>BLKM01002677.1:1064416-1514864 GCA_013340265.1 Coptotermes formosanus | reverse complement strand
GTGTGTGTGTGTGTGTGTGTGTGTGTGTGTGTGTGTGTGTGTGTGTGACTTTAATTCTGATACAAGTCCAAACAATTTGCCTTTGCACAACTTAACGGAAAATTTCAGATATTTAAGAAGTTCTGCCGTTTTCAAGTTTTCTGTACATTTTGTGTTCAGGCGTGCGAGTATAACTATTGCCCTCACTTCCACCAACTGCAGTGCCAGGTCCTTCCCTTTTCCATGGGCTGCTCAGGTCACTTAAAGAAGACAATAATTTACATTGTATGTTGGATTCAATTATGATTTTAGAGTAGACGCGTCTGCTTTTGTCAATATAACGTCGCAATATTTAGAAGTGCTACTAGCATTTTTCACTACATTTAGATTTTGATCAAAATTGGAGAAATATATGACATGTCATTCGAAAACCTACTTTCATTCTCGCAGCTAATATTCTTTGTAAAAGAAGATTTTCTGTTGGAACCAAGAGCTGAGGCCAAAGAAATAGTTAACGATCTAAACATAACAGTCAAGTATGTTGAACTGTAAATCTCGCCGTTTCCGAAGTAGGTATACAAAATACGCTATCCCACCGTTTAGGATGTATCGAATATGAGCGATTCTGTTGTTGCTAAGATATGCGGAGGTCTTACAGTGCGCATTTGTGATACGTGGAAGGGCATATTTCAAATACTCGCATTTTTAATGTTCAAAAAAAAAATTTCGTAATCTGCGGGCAGTCACAGTGCTAAAGCGCGAGACATGTTGCTTAATGCAGACTTTTCCAACATTGTTTCGTAGGTATCTCCACCAAACATAAAGCTAAATACATAAATTCCTGCGTTTAACATTACGTTCTTGTATTTAAATTCTAAACAGTTTAGGAAACGCAAGAACGGTGCAGCAATTCTGGCACGTTTGCTCCTTCCTTTAATTATGTCTACAACAGTAAGACTTAAGCGAAAAGGGCTTCACATTTCCACAACGTCTGCACGAAGTGTCACTAATTCTGATAAATATCTAGAGAGTTGCCCTTCAGATAAGCCGTAGTTGCGCGTAGAAAGGTTGTAAATCTTCACGTAAAGTATCTTATCATTTTCCGATTTTAACCACAATTTGAAACAGGTCCACAAATACTACGTATTAAGTCACCAGTGTCGTCATGAAATTTCTTTCAGTGATTCTCGACTTTCCGTGAGTACAGACGGACAGACGACGGGGCTGTTATGATTGGCGCCCCATAAGGGCACGTAAGCGTCTAGAAGCATGGTACCCCACGATAGGTGTATAATTTTCTAATTTCTCAGTATACACTTTTATTTTGCCAACTACTGCAAGTAACTTTCTATGCTCGTACTGTTTCTCCTACATGTTTCGGCTGTTACTTCCAGCCATCCTCAGGGAGCTAACATCCAACAATCCCCGCAGCATGCACTCTGCAAAATAAAAGTGTATACTATGAAAACAGACTGCACGAAACATGTATAATATTAAGTTTCTAATGCCTGTCATTCTACAGTGTCCTAGAATTCTACCAACAAAATTCTAAGTCAGGCGCTGTAATCATAACTGCCCCATTTTCTTAAAAACTCTGTTTTGAATTCACATAAAGACACTTGCAATTACAACTGCTTAAAATACTGTGCACCGAACTCAGTGCAGAATACAGAGCTGTACGTCAAATACTGACACACGTGCTCAAAAGCGCCACGTTAGCTGACGACTGGGTTGCATACTGCCAGGTGGTTGAACATCTGTTGAGTTGATTTCTCAACGCTGCAATCAAGTTGTTTTTGGTATATCAATACTCGAAAATATGAAAATCAGGATGCTTGTAGAGTAGGTTTTTTGAAAGCTTAAGCCATAGTAAAACATTCCATGATAGTGAAAGACTTAGTGTGCTTATTGGAAACACCTGTATCTTGATTTTTGTAGGATTTTTACTGTAATCAAAAGAAGAAGGTCATGATGGACTAGTTTTAAAGTTGTATGAGAAAAACAAAACCTTGTTGAGTTCTGGCGGTGATCCTTCTTGTAAAACTAGACACGTGGAAGATAAAGAAGCAGATAAGAAAATAACATTAAAGTGGATCTGCAGGTGTGATAATGGTGCAGTTTATTAGGATCTAGCATTTCTTGCCTGGTTTATATTACAAGCTTTTGAGTTAGTTATATTGTCAGTACATAGCAGTGATTATTGACACACATAAAATATAAAAATATTCTTTACATATTTGCATACCTGTTTTGCAGGTACTGAAATTTGAAACCGTCTCTGCCAAAATGAAGACAGTTACCTTATTACCTGTTTATGACGTAATAAATTGCCTGTCTATTGGGGATCGTCTGGAAATGAAGTACACGCAATTAAATATAACTGGCAAGAAGGACAATGTGATATTTATTCATAATATGTAGCAAATACATACATACAGCTCCCACTCTATGTGTTTAAACATTCTCCATACAAAAATAGGCTTATACATCATAAAAACCTTAAAAAATTGTTTAGCACCCAATTCAATTCCATTATAATTATACAGTTCTAGTAAAATATTTCCAATGAGAAACACCTTTATATCACATATCACAAAGTTTTAGCACAGGGCTTTTTATCCTACAGCTTATGTGCTGTGTTACACAGAGCACTAAGGTTTATGAAAAACAGTTGTACTGAGAGTCACTTCAGACACTGAACTCTTTATCTCAGGAAACCATTTATTCAGTACTTGAAATTAAGTATTACAGCGTGTCTGAGAATTGCTTGCATTATTTCTTACGCCGATCAGTCATACACCGAGGAATACATGAGAGAGTTACCCACACATGCCTGTCAGGTAACTTGACATATCTGAATTGTTACTAATGATTTTGTCATTGATTGCCAAGAATAACGGCGGAAACTGGTGGGCCTTATAATTCACTGAGGTAAGGGCCGATCGCACCACTTACGTGGACATGAGCCAACAATTCGCAATCCCACATCTGTATTGAAAGCTTGACACCATACTTATCCAACTGGATGGTGCCCCACCTCAGTGTATTCACCCTTTGTTAAATTTAAGAATGAAATATTTCCTAATGAGGTCCGACAGGATTAATCCAATTTCTTGGCTTTCTGAACCCGCCAGTTCCTACACTTTGAGTTTCGTTTTGTATGGAGCCTATCAAGTGTCAAGTATATACACAGAAATTCAAGACGATAGCAGAAATTAAAGTATGCAAACAGGAAGAATTACTTCAGATGGCTATAAAAACGTGGACAGAATATGAATACAGTCTGGATGTGTACACAAACATATTTGTCGCCAATGTTGAGGTACTTTAAGATGTGTTCAGTTACTGAACGGTATTTATTATATGCAAAACTTGGAAATTTGTTGTAATAGTCATCGGTGAATGAGTTACCAAATCACGTATATCTTTCTGAAACACGCTGTATTATTATAAAAGATCCATAATTTATTTTGACTAGACCCGTCGAGAAATACACAAGTAAATGACATAATATATCCTGCTTTCCAGGAAATCCAAACAAGATGCGAAAAATCACAAATATAGGCCTATTATTCAAACATTACATTTGTCTGTTCAAGTGTTTCAACTCTAATAGCCCTTGACGAGATTTCTCACGAAATTTAGTATAGATGTTCATTCAGATTTAACGCATCTTTAAATATGATCAGTAATTTTCGATTATAACATCTACTACACATAAGAATATATATGAATTAATCGTGCCTGTAATTAGAGATGCAACATTTTGATATATGTTCAATAAGAGACTTCGAAAAAATAAATACGTATTTTTAATTTAGTTAACTACATATTTGTTTGAAATTGTTACCTCCGAAAGTATAATGCTGAACAAAATTTTAAGTATTTAAATTTTGAAATAAAAATAATTCGCTCACCTTTTGTACGAAGTACATTTAAGGGTCTGAACTCCTTTGAAAAAAAAATTGTGTAGGCCTGCCACAGGTGTGGATCTGTATGTACCTTCTTCAAGTTGAGCTGCTGTTTAAGAATTTGATTAAATTTGTCTAAGCGAGAAGATCAGCAGCCACTGTCAAGTCGTTTCGTTCAAATTTCCTACCACTGAAACCGTATTTTCTTATCATACCTTCATATATCTAAAGCGAAATTTGTGCATGAAAGACAGTAGAGTACACACATTCACGACACAAAAAAACTCACAATCTTTTAACCCACAGTTCACGAACTCATATTCTGGACAGACCTCATGATTTAAGGCATACACTTTGGGTCACTGAACCAAGGAACGGACGACACATTTTATTTTATTTCTATCTTTCTCTTCTCCCACATCAGATGACGTGTTCTGATTACATTTAATGTGAACCCTCTACAACGAGAAGCATTTTGTAGTTCTCACATTGGTGCAACGTAAATTCAGATTTCACCTGAGGCTTAAGCAAACGTTTTTCAGTGCTGTTTATCATACAAATTACCGGAGATTTTTTCGAATAAAAGTTCAGAGTCCTGCAAGAGAGTCTTTAGTAACAATCTGTCAGGGCGTGAACAATGTACTAAGTATGTCAGAGTACAACTTAGGTAAATCAAAGCAAATACCTTGGTTTATTTTCCAGTCCTTATAAATACACACAGAAAAATGAGGATAACAAGTAATATTAAAACATAAGAAAATTATCACTGAGCATATACGTACATAAGCAATCTTGTGTTTATTAATTTGCTAACAATTATGTTATTTTCAGGGCACACATGATCGAAAACTGAATGTTCGAATCATAGCACCTCTACGTCCGTAGTTTGCATTTTTTCTCTAAACCTTTGAATGCGTCAAACTAAATATTAATTCAAAAGCTGAAGTGTGCGTGCATGCTTGTGTGCGTGCGTGAGCGCGCGTGCGCGTGTGTGTGTGACCGCGCTGTTGCTCTCAAATTTCAGAACATACATCCTACCATCCCACGCTAAAGAACTCGCACAAATTTGCTACCCACGTGGTAACGTTTTATTCTTATCCCTATGAAGTTCAGGAATAAAACATAATAATTTCGTAGTTATGATAAATGCTTTTTGTTCTGGAAGTCTGTGTTTCAAATTATGGCAAAGATTTAGGCTAGATCGTTGCTCAAGTTTATTTTCTCTTTTATCTCTGTTCCTCCACGCAAACATCTTAAAACCTGCCACAGCTGCGTCTTTCTTACATTATCCCTTTCTTCCCAGAATCAACTAATTATTCACTAGAGTATTATCTTTATCGGATGAGAGAACGTGTTTTAGTTCTTGGTTCATTAACGAAACTTTAAGCTTGTAGTATTGCAGAGGATCGACTCAATAGATGATCAGTGGATAACTGAAAATTATATGGATGGAAGATACTGTGCCCTAAATTAAGGTAGAGCTAGTATCCTAACGCTTCCCCCCGAGGGACTGATTAAAACAACATTGGACCTTATTACGAACAGCCCATTTCTGAACAGAGTTTTAGATCCGGGGCTTTCATAATACGAATCAGCTGTACTGGTGTAAAACTACTCAACCGCGAAGTTAGATAACAGAATCACGAAACACTGGGAATGTGGACTGTGTTCTAGCATATCACTTCTGCAGAAGATCCCTATCTGTAGATCATATCAAACTGCAGTTTAACTGAATAACAAGCCAAACATCGGGCAATATGACTGTCTGTTATCAACAACATAGCCAGTAGGGCGTCAGTCTTGTAACAGTGTTATAATCTGCATTACTTTCTACATCAGAGGTCTTTGTTAAAGGACATACTGGCTTTGCTATTTTCGACTCAGATACTTGCACTTAATTAGCAGCATAAGCAGAAGATTTCAGTAGAAACTTACAGTAGAGCTCTTCCTATTTCAGTGATATTTGTTACTTTCTCTGTTCTATGCTCATTAAATATCGCTTTGCATGTAACAAGCATCTGCGCCATTCCCTTCGATTCCTATCATTGTGACACTGTTCGATATACAGCGATATGAAACTCAGTTTTTTCTGTTCTTTCTTTTGGACCTTACTAGCATAACCATTAAGACCCTAAATCAAAGCCAAAATGCAATAGGCATTGTGTTGATTCCAACACTTATAAAACCGGAGACGATTTATGATTGATTGATTAAGGGTGATTGTTACAGTTTACGTAGTTACTGTTAGTATCTGACAGATGGCGTCAATAGCCAGAGGTCTTAGATATATACACGTTTTTGCCAGTAGAAGACAACCGTTAAGTCTTACATGTGTCTGCTTCACTAATACTTCAAGAATGACCCTAAATAAAGTCAAAATACACAGGGGCCAGTTGTTGTTATTAATGCAACCAGCATCTTTACCAAGAGCTCCAAATAACGACTCGTTTGGCCAATACCCTGAAGTAAGGGAAGTAGCCTTCAGAATGTATTATATTTGTATTACATGTAATTTTGAAAGAAAACGGATGTGCAAGGACTCAGAAGAATGTAAAGAACGGCTCTGATTTGGATCTCCGTAATTAAAGCAATTTTGTGAAATACGCAGTCATATAATTTCGGAATGTGAATTGGACTGTGAACTCGGCACTTGACATACATTAGATGCATGGTAATTACTGATGGCCACTGCCCAGCATACACGTATTTTATTTTAACTTATACACATGATGTGGCCTTTAGTACCAGAGGCCATTTCGGACTTCGATTGCAAGATTCGTATCGAAATTGAAACATATTCCAAATGGTGAAAGTGCTTGTCGGTGGCATGATACATGGATGCAGCTTTGATGTTTGTGTATGTTTTTGTCTGTTTGCAGTTAATTCGTGAGTATTTAGAATATTTACTTAATCCCCTTTTGATATATGTAAGGAGTATCAATGTTGCTTGGTACAGTTCGGAGATCAGTTACCAAAGTTTGAAGATAGATACGATGTGTCTGTCTCAGTGGCATGTCACGTTTCAGAGGCACTTTCCCAGGTAGCAAATTAGGAAGTTTGCTTTCGCATGTGTTCCATTCGGTGCTTAGTGAACAGACACTTTCACGAATATAACTGTAGGCTTTCTATGTGAAACATTCAGATTTAAGTGTCATGGACTTATGTTACGCACTTAAATTAATGCATATAACATTTTAATTTTCTGCTGTCTGTCCGATATGTTGCCTATACAGAATATGATAAAGTGTCTAATTTGAAAGCATGTAGAACTATTGGAACTAGCATGCTAATTCTAATTCTGTATACCTACATCGCTGGCCCTGGTTCCGTTGCCAGTAACGCGTCCTACACCCTCACTTCCGGACGACACTCATTTAGCCCCTCAGTGAATTCTGGGACATTTGTTTTTCACGTAGCAAAATGAACTGTATTTCCAACCTCAAAAGTCTGTGGTTCTCTACAAGTCTGTGGCAATGGCTAAACCACTCTAAATATATGTACTGGACATTGTTCATAATTTCTATATGTCAGTATTTTAGAAGCAGCGCCAGCTTCCTTAATATATGTATCACATAAAAAATAGGCAAATATAATGACGAACCGTTTTTAACATACTGTTCTTATTGGGTATTTTGTAACATTTTCGTTGAGAAAAAGACGTTACACTACAGAGTGTAGTCAAACTCCTTTTACATAGCTACATTATTTTGTGTCTGCGTGGAACTATATCTGTTTATTTATCTCATTTCCAAGCCTTTATACCATTTGTCTAAATCAAATTTATGCTATCAGAATATTTTGAGCATATTTATGGACACCTTCCTTGCATCAAAACACAAATATTTAAGAATACCATCCCACTTCACAAAAACTCGTCATTCCTTTGTCTGTCATCCCTAAAACTCTGTATGGTATTAAGAAGTAAAAAATGAAAGTGCTTCTTTCGTGAAGAAGTGTGAATCTTACGTTACAAACACAACGTGCTAAACTTTATTTTACATTTGTTAATTCAGTGATTAAATTATACGGTTATGCAAAATAAGGCTCAACTCTCATGTCACATTGCATTAACATGATTCTAGAAACCAATCTAAGATGCCTGTGGCTTCCTATAAACAAAATCTTTCATTTTTCTGGATCTACAATACTCGTTCCTTTAAAAAATGGACTTAGAGAAAGTCAGAACAAAACTGTTGACACACTATGTGTAGTAATCTTCATATATCCAAAGGTAAACATTTGATAACCTGTATATACCTATAGCTGAGTAGGCCAGACTGAAATACCACATCAGTAACCTCTTAGAAACGCACCAAAGGAACACTTCTGATGTGAACTCCATCTTCATATATTAAGTCTAATCATGACCAAAAAGACGTATATTCTACACCAGTTATACCCTTCGCATTACTCCATTCGCTTGTTTTCAGTTCTCGGAGGCTTTCAACCTTCGTTACTCAACGGATATTCTTCGATATTATTATATCTAATTGTTAAAGAAGAATAAGGGTCCTGTAAGGTCACATTAGTTACAGCAAATGTCAGCAGCTAGTGACGACAAAGAATACAATTGCGTTCCTTATATTACATATTGCTTCATTAATGGCTATGGAGCTGAAAGCACAGTCTGTCATTAAAATTTGCTTCCCATGTGTTGTATACAGAATGTGTGTACAACTGGTGTGTTGGTACAGTCTTTTTCCCTTGCACCGCTATAAATAAAACCAGGTTCAATCAGAATCCACGCCGCTGTCCATGAAGTCACTAAAGTATTGTACTGCTTTTAACGGAAGAAGTCTGGAAAATGAGACCAACACATTCAAAATCGCTTAATTATCTTATAGTAGTTAGTTCTCTAAAAGTGGGCACTGACTTAGAACACAGCGCCCACAAAATTTTGGTGGAGCATCCTGTTTGAATGTGTCCACTTGGAAGGCTGGAAAGTAAATGCGAGGATATATGTGTTGATGATGATGACGATGAAGGTCGATCAGGTGGAAATAGACGCTGGGGACGCGAGGATGGAATTGGTTCAGGATAAGCCGGTTTGTTCATAGGTGTCTATTACTAGAGTTGTTCCTAGGTGTAGACTGCAACAGGGTTGTACTTGGGTACTTGCTAGTAGAGTTGTACTTAAATGCCTGCTACTAAAGAGCTGTGCTTCGGTTATTACTCCTAGAAAGTGGTACTTAGGTGTCTATTACAAGGTAGTTATAATTAGGTGTCTACAACTAGAGTTATTCTTAGGTGTCTGCTAGAGCGTTATACTTAAGTGTCTACATCTGAAGATTTGTACTTCAGCGTCTGCTGCTAGAGAATTGTACTTGAGTACCTAATAATAGGGGCCGATCCCAGTGGCACGGATGCTTGTCTCTTGTGAGTGTTGTGTGTTGTCAGGTAGAGGTCTCTGCGACGGACTGATCACTCGTCCAGAGGAGTCCTACCGAGTGTGGTGTGTCTAAATGGGTGTGATCTAGGAACCTTAACAATGAGGAGGCCTAATCCCACGATAGGGCTGTTGAGCCACAAACAAACAAACAAACAAACCTACTAATAGGGAGTTGTGCTTAGTTCTGCTACCAGAGAGGTTTACTTAAGTGTCTACTCCAGGACAATTACATGTAGGTGCTTGCTACTAGAGATTTGACAGTTCCGTCTCTCAAGTCTTAAGTGCCAATATCGCGATTGTGAGGTTATCACAGCGGTGCTACTTAAAGATAGTATAATCTTCTGGGGTGTTATATTGAGTCGAGTCAAGTCGAGACAAAGGTCAGGAAAACCAAGAATTTCGTACTTGAATTATTTAAACCCGAAGATGAAGTCACTGCAATTTTTCCAAACGTCTGTTAATGCATAAATATATGGCCAGAAAGTCGTAAGGGCTACATGCTTTAACAGGAAGAACAATTCGGCGCTCGTAAGTGTCTGTCTGCGGTGTACTGGTGTAGGAAAGGCTATTGAAATTATGACTCTGACGTCCGAACAGGCTCCAGAATAAACCGTGGAAGGCGAATTTAGACAAATGAAATTCAGAACCTTTCCACCTTACTTCTGGGTGTTATCGCTACCCCCTCGACTGGCATTTAACAAGCCGTAACCTTTCTTGCCCTTTGTCGAGGCTGAAGCTACTTAGATATCGGAGGTCATAAACAAAACCACAGCCTTGTAGAGTCTGGGGAAACTGATCTGTAGTGACTTACGAGTCGACATAGCGTCACATCCCAGAAGATCTGAATCTATGCAAGTATCTTGCATCGTTTACAATAGCTCAAAATTGACTGTCTTTTGTAGATATACAAGTACATATTATGTGGTTAGGTCAACGAAATTTAACACAGACAGACAAAAAAAATACAGGAAAGGGAGGACATACCGCATTATTTATAAAAAATTATAAGGAACTCTGACTTAAACGACTATGTGCGAAGGTAATATTCAAACAGCTCTTGGAGAAGTGAGTTGTGAAAATGGCACTTAGGTTCAAAAGACTCAGTGTAGTCGAGTGACGGGCTGTCATTCTAACGGTGACAAACCTTCAGGTTCCATAACAACACGTAAATTGTTGAATGTCTGACTACTTACCATGTGGTCAGGGATGGTATCAGGTAGCTGATTGTACTTTTATAGTATTAATATCTTATTCCATACCGCGTCACTCTGTCGGTAGGATCATATCCTATACTTCAGCTGCGTCCAGATTGATCCTTCAGAAAACTAGCAATTTCTCAACAAATATCAACTTGAAAAGAATCTACTTGTTTGCCTGAAGTGGTCCTTATCATACAGTCGTCTCCTAAATTAATTAAATAATTAATTGATTAACGTTTACTATAAATAGTTAACAGATTCATTTACCTTGAAATAGAGATCAAATGTAAAAGTGAATGTGGGATGGTTGCTACCGTATAGTTCCTTCTCTGGGCTGCAATGATCGCGCTGGCTGCCGTCTTGACTGGCACGAAATTTAGTAGGAATGGGAACCTGGAAACAAATGTGTAAATATACAATCTCAGGTAAGTTTATACTTACGTAATTATATTTTACGTTCATTACACTTTCGATTTACTTTCGCAAAGAAAAACAAACCAGTAAGAAGTGGAATATCCAGTTCTTATACCCTCCAATCTTTTCAGTGTCAAGTGTTGTTAAGTCTTCGCTCTTCTTGGACGTTGCTCGGTGTAGGTCGGTAACCGATGTTTCGGAAAAACATAGCAGTTCCCTGCTCAAGGGTTAAAAAATCTGATCATTCTTCTTGGACTTACTGACTCTTGAAGATGAGACTGATAGGTTGTCCCGAAACGTCGTTAACCAACTACCGATCTACACCCTGAAAAATGCCAGAAGAGCGAACACTCAAATACACCACGGTGGAACCGTTAAATCTCGCAAGCTATAGGGTGTGTCTCAGCCTTGTTGCAGAGGAAACTCCAGTCCCTGTGTTAAGCTCAGAAGATTGCACAAGGTGTTATTATCCGACGGAAATTGTCTTTCTTTCGCACCGCCAATACGGACGCTGTTGCCTCTATACCCCCACAACAGAGTTCTTGTATGTCACGCACGCTCATGTCCATACTCATTGTGCGCCACTTCATAAGGCAAGGGAATTGACTTTTGTATGCTTCCAGTTCGAAATTCTCATGGAAGTGTCACTACCAGGAAAAGACAATCAATGAGGTATAGCTGCTCAACATACTTCCTTATAACTAGGTATATGACAGTAATATGTATGACACACCAACTCGTGCACAAAAATTAAAACACATAAAATAAGATAACCTTTATAGTAGGCTTTAATCACAGCCCATTCTTATTTTCTGCATTTTACTTTTGTGCACGAGTTGGTGTGTGATACGTATTATTGTGATAATACGTGCACGGAATGGACAATGTAAGGTTTAGGTATGCAAATTTCTTACGAAAAATCTCTAATACGATATTGTAGAGAAATATTCCCCACCTTTTCTCTTCAAGATGGAAAGAGATCCGGTACTCGAAATGTTTTGTGGCCACAATACTAAGCAGTGTACAAAAATCAGAAGTCGAGTAATATCAAGTACTTCGAAGACTGCCGATATAAATAAGCAGTTTCTTTAATTCAGTGGTGGTAAGTCTGGGGGAACAATTTCTGTTCAGCTGCTGTGCTTAGGTCTATTCACAAGTTAACAAGACTGTATTGTAACGCACAAGGCATTTCATAATTCAGTTGCCCCGAAACGTCGGTAACTAAAAACGAATCAACGCTGCGTAACATCCCAGAAGAGCGAAGACCAAATTTTAACAGGATTGGCGAACCATTTTGTGGGCGCGTGCACAAATTATCCATAATTTTTCGATAAAGTCTTTAGCGTTCCCATGGGATTTTTTAACACAAAATAAATGTTTCCAGTGTTCCGTGATCATTGCTAATTATTGTTATGTGTTATAATTATTAATGTATATTATAATTATTATAATTGTGTTATTTATTACAGTGAGAGGGTCCTCGTGAAGTGCGATATGGAGGAAAACAGGAAAGCAGCTGAGGCTGTTACTGCCTTCTGTCAAAAACTAGCCCAATAGATAAATTAAATATTATAATTACAAATAGAAAAACCCTTGAAAATGTCCTTAGGAAATTTAATTATTTTTAAACGGGGAAGTTTTAGAAATTAGTGAAACACTGAGTACTAAGACAGGTGTATCCTTGTGTTGTCTGTTGATGTCCCTACCATAGTTGATGTAAATGTCAACAGACAACACTGGGATATAATTCGCTTAGAATGAAGATGGCAGTAGTCACATAGATGTTTGTCTGCAATCAAACATAAAATTATCAAGGCCTGTAAAATATCTGTAATTAATCTACCTTGTATACATTTTTATCAGCATTTTAATGGTGAACATTGTATTTTAACTCCATATGTGCACATCTTGGGCAGATTTTCTTATAATGTATTCGTTTGTAAATGACCTCCCCTGAGAACGGCATGTAGAGGCCGAAACATGCAGGGGGAGCATCACAAAATAACTAATAGTTATTTATTGTTACGTGTGCAACTTGTTTCATTAAATACTGTATATTCAGTGCATTGCACGGAATATGGATATCGTCAATCTGAAAATAACATCAAAAAAGTACCCTACACGCAACAACATATATGTCACTCTGACAGTAATAAAGTGGAAACGTTGAGACAGTTCATATCGCAATATACAACCAAACGTATTTCTCTCTCAGTGAAACTTTTTCTGCTGCGTCAAGGACGACACATAAATTACCAAGCTTTTGCTTGGCTATTTTGCGAGCTGTACGTGCGGCACTGTCTCCTTCATTAATCCTACTACTGAGTTAGACTAGATAAAGTTCATTACTGAAAAGTATGACTCGCATGAATATGTGGACGAAAACACTGATAACACGTAGCAGTGCAACTGATACACTTTGCAAACAGTCAGCAGTTTCAGGAGTGGAGCCCAAGAATTCCAGAGTTTCATTTTGTTCAGTTTTCACTATGTATCCGACTAGCTGATCTCTCTCACTGCTTCCTAGTTCCACTTTTACTTTGCGAAACTTATTCCTCCAGTTTGATCTGTTTGTATATTAATCACCTGCATCTCAGACTTATTCAAGTGAATCCATTACAACCTGCCCAAATTTAATTTCTTTAATGTTACTATGTCTGCACATTTCTTAAAACGACCTGATCGGAGTAAATCATAAGAAAATTGTTAAATAATTGAACCAGCGGTGGTTCAAAATTGCATTTTAAAGTTCTGAATGTCTCGTTTTTCATAAGCTTCGAGATAAGTCACGTGTTTTATTTACAGGTTTGGCAAATATTTAAATATGTCACTCTTGGCATCGCTTTTAAAATGTTTAATGTCATTTCAAAGGTTTTTATGTTACCAAACATAACACCAGTTGTTTTTCCAGACCCGGGAATATGGTGTTCAAGTCATTTAAATGGAGAGGACACTCTGTGAAAAAAAATTCCGATCTACAGATGAACGCAGCATGCAATGTATACCCATACGATACACCCATATGTAGGAACACCCATAAATTTCCGTCCCTCATAGGTAGTTTCAGCATAACGTATGAATAAGTTTCGTTTTAAAGAAAATTCTGGGCACGGGGAGCCTAGGTATCTGAGTCGGTACAGTGATTGGGCTACAGACTGGACGAGTGAGGAATCTTGGTTTGATTCCCGACAGGGGCAATATATTTTTCTGTATTTCATAGCGCCCGGACGGGCTGTCGGGTCCCGCCAGCCTGCTGTGGTTACGGGAGTCTTTCTCTCCGGAGGTAAAGCGGCCGGAGTGTGAATCGGACAGGACGTATCCACTCGGGCCAAGGTTAGGTTTGCGACCAGCTACAATTCCACACCAACATATGCTTGCATGACATGTACTGAGACAGCTCTGCCTTACCCGGACAGTAGAACCGTGTATTAGTACCTTGTACGTGGCTTCTTACACAGCCCTGTCTCTACCACAAATGGACAGATTGTAGTAAATTTGACGTCTATCTTTCGGGCATCGTGGCGCAATTCCTCGCTAATTGCTTCCATGAGGCCCCTCACAGCGAATTTTGATCCACAATAGGGCACCAGATTGGGAAGGCCCATCACTCCAGCCATCGAAGAGAGACCCACTACATGGCCATGGTTGTTTTGGATCATTGTGGGCAGAAAGGCCTCCAACATCTGTAAAGTAAAGATACTGGCAATTACATAGTGACACTAATCAGAATAATGATAATGGTGATGGTCATTATATCATAAATCATAACAATGTTAAACCCAGTATGACATTAAGATAACGGTCTTAAAAACGGCGCTGTAGAAGGTCAATGTTACTTAGACATTCACGCATCGATGCTGGCACGTGTGTATGTGTGTGTGTGAGTGTGTGTGTGTGTGTGTGTGTGTGCACAATCGGGCAGATAGTGCGCACAGGCCAACATTGATCCGTGAATGTTTACGTAACATTGACCTTCTGTAGGCACGGAAACACATATCGAAGAAGTTCCCGAAGTTATCAAAACAAACCCCCACGTCCGAACGAAACTAATAGGACGAGGATGAATATTAGTTTAGAAAAATTCATTTGGTATTTTACACATTAATGTAGAACTGTAATGGACATCGGATTCACTTTCCGCAGTACATAAACTGATGTTTCCAGTGCCGTAAAGATACTTGACTGAAGTGCGCTTTATGTATCTACTATGTATATATATATATAAACTGCCTACCATCTGCAATGAAAATCATAATTTTAACAACACTCATCCTATAATTTCACAGAAATTCCATGCATTTTAAAATAAGTTTTATGGCGTATATCGTAAGGGAATGATATTTGAATCCCACATGCAGGCATAAGTCTTTTGTATGGCACTTGGTAATGAATAGGTCTGATGATGACTTAACTGAAAAGCCGAAATTGTCACCTGAAAATCTGTAAATTTTGTTGTGCATGACAGTGGTATGAGAGTGTATACTGACTGACGCACAAACGGGATGTCTCACGTAAAGGTTACCTAGCTTTTGGCCAAAAGGCAAATATTTCTGAAGCTTTATGGAGCCTTACTCTAGATCATGATGTGGTCCACGACTGATGTTTATTTGCAAATATTAGCAGGATAAGAAACGTACGTGAATGTAACATTGCAGCGCGTTTGGATTTTTTCATTCCAGCGTTATTACGACCTGTGACGCCACAAAACGAAGATTGCATAATCGATTATTACATCACACAACAACAAATTACAGTAGAGCTAATGTGGACTTGTAATGTTATGAAACGATACTCCAGTACAAATCAGGAAGTATTCAAGGATATAATTCAGTGTACGTATTTTGTTTTAATTATCAGGCATGCAAATCCGATCTCCTTTGCCCTGTCTTATGTGACATGATGTGCCTTATTTCGTGATTATTTCGTACACGGCCCGATTTTCGTAAACAATGTATTTCATATCAAAGGTATTTTGATTTTCTGTATGTTCTTTGTTTGAAACTGCTCTCCTTTCATGAACAGTCCTGATCGATATCGCAGTCGTACTTGTGTCTTCATGTAAAGCGTCCGATATTTTTCTACGATTTTACCCAAACTTTAACTTTCTCGACAAATGTTAGTAAAAGTCCTCAATACAAAATTACACGACAGTCTGATGTTTGGGAGCCGAGTTTTTCCATGTGGCCAGACGAACGGCCAGAGAGACTGACACGACCAAGTTAACTGTCACTTTTCACAACTTTGCGGAGGAGTGTGCGTAGAGTATATTTGCTGGAAACTCACCCAGAAATGTGCAAGTACGTTAATGTCAAATATCTTTCGAATTTCCTGAGGGGTGTGCCGCAACAGGGGGTGACAGGGCATGATGCCAGCATTGTTTACCAAGATAGTGACGTCGCCAACTTCTTCCTTAACCCTGTTAGCCAACAACAAGACAGCGTCTCGATCGGACACATCACATCTGTAACATATCATTCAGCAGCTATAGACAACAATAAAGGCCTTGGGTCTGGGTCATTCTGACGTGATCATAGAAGTTGAGAATTTTTATGTACGTCATGCCGTTGTGTTGTTAAGCATCAAAATTAAATCCGTGTCTGTCCACACACAACTAAATTCTATTTATTATATGGAACGACATGTTTCGACCTATCGCAAATCATCCTCAGGTTGACAGTTGGTCTGTAAAACATACTGAGGAAGAAATATACATTATGTTAGTCCACAAAAACTCAAGTCAAAATTATTAAAAATTATTGAAAGTTGTTATCGTCATAAACATTAGCAGTATGTGTGGATATAAGTTCTGCCACAACTGTTACAAATGTTGTTTACATATTTTGGAAGTTGGTGAGTTCTGTCATAATCAGAGTAGGCCAGGCGTAGCCTACAACCGCACTTCATGGCAACGTCTTAACGACAGATGATTCCATTTGTGGGTACGTTATAAAACAGTGAAAATGGCTGTTATATGGCATGTGAGTCGTATGGTATTAGTGTGCCGATGTTTCAGAAGATCGTGGTTAACGGTGAGTTTAGAGACACTGCAACAGTATAGATACTCGCATCTATCTTCCATTCATAGGTACGCCTAGATGTAAAGGTGAAGGTGAAATTCTCCTTGTGCACGCCATGAAAGCATATTGGGAGTGGAGGTACAGCTCCACGCATTCTTGACCTTGGCCCAAATGATGGAGGCGAATGGTCAGCTTCACGCCCCAGTTTTTTAGCTCCGAGGAAAGCGCCCGCAATAACCGTTGGAAAAGGACACTTGGTGGGCCTCAGGACTGGTCTGCACTCTTCGCAGGGGAGAGCCACCTCTCTAACCTCTGCTGCTAATCGAACCACGATTTCTCGGCTGATCAAACAAGCTGTAAACTAGACATCATATTTACTCAGCTGTCTCGGGGACACATGAAGCCTGACCATGAAATTTCCCTGGGCCGTTGAAGCAAATGTGCAGTTGTGACGCTCTGTCCGTTGCCAGTGCTGTGCCCAGTCGACAAGTTGCATGAGTTGATGGCAGTGCTGCGGGAATGGGAACAAGGAGAGGTACAGTGAATCCGCTTGAGGTAGGTCAGGGAAGACCACGTGGAAAGGCTTTGTTTTTCTGGGCGGTGATAGACTCACGTGCTTAAATATCACGAAGTAAATAACTGTGTTTACTTACTTATAGCCGTACGCTTTGCAGCCCAGCTTCCTGATTTCCTGCACTGTCTTGTCATTTTCTTCCTGATTGATGTCCCAGCAGACTACAGTTGCACCAAGAGAGGCATACTGATGTGCCAGCTCCTTCCCGATACCATGGCCAGTACCCGTTATCTGTGTCAACATACATGCATCACTGTGAGATACTAAAACCAATAAGGTGCAGTTTTGGAAAAGTGTTTGTTTAGGATCCGACAGCTTTCAGCTTAACAACCATCGTCAAGGTCTATAATAATGCTGTTAGAAGATTAAAAGACAATTACATATTAAAAGATAAATAAATGCAATAATAAAACTACTGAAGACAAGGATAGGACAGTAAATGTAAACTATTCTTACGGATCGCTTCACAAAGTATAGTCAATATAGGCTACGTACTTTTATAGGATGTTTCTCTTCCTGCTTAGACGGGTGGGGCATGTGGCACGTATGGGTGACATGAGAGGTGCATACGGGGTTTTGGTGGGGAGACGTGAGGGAAGGAGGCCACTTGAAAGACCTAGACTTAGGTGGGAGGATAATATTAAAGTAGATCTCCAAGGAGTGTGGTGGGATGGCATGGACTGGATTGCTGTGGCACAGGACAGGGACAGGTGGTGGGCTGTTCGGGTTCCATAAAATGCGGGAATTTCTCCACGAGATGCGGGTCTGTTAGCTTCTCAGGAAGGACTCTGTTGCATGGAGTTAGTTATACTTGTCCACCAGCAGTTCTATTGTTGTGTTATATTTTATCTTTCAATATTCGATTGGTTTTCAGTCTTCCCATTTGGCCCCTGAGGATGGCTGTTAAGCCGAAACCTGTCGGATCGTAAACATTTTCCGAAACGTATATCATGTTGGTGTTACTACCTCATTATACCGGGGTACACAGTAGCAATGTGTTACAAAAATGTGTCACTGTATTGGAACACACTTTCCTTAAAAATTTTAGCGTCCATGGCAGTGCTGGAAACGACTACAAATTAAAATTAAGTTACAGTTTAGTGTTATATTTCTGTACACAATTCTGTTAGTACATACGAATATTAAGAATACGTTCAACATCAGGTCCTTGAAGCGTCTGCAAGTTCGTAAGCGTTGGCAGACGGAATCTTCTATATGTTTGTGGTCTATCTTTATACATGTTTCGTATACTTAGCTCCAATGGTGCATTAGTCATTACCATTAAAATGAGAGCTAAATGTAAATTTCATGCAGTCAGCATGTTGTTGGTTTTTGTTATATAAACACTCATGCTTTACTTGCGGAATTGTTTTTATTATGAATTTATTTCACTGTTGTACAAGTACATGAATATAGTTATAGAACCTCTACATATGTTTTTAGAGGAAATCTGAGGGTTTATGTACTCTAAACACCACCACATGATGACCCATAGGAGAGTGGTGATAGATCTCGGTCCCAGGTGGAGGTAAGTAGTTTGCTTCACCCTAATGCAGGCGGCCTCAAAAGAGAGCTAGACAGCCCTGAATTCAAAGCTTGTAGCATGAAACATATTACGGAGTAGAGTCAGAAGTAATTTTCCCTTTTCTTTAATTAAATAGGCAGTTATTTAAGCGAAGTATAAACTTCAGTTACGGTGCGTGTGTATTTCATGTCATGCATGAAATTAATTCGTAGAATGCACGGTCTTTTGGTGAAAAAAAAAGGTATGTTCGAATTGGAGTGACACGAACCATAATTAAATTCACCCCACAAATTCGGTGTACACTGAAATAAAATGAATCAAAATCCATTCAGCAGTCTCGGTTATGAAAGACGCTAGCAGACTGACACTAACTCTCCATTGTGCTTTCATTTCATATGATGCAGGGCGCATTGTGCAAACAGGAGCATTAACTCACCAATACAATCTCATTGGCCACTGGCTTTTCGGTGACCCCTACAAGAGTGTGGTATATAGACTCGATGAGAGCGAATATCACCTTGACAACAAGGCTCAAAATATCGAGCAGTAGGATGCTGATGGAGTACACCTTCAGGAACACACTACCTCTGCCCCCGGTAGTCGCACTGACATTGTTCCTGCAACAAGCAACACTGGCTGTCAACACCTTTCCAGCTTCTTGTGGGCAAACACACGTTTGTTCTATGCGGAAATGGCATGGCAGCCGATACTAGATACTTAAACCAAAGAACATGTCAGGCAGAGAGATGGAATAAAGTTGTCCATGTGCTCGTCATAAACGTACATGGGGAAGTGGATGTATATCTCTGCTGTTTCCAAACTTAGGAAATACATGGTGGTTAGTGTTCAGCTTCACGTTGCGGCCGCTTTAGTCCCTGGGAAAGAGCCAATGGTATCCCTTGAATAGGAGACTAGGTGTACCGCAGAGCTGGTCTGGACATCCTGGAGAAAAGGAAAAAACTTCTGCCGCTGCCCAGTATCGAAGCACGATTATTGGCTAGTTTTTGACGGGAATACGTAACTAGCTCAGACTTTTGTCCAGACAGGCCTTCGGTATTAGCAGTGTGGAATCTTCGGACTGTGAGGTCTGGCATTCTGACGGTGATGACAACTGTAATTACTGCCTGCTGAGATGTGACACCGTGTAGTTTTGTAAGTTATACAGGCGTTTCGCAGGATAATCTTGTCTCTACCATCACGGCAGAATGGCGATTTCTTTTACCACCCTGCAGATGGACGCAGAGACGTTTTCTAAACTTCGTCACTTACCTACGAGGCGACACGGCGTCACATCCAAGAATACAGTAATATTTTGTTAGTGTTGCAGTTAATTACCTACTTATATAGTACAGTTTTATTTAGACTAAATAAAACAACCTTTTCACTTTGACACGTCACTATTAAAACACTGGGAAACTATACTAAGCATTTATCTACCACAAATCACAAAATAAGACACATCGCAACACCTGTAACCGTAAATCAAAAAGACAGTCTACTGGCCTTAGATGATCTGTGCTGCTGACCGATGGGCAAGTGGCAAGTGCTTTACTATGAAGCATAGCTTCCTCCGGCACACCCTACTGTAGCACGTACAGAAACAGGAATGGGAGGCATGTACAGTACATCCTTTGTTGCATTAAACTTTAAATACAATAGCCTGTCCTTGGTGAATATAAAAAACAGTTAAGCCTTTGTAAGGACCAGAAATATCATATTGCTATGCTCTGAATTGTAGGATAGGTTTTTTATGAGATTCCATGTCTTCTACGCTGAGAGGAAAATGCCGGTCCAATCAATATTATTTTATATTAAAATTTTTATATATTTTTAGATTAAGCCTAAAAGTTAGGGCGCCGCATTTTGTAGCGCTGGGGGCCGCGTGTTTGACATGTCTGATGTAGAGAATGGTTGAGGGCTAGAGTGGTAGTTGGTAGACTGCCTGTTGTTGACCCCACCAGTATCGATACCTCCGTCGTCACTGCACTGGTTGTTAGTGCACGTATTTCCCGAAATAGAGCAAAGCGCACGTGCAGTAACTTAAAGTTGCAGCTCTTTATCTTGAGATCCATTGTTTTTCTGATGGACAGTTATACGTAGTGCATCGGCATCCAGCCTTTTTATGGCAAAGGAACACACCAGTTATTGTGGGGTGTTCGCGGGCCGCGCTTTCAATAACAACAATAAGTTGTATACCTAAAAGCTTAAATTATTGTGTAATTTGTATAGTACATACACAGGTCACAGATGTGGCCGCGGGCCGCATAATACAACCTGGCGGGCCGCGGGCTGGAGACCCATGGCCTAGTGTAGCTGTGTAATTCGCAATGTAGTACACTTGTGCACTGCATACATGCTCCCGCTCTTTATGCTAAAAATGTAGTGTATCAAGACGCAGTATATTAAACGATACCTGGCACCAGACGTTGACCTTGTTAATATCAGCCATGCTCTTTTCCAAATTGTGTGATTTGTTCTTTTTCCCTTTTTAAGTGTCAGTGTTCTTATTCTTTTTTTGTGCGTGTTTTCGCCTGTGGGTTTTATTCTTATGTATTTTGTTTTATGTTTCTGCATTGCCTCTCTAATTAGCCGTATGGCTGTGTGCCAGCGCATTATAATTCAGTTACATCTGCTGATACAAGTCATTTTGAGCGCGGTCGGCGGATGATCTGAACTGATCTGAGCTGCAACACTGCGTACCCTAGAAACATGGTTTCTGTTAGGTATATAATTGTAAATACCCTGCATAAACTTTGTCCGAATATGAATCATCGCTCTCAGAAATAGCGGCTTATTGGCTGTCTAAGTTGATAGCAAATTTCGCTGTGATATTCTGCATAATGCCGATCCGATTGGCCGCGCGGTCTAAGGCGTAGGTCTGCGGCCGAGCGCTTGCTGGGATCGTGGGTTCGAATCCCACCGGGGGCATGGATGTTTGTCTTGTAAAGTGTTTGTGTTGTCAGGTAGAGGTCTCTGCGACGGGCCGATCCCTCGTTCAGAGGAGTCCTACCGGCTGTGGTGTGTGTGTGAGTGTGACCAAGTGAGAAATAAAAACCCCCCTACACCTGCTGTGAACAAGTAGATAGAAGAGGGAAGGACTACGAAACGAAACATTCTGCATAATTCGTTCTTTTCCCAGTATCAGTTCGACAGTTTTTCAACGTAAACGCAGTCTTCAGCAGTCCATTCACGCCGCCCGATGGGCTACTTTTCTTCCACTGTGTTAATTCACTGTCACCGGCAGTATCTTATCGTTGAGTCGTGACCTGCTGTAACGGGCGGCACAGTGCAGCAGGGCCAAGTACTGCTAGAAGGGAACTCGTCTCGACCCTGATGATTAAGGCAATAATATCCTTGGAACGACCAGACGGTGGTCACCAGTTAACACTGTGTAACGCCCCAGAAGACTCGAAACATAAAACATCAAGAACATTAATATCTGGAAAACCTCTTAGTGGCTACCGGGCTTCTCTCTGGGGGTTAAAGCGGCCTAGCCTTTGGGCCCACCACTCACCTCCATCTAGTGCCCATCTTAGAAGTGAATGGAGCTATACCTTTGCCCCCTCTGTGTGCCTACATGGCATGGACAGAGACAAGTTCACATTTTTTATAAATGAAAAAATAAACTATGTACGTCACGGTGTGTGTGTACAGTTTTAATGTACAGTATTTGTATTCATCAATCTAACGAAACCAGCCACCTCGCCTGATTGAAGTACTTACTGCAACGAAATCCGCTTTTTTTTTCTTTTTCTTTCTGCCAGTGCTTTTCCGTTACTGCCCAAACCAGTACGCATTTTGTTCCTGGACTCTTCGCCAACATCCTTTTTCAGGACTCAGTAGACGAGTACATCCCTCATTCACTTACACCTCGAGAGTCAAGGACGTTGTTTAGGAAATCATTTAAAAAAATACGCGTGTCCGTGAACTGTTTTAGGTGTCAGGCTAAAGTTTAGGTTAGTAACCATCCAACCAAAGCCAAACACATGTACATTCCCATGCATAACGGCGGCTAGCTTGATGCGATCACGTGCTGCCACGGTGTTGCACAGCAACTGAAGGCCTCTAAGCGGAGGGAAAGTACATAATTCCATCCATCAAAAAAGTAAAAGCTCTTTTTGTCTTACTTTCTTTGTGGATATGCTTCTGTGGTCTCATTATGCCGAAAACAGGTTTTGTTGCCAAGGAGCTGTTGATTATTCATAGTTTCGTGCCTGAAACACTGCTTCGGTGTTGCGTTGGTATTCCCCACGAGTGGTGAGACGAAACTGAGTCGGAGGAATGATATATTTTGGTCTTCAGTGTCATGCTGTTGTGTTGCTGACTAATTGATCACAACCTAGCAGACTGCACAGCTCAGCCAGTACCGTGGCTAAGCTACGGAGTGGAACACCGAAGAAACGTGGTTCGATTACCGATATGTGCAAATTCTTTCTCTTCTTTACAACGTCCTGACCGACTGGTGCCGCCCCAGTCTCCTATTCAGTGGGTGCCTTGGGCACTTTCGCCTGCGGTCAAGCGGCCGGTAAGGAAAGCTGACCACTCACATTCATGTAGTTGCGACGTAAAGAATACCTGGATCTATATGTCTACGCCCCATATGCTTGGAGGGCGTTCACGGAGAAAACTTTACTTCAGTTTTTCATAATCTTCTGTCAAATACAAAGCCTTCTATTCTTTTTGTATAGGCCACCTCAGTTTTGAGGTTTGTAGATCACACACAGACACACACACACAGCCAGTAGGACTTCTCTGAACGAGTGATCAGTTTGTCGCAGAGGCCGCTACCTACACAACAAACACAAGAGACGAACATCCCTGGCCGCAGGGGGATTCGAACCCGCGGTCCCAGCAATCCATCGGCCGCACAGTCACGCCTTAGGCCGCGCGGCCACCGCCATCGGCACGTCTCTTATTAGTGTTCACTTATTGTGAATAAGCTATTTCGAGTGACGATTTCAATACACCTAATGAACTTGATTCATCTATTTTAATAATGTCAGATATATACGAGTAGAATACCGTCCACATGTTTTACAATCCTTAACGGTTATACGTAGTCCTTCCCTCTTCTACCTACTTGTTCACAGCAGGTGTCGAAGTTGTCTATTTTCACTCGATCACACTCAAACACACACCACAGTCGTTAGGACTCTTCTGGACGAGGGATCGGCCCGTCGCAGAGACCTCTACCTGACAACACAAACACTCACAAGAGACAAACATCCATGCCTCCGGTGGGATTCGAACCCACGATCCCAGCAAGCGCTCGGCTGCAGACCTACTCCTTAGACCGCGCGGCCACTGGGATCGGCGTTAACAGTTATACAATTCTGTGGAAACTTTGAATACGAACAAACTGGTTACGAATATATCAGATCAGCAAAAATGTGTAACACAAAGAAAGTTGCTGTATTTGACGCAAGGTTATGATCATTGAGAAGGGTAGGCAGTCTGGGCCGTCCCATGGCTCAGGCAATTAGTCGCCGGCCTCTCATCGCGGAGGCTCGGGTTCGATTCCGGCTCAGCCCATGTGGGGTTTGTGGTGGACAAAGTGTCACTAGGATAGGTTTTTCCCCGAGTACTTCGGTTTTCCCCTGTCAGCTTATTCCACCAGTGCTCCATTACAATGAAAAACGAAAAAACTAATCATTTTCTTCATAGGGTTGCACAAAAAGCCCCAAGGCTGCGGTGCGTGCTAGCATCTGCTGCGGCGCCCTTTTCCACTAAAAAGTATGCAGTTTGCTATCCTCCCTTATACTATTTCAGATGTGTTTTCTGAGAAACTGGAAGAAGGATAAGTCAGTTCTGCTAGTGCGCGGTTCCTTAACGCGAATTGACTATAACGCGATTGATGACGAATAGGTAAACGCTGTTTTTATAACATGAAATTTCGCATACGCTTGCTGGATATTAGACTAAGCGATTTCAGCGGCCAGTGTGAAGGATTTTCAAAGTGTACCGTACGGGTTTTTATTCTTTACTTCACGATTTTCTGTGACGCAAGGTTTTACAAGAACGCAAATTTCGCTTTATAGCAGAACTGACTGTAGTTCTTATATACCGTACGCACTAGTTCAACGTATTCATACTATACACACCGTGAGCTTTTTATAATACTTGCTGTAGAGAATAAGAGAAAAGCGTTGCAGAACAAGGCAGGAATTACGGACATATAATAGTGCTTCAGAACTTTCACTGGAATCGAAATATTATCTTTAAACAGAATGGAAAAGCATGCACCTGCTTACTGAGCATTGCTTTCTCGTGCTCAAACCTTTTCTTGTCCGTGGCATTTTACGCTGCTTTGCATTCCTTATTCCCGGAATGAGAGATATGTCCGATGAAGACGGAATCCTATTTAATTCAGCTACACGTTCAGACTGACGGCTTCTGTCTTAAGAACGAACACATACTGCGGGCGCCAGAACGGACTGCGCACTTTGTACCGAGATGTAGGCTAACCCCCAGGCGCTACTTTCAAGCTTCCAGGCACATAGCTTCCCTGTTATTGGGAATCTGCTGGTAGCTTAGAAGGCAAGTAACTGGCTTAGGATGAAAGTAACTAGCTTAGGAGAGAACTAGCTACAGTAGGGGAAGGTAAGTAACTTAGGAAGAAAGTAACTATCTTAAAAGGAAAGTAACTTAGTAGAAAAGTAACTAGATTAGGGGGAAGTAATTAACTTAGGATGAAATTAACTAACTTAGGAGAAAAGCAACTAGCTTACGAGGAAATTAACTACCTTAGGATAAGTAAACAGCTTAGCAGGAGAGTAACTAGCTTAGGAGAAAGTAACTCAGGAGAAATATATCTAACCAACCCGGCAAGTAACTAGCTTAGGAGGACATAAGTAACGAGAAAAGTACTTAGCTTAGGGGAAGTAAGTAGCTTAGGAGGTGATACGACGAAAGTAATTAGCTTAGGAGGACAATAACTAGCTTAGAAGCAAAGTAACTAGCTTAGGAGGATAGTAAGTAACTTAGGAGAAAAACTAGCTTAGGAGGAAGGTAAATAGCCTAGCAGGACATTAATTACTTTAGAGGGGAAGTAGCTTAGGAAGAAAGTAAACAAATTCGCGCGTAGTTTACAATCCTACTGAAAAACTTGCAAGACATTCAGAATGTGGCAAGTCTAACTATGAATGCTTTGCATAAAGCGCATTAATTGTCTTTTTAGTGGAAACTGTGTCTGTCTTTCCGTACGTCCTCAAGTTCCATCTTGCTAACCGCTGAAAGGGCTTCAATTCCTTTTCCTACTGGGGAAGGGGGAGGGGGGCCGGCACTACATTAAACGTTATCAGGTTCATAAATATTTTGCGTATCGGTTACCTCTTTTATTATATTTATGAATCTCATTCTTAGTCATTTTTTGTGTAATACGAACCCACCGAACCCAAATCTCAGTCCTCAATATCGAGAACAAAGTCTTCAAAAATCTGCCTGTTATCACTGTTTGTTCCTGAGTGTAATGCGTGTTGATAAGGTCGGAGCTCTAGGAGGTCCCCCCTAAAGTGAAATCTCAAGTGATAACAAAGCTGAGCACTTTCTCTCCTGCTGGTAGTGCAGCGACACATCTTTCACGTGTGAAGAGTGGAGCCTCGGGCAATATTTAGAAGCTCGTAGCAGCATCTCATTCGCTACGACATAATTATGTGGAAGTCTGCGCCAGGGGTTAACAAACTGTTGCACTCTTTCTTCCTTCCACCAAAGGCATTTGACGGTACGCCTGTCAGCATAACACGTGCATACGACCGACACGTGGCTGATTCTGATCGCCCGAAAATCGCGCTCGCAGTATTTGATCCATGTTCGGGATTTAAATCTTGATTCGTCTCGATACTGACTGAACTTGACAGTGGTGTTCCTTGCGCAAGTACAGTGTCCTAAACGAAGCCACGACTGCCTCCTCCCACTTTTTTCAGGTATTCATTACTCGGCATATCATTCGAAGATATGAGTCACTGTTGCTGAGAGCGTCCTTACGTAAATAACAGCCTAGGATGTAGAAGAAATTCACTCAAACATAATATATAAACAAGAAATAAACACACGTACGTTAAGTTTCTTTCTTTCTTTTTCTTCCTTTCTTTCTTTCTTTCTTTCTTTCTTTCCTTCCTTCCTTCCTTCCTCTTTCTTTCTTTCTTTCTTTCTTTCTTTCTTTCTTAGTGTGACCCCATATACCTACTCATTGTAGGTGCAGAGGGTTACTGTTGCATCTGATCACACTCAAGGGCACACACACACACACACACAATCGGAAGGACTCCTCTACACGAGGGATCGGCCTGTCGCAGAGACCTCTACCTACAAACACACGACACTCCTATTGAAAGAATTCCAGTAAAATTTACGATTTACATCAAAGGGAATATCTACTTTATTAGGCGCGTTCGCAAAATTGCAGAAAGCGACGTTTAGCTCAGTCAAGTCCGTCCGTCCGTCCGTCCGTCCGTTCGCATGGAACAACTCGGCCCCCAGTGGACAAATTTGCATAAAATTGTATGTATATGAGTATTTTTCGAAAATCTGTCTAGAAAATTCAGGGTTCATTAAAATCTGACAAAAATAAAGGGCATTTTACAGGAAGAGCTAAGTACATTTATCACAGCGTCTCGCTGAATTCTTCTTAGAATGAGAAATGTTCCACGCACAAGTTGCAGAGAAAATCAGAACACATTTTTTGTTCAATGAATTTGTCTCCGAAGATAGTGCCGTTTAAGAGATACTATGGAAACATATGATAGAACCAGACAGACCACAGGTGGCAATATAGTACGGCGCATACGCATTGCATGTCGGATAAGTAAGGCTACAGACGCACACTCAGCATATTTAATACTTACTGTTTTTCCGCGACAACAGTGGTTACGCTAACGCGCCTCAACGTTACGTTTACACGTACATTGTCCTGTCTAGTTTCGTAATATTGTACAGCACCACACTAAAATATTTAAACTAAGCTGTTGCTAGTTAATCACAAACTACATGCCAACCAATATCAAGGTGCGACATGCACCTTCTTCTGTGATAGCACTGTTTGTTCGGAACTTACAGCGATACTGGTAGAAGAAGCCGAAATAATTGAAAAAAAAATAGTTACCAGTAACGAGAGTGTTGTCTTTGAGCACGACCCAAAGAAGAATGTCACTGACTCCAAATCAAACACAATATTCCTGGCACCACAACAATATTCCTGGCCAATCAGCACTTCCTAAAGCGATCAGCCCCGTGACAACAAAGGAAGCGAACAGTGGCAAGATGTTAAGGCGAGATTTGAGGTTCTCACAGCGGTGCTGGTGTAAATGCTAATTTTATGGGGAGGGGGAGGGTGCGACGCCTTGTGTATTGGTACGTGTACGATGTATAGGTACCGACGTTTCAGAAGCGTTACCAAGATACCAACGTTGGGACATAACTTACTGGCCGGTTTATGTATCGTGTAAATTTATTACTTTTCCAAAACTAGAATCATTCCTGAAAGGGTCTGATTTGTAATCACTTGATGTCATTTAGATCATGTGAAAATGGTACTGGAAAAGTCTGCAGACATCTACTGGAATGTGTGCTTGCGTGACGATCCAGTGCTTTTATAAATTCAGGCGACAAGCGTTGTGAAGGTGACAACGTTGATAGAATTTTAGTAACAAAGCTATAAGCTGCTGTCCATCACAGAACCTATCCAGCTATTCATTAGATTTCATCACGCGCACGCACATACACATACACGCGGTGGTCTTCAGGCTGCTGTGCAATATGGACCGCGTATGAGTGCAATTAACATGCATTTGTCCACCCAGTTTGCATCTGGTATTTGTCGTACACATCTACTTCTTGTGCCTGTTACTCTCCAGTTTCCCTCGTAATTTACACAAGTAGTTAAAATGCCCTTAATAACACTCCTAATCCAAACACTTCCTGAATTTTACAGTTGTTCTTGTTGTCGATTATAAAAATAGAGCATAATAGAATCTGGCCGTTATATTCCTACCTTTCTGATCATATGTTAAATGCAGAACCTTTGCCAGATCTCTTCACCTGCCTCTCTCTACATCGTCTACCCGGAAAACACCGCAGTTTTGTGGCTTTCAGTTTCAAGTCACAAGGATAACAAGTGCGACATTGATTTTTAAACTGGCCTTTTCTGTTTTTTCGTTATTACGGACTTAATTTCAAAGTCACTTGAATGTTTGACCGTGACTACAAGGCGGTAACATGTGCACGAATTACATGGATGACAGACGTTTCTGCGCGATACACTGATCACACACCACTCTGAAATCCTGAAGTGGACCTATAACACGATTAATAAATCAGATGTCAACAGCATTTTAAATCGTTACGCATAAACATCTTGCTTTGATTTGGTAATGTGTTGAGTGTAAAGTAAGATACGTTGCGGAAATATACATAGTCGATATCTCTGGACCAGTAAATCACTTACCATAACCAATGGTCGATAAAATTCTTCGCCGATTTTAACTGAACCACAAAAATCTTCATATTTCCTTGTGTTATCAGCACTCGAATCACTGTGTAAATAGACCACTGCATGAGAAGCTTTGCACTTATGTTTGCAATGAGTCTGTAAATATGCTGCCCGCCATCCCGCAAGACTTTCACGCGGCTTCTGTTTCCATGACGATGCAAGCTGCAAGTCGAGATTTAAGCACATACTGAAAGTAGGACTTCTGCTTTTGGCTGTTGCCTCTCTCTGTCTCTTGCTTTCTCTCTCTTTATCTTCTTTCCTTCTTAACTTCTGGTCCTGACCGAGAAGATACTTTCTACCTTCTGACTTCGATAAATGTGCCAGAGATGCGAGATTTGAGATTATCACAGCGGTGATGCTGAAGATTAAAACCTTGTGTTATGTTACGCTATGTCGACCGACGTTTCGTCCTCGTGGTCAGACGGTCAAAGAAGACGGTGTGACGCTAAAGGTGAAGACACTATTACCCTCGTGTTTATTGTGACATAGTTTACTGTGCGCGAAATGAATAATGTTAAATATTCCGTAACTATTTACATGCGACACGGGGTTACCATTCCAGAAGACTTGAATACGTGTTCCGGAGATCAGGCCGTAACTGCCTGCTCTTAAAAACCTAATCCTTCCCATCACATTGTGGATAACAATATTCAATATTTTGGATTCAGATGTCTATGCTGGGAGCTGACTGACTGACTGAATGACTGACTGACATATGTAACAACCAATACGTAGGCCCACATCCTTCGAACGCAGCTTGTATTTTAATATCGTAAAAACAGCTACACGTTTCGACTTTTTAACTAAGCCATTATCAGGCTGTACAGAAATTGCAGAAGGATGTAATGTACACAAGTGCAATCAAAGTTATTTAAGGTTGAGATCTCCAACTTTTCGCAACTGGTATTCATAAATATTGTTGTTAATATGTTAAAAGCCTTGTGGTGGGATATCCGTGAGAATATAATGGCTTATCATTGTCGCTGCGCGCCTATAGTTTTACAATTGTAAAGTCGTTAAACTGTTAAAGCTATAGCCAGTGGCCACTCGTGTTATAACATGTGGTAGTAAAGTGCCGGCGGAGGGGGGGGGGGGTGTTAATGTACGTAGTCTGAGAATCAGTGGGATTGCTAGACCTTTCTGTGATTCTTGTACAGTCTGATAATGGCTTAGTTACAAAAGCCGAAACATGCAGCTGTTGTTTCTATAACAATATACAAGTTGTGTTCGGTTTATGCACTTCTTTCTTTTTAGGCGCGTGCAAATAGTTGCGAAAAGCGCCTGTTAGCACTTTCATGTCTGTCTGTCCGTTAAAGTTGAGGTCACGTTCCACTAGACAGTTCTGTGGTGCCGCAAAACATTTTATCTGCGTAACTGTAGTAGGATATTTTATTTACGTTCCGCTAGTTACTGTTTCTAAAGTAAGCGTTAAAGTAAGAAATAAAAGCTATCTCTAAACAGAGATGAACATCCCATCAGGACAGTAGCGCCCAATTACAATCCACATTCTCACACAGACACTTACAACAAAAGGAACGCCCTGTGCTCCATACTACAGGAGAGGACTTGCCCTTTTAAGGCCTCCGTGTTTCTAAAGTATAGGCTGTTTAGGGTTTAAGAGCAGACTGAAGTCAGGGAGTACTTGCCATCATGCGGTGCAGAGTCTTCCGTCTTCCAGTCTGCTAGCCATAAATATAAAGATTAAGATATACAGAACTATGATTGTCCTGTGGTTTTGTATGGGTGTGAAACGTGGTCCGTCGCATTGAGGGAGGAGAATAGGATCAGGGTGTTCGAGAATAGGGTACTGAGGAAGATATTTGGGCCTCAGCGGGACGATGTAACAAGGGAATGAAGAAGACTACATAACGAGGAGCTTTATGTCCTGTACTCCTCACCATGCATGCGGGTGATCAACTAAAGAAGAAACAAATGGACGGGGCATGTAGCGTGTACGGGAGACAGGAGAGGTACATACAGGATTTTGGTGTGGAAACCTACGAGAGAGAGAGACCACTTGGAAGACCTAGGCGTATATGGCAGGATAATATTAAAATGGATCTTCAAGCGGTGGGATGGGGAAACTTGGACTGGATTGATCTGCCTGAGGATAGGGATAGATGGCGGGCTCTTGTGAATGCGGTAATGAACCTTCTGTTCCCATAAAATGTGGGAGATTCCTTGACTAGCTGATGATCTCTTAGCTTCTCAAGAAGGACTCTGTTCCACGTAGTTACGCAGTTTAGAGTTCCCAGGGAGTCTGCTAATTTCTTTGTTTGTTTACCGTCACTTTTGAAGCAGCGTGTGCTACATGGAGTCGAGATGGAAGGCAATATCGGATTTTGAGTTCAGAAGAATGTAGCAGAAAGCGCTGTGAGCTATTTTAGGACATTGTTTGGCATTTACCAAGAGGTACTGGGGGACCATCGCAAAGCCCCCTCATGTCTATTCGTCTGTACGCATGCAACAACGCGACACCCACCGGACGGAGTTCCGTGAAACTTCATATTTGGGATTTTCAACAAAATTTGCTGGTCTACTCCGATTTTGGTTAAAATTGGACAAAGTAATAGAGACTGTACATTAACACCTACATATATTTATGTTATTTTCTCTAAATGGAGGCTGTTTTATCTGCGAAGTATGAAACAAGCTTCTCCCACACGAACGATGCAGCCACAGCTTAACCCTTTAAAGACGAAGCGTATCTGTTTTATATAAGGACTCAGTGCGCACCGCGCTGTAAACACTCTCCACTTCGGTTACAAAAACCAATCTCGTAATGTTTTATAAGGCAAAAGTTGCTGTTTGTTCTGAGATCCGTACAAAACACATAAACGCAATGTGGGCACCACGTAGAATTTCTTAATGTTAATCCTGGTCATATGTAAAGTTACCGCTAGGCTTTAAAAGGTTAAAAGACGTTATTATCTAATTAGCACCGTGATTAATCAGAGATTTTATCAAGGACTGCATTTAATAACCGTTAGTGTAGCACGAAACACACAACTGCTGTCGCCCCAAGGAAGTGACTTTTTATGAAACATGTGTCAGTACACTCTGCTGGTCTATTAATAGTAACTACTTACGTCACACACACGGCAGCCTTCAATTCCCTGAAATTTAGAGACATGCGTCGTTATTCTGGCTATTTGCCAAGGTCATTTGTAACGTTGCGAGCGTCTGGTTTTCGATTTGCAGGGAAGTTATGAGTTCAATTAGACCGTGCAGGTTCCACTATTTTAGCAGACAATTCCTCTTTTCTCTCAGTCCTTCCAGGCAAATGGACCCAACTTCAAGGTCGAGTGAGTACAGTATTCTGTTTCGAATTCTGGTGGTTGAACAGATCATTCTGAATTTGCTGCATGCACCTAGGCGGATAGCACGACAGTACCTTAAAATAGGTCTCTGTAACCTTATTCCACATTATTTTCATTTCGTAACTGAGAAAGCATTATTTAAAAACGCAGGAAGGAAGCAACTCTCCGTTCAGATACTGTGATAATGCGTTTGTCCCTCTTAAAGGGGAACCCCGCTCATACAACCTACACACCTAACATAGAAGCTACATGAACAATCAGCAGACGCAATTGAACTTACCGCATGTTAACCTTTTAAAGCCTAGCGGTAACTTTGCGTACCATCAGGTTTAACATTAAAAAATTCTACGTGGTGCCCACATTGCGTTTATGTGTTTTGTACGGATCTCAGAACAAACAGCAACTTTTGCCTTATAAAACATTAAGAGACCGGTTTTTATAACCGAAGCGGAGAGTGTTTACAGTGCGGTACGAGCTGAGTGCTTATATAAAACAGGTTACGTTTCGTCTTTAAAGGGTTAAAACACGAAGTGGAAATGACCTCTTCCTCGCAGTTCATGAAAGAAGAATCATATGTGCTGCTATACCTTCCGCGAACGCACCGTGATAAACTGCCGGCAATGAGACATACGCAGTCCGATAAACTAGCCGACAGCGCGAGTTTCACTTTCAAGGGAACGCTGTGGACATTCCGAGCACAGTGTTCCCAGTAGGTTAGTTCCAACAGTCGTCCTTCTGTGTGACGCTTGTTGTAGTCGATTGGATGAATACATAACTCTCAAAATATAGGGGCAGCAGCTCTTATACGAGGTGAAGCTGTGGCTCTTACGATATGATACGCCTTAGCATGTTTAACCCTTTAAAGACGAAGCGTGTCTCTTTTATATAAGGACTCAGTGCGTACCGCGCTGTAAACACTCTCCACTTCGGTTATAAAAACCAGTCTCTTAATGTTTTATAAGGCAAAAGTTGCTGTTTGTTCTGAGATCCGTACAAAACACATAAACGCAATGTGGGCACCACGTAGAATTTTTTAATGTTAAACCTGGCGGTACGTAAAGTTACCGCTAGGCTTTAAAAGGTTACAGACGAAGCGTGTCTGTTTTCTATAAGGACTCAGTGCGTACCGCGCAGTAAACACTCTCCACTTCGGTTATAAAGACCAGTCTCTTAATGTTTTATAAGGCAAAAGTTGCTGTTTGTCCTGCGATCCGTACAAAACACATAAACGCAATGTGGGCACCACGTAGAATTTTTTTATTGTTAAACCTGGTGGTGCGTATAGTTACCGCTGGGCTTTAAAAGGTTAATGTGCAGTTAAACTGCGTAAGATTTGGAAAGATCGGTTCAGGAAGTTTGAATTTGTTGCGCAGGGCATCCCTACTTATCCACCTTCCTCCGGATTGCTTCCGTTCTTACAGAGACCAGCTTTTCGTAATGAGCTGAATTTCCACCCCTTTTGTTGCTCGGGAACGAAAGACAAGGCCAGTCTCCGGAACACAGAGTTTTGAAAATCCAGTTATACAAGGAATAAAATCTAAATTAAGTGCAATAGTAATAGTAATAATAATAATAATAATAATAATAATAATAATTTAACTGGAGAAACAACATTACATGAAACAAATTGTAGATACAGAATAGCTGCAAAACTATATACCCTAGAAACACAGCTTGTTTCAGGTACATGTAATTGTAAATACCTACACAAGGGTGATAACGAGTAGTAGTAGTAGCAGTAGTAGTAGTGGTGGTGGTGGTGGTAATGTCTGTAACTTGCCCATCCCGGTGGCCGCGCTGTCGAAGGCGTGGATCTGAGGCCGCTCGCTTGCTGGGATTTTGGGTTCGAATGCCACCGGGGGCATGGATGTCTGTCTCTTGTGAGTGTTGTGTGTTGTGCGGTAGAAGTCTCTGCGTCGGGCTGATCATTCGTCCAGAGGAATCCTACCGAGTGTGCTGTGTCTAATTGTGTGTGATCTAGAAACCTCTGCAATGAGGCGGCCTAGGCCCGAGTTGGGGTGTTGCGCCACAGGAACGGAAGGAATAACTGTAACTTACATTCTTTTCTCATGTTTTACAGCCGTAGAAGAAAGTAGCAGAAAAAAAGTTCCATATATCCAGGCTTCCTTCTTATTCCAAATAGAAATAATAAGTTTATGGATCTCAGACCGAATTATCCTACCCCCTGTTTTAATCAATTCTGCACGAATGTGATCAATACCTGGAGTTTTGTGTCTTTTTAGCTTTTCAATAGCCATCTCAACCTCAAAGGCACTGCGCTCAGGCACTAGTGGCTCTGCCGTATTTACTTCAGTCTGCCTAATTGCCTGAGGAATGAAAGGAGTCAGTTATTGTGCCTATTTATAAGAAGGGTGATAAAACAGATTGCAGTAACTATCGAGGCATATCACTTTTGTCAACTACGTACAAAATTCTATCCAACATTCTTTTGTCAAGGTTACCTCCATATGCAGAGGAAATTATTTGGGATCATCAGTGTGGATTTCGACCTAACAGGCCAACTACTGATCATATATTCAGCATTCGTCAAATACTTGAGAAAAAATGGGAACACAATGAGGCAGTGCATCAGCTATTTATAGACTTCAAGAAAGCCTATGATTCAGTTAGGAGGGAGGTCTTGTATAATATTCTCATTGAGTTTGGTATCCCCATGAAACTAGTAAGGTTAATAAAAATGTGCCTAAGTGAAACGTATAGCAGAGTTCGGGTAGGCAAACATCTGTCTGGCACGTTTCCTATTAAGAACGGCTTGAAACAGGGAGATGCTCTGTCGCCATTGCTTTTCAACTGTGCCTTAGAGTATGCCATTAGGAGGGTTCAGGCAAACCAGGAAGGCTTGAAATTGAATGGTACACATCAGCTCCTAGTTTATGCTGATGATGTTAATATATTGGGCGGAAGCATACATAGTATAAAGAAAAATGTAGAAGATTTATTTATTGCTAGTAAGGAGATTGGTCTAGGAGTAAATGCTGAGAAAACTAAGTACATGATCATGTCTCGAAATCAGAATGCAGGACACAATCACAACATAAAGATAGATAATAAATCCTTTGAAAGGGTGGAAGAATTCAAATATTTGGGAGCAACCCTGACGAATCGAAACTCCATTAATGAAGAAATTAAGAGCAGACTGAAGTCGGGCAATGCTTGCTATCATTCGGTGCAGAATCTTTTGTCTTCCAGGTTGCTATCCAAAAACACAAAGATTAGGGTATACAGAAGTATAATTTTACCTGTTGTTTTGTATGGGTGTGAAACTTGGTCTCTCACATTGAGGGATGAACAAAGACTGAGGGTGTTTGAGAATAGGGTGCTGAGGAGGATATTTGGGCCTAAGAGGGACGAGGCGACAGGGGATTGGAGAAGACTACATAACGAGGAACTTAATGACCTGTACTCATCACCAAATATTATTCGGGTAATCAAATCGAGAAGAATGAGATGGGCGGGGCATGTGGCACAATGGGGAAGAGAAAGGTGCATACCGGTTTTTGGTGGGGAGACCCGAGGGAAGGCGACCACTTGGGAGACCCAGGCGTAGATGGGAGGATAATATTTAGACGGATCTTCGGGAAGTAGGATGGGGGCATGAACTGGATTGATCTGGCTCAGGATAGGGGCAGGTGGCCGGCTCTTGTGAATGCGGTAATGAACCTCCGGGGTCCATAAAATGCGGGGAATTTCTTGACTAGTTGAAAAACTGTTAGCTTCTCAAGAAGGCCTCTGCTCCCATGGAGTTAGTTAGTTAGTTAGTTAGTTAGTTAGTTAGTTAGTTAGTTAGTTAGTTACTTACTTACTTACTTACTTACTTACTTACTTACTTATCTCTAGCCTTCAACTTCGCTCCACGCTGACAGGACGATAATATTTTTCGAATTGAATGGCAAAAATAATCGCTCAAATGATTGCTCCACGAATGTTATGTATGCCTTCTCATTAAATTCCTCCTCGCTCGAATATGTATTTAAATGACTTGCTGAACCGGAAAAGGCCATCGAAAGAACGCAGAGAAATAAATTAAAAATGTTGCCTCCTTAAAGTTGTATCACAGTAACATAAAATCACCAAAAGCGGAGTTTGTGCAGGAAGGAGATGGGCAAATTGTTGAATGAGAGATGCCGGAACAGAGTTTATAAGTCTGGAGGAAAAGGAAGAGGAGGAGATCAAGATGATGATGATGATGATGATGATGATGGTGGTGGTGATAGTAGCGGTGGTGGTGGTGGTGGTGGTGGTGGTGGTGGTGGTGGTGGTGGTGGTGGTGGTGGTGGTGCCGGTGGTCAGAATGGGAAAAAAAGAAAGCTATGTTATTATTTTCGTTTCATGTCATGATGATCGAATTTAAGTAAATGTTGCCCCTCTGCAAGCCATGGGGGAATGAAGACAGAGGTCCAGTCATTCTTAACCTCAGTGCTACATGGAGGTCAGCATTTAGACTCACGCTTTGGTCAGTCTGTGGGAAGAGTCCCCCGGTATTTATTGAAGAGGCGGCTGCATGGGCCAAAGTGCTGGTCCCTGCGCTCTGCAACTCAGAAATCTTGGCCCTTGCCAGGGACCAAGTTACGGTACCGTGATGGACAGGGCCTAGCATTGTCGCTGTGCTGACTACGCTACTGTAGCAAATCCATCTGGACCAGTGGTTCCCAAGGTGTGCTACGTGGATACATTTCTCTAATAGCTACTCTGAGGTTTATTATTTTTTTTACATTAAAGGAATAATGTTTTGTTAAAACAATCTCAGAACTGCTTTAAGTGGCAATGTGTTTATTTTGCATGATCGTCGGAATATCTAATTAAAAAATCTCCTCTACACACGAGGCGTGCGACAGTGAGTTTAATTAAGGTCAAATTAAGCAATGCATTGTTAGTACGCAGGTGGTATGTGTTCATAGCTATCTAAAATCAGTTCTGAGATATACATTTTTAATTTCGGATACTTATCATCCGGACACTATTTACGTGAGCAAGGACATGAGCATCCGTGGTTATTTTTCCAAGCCAAAAGGGGTCCGCGGAAAAAGAAGTTTGGAAAACACTGTTGTAGACTCATTTAATGTCATCTATATTTTTAGAACATTTTCTTTACCGTACCGTAGTTATGCCTGCAGCCGTGGGCTGCGTGTGGCGTCACAAGGCCCGTTTTCCATGGAGTCACACCAGTGTGGAATTGGCGCGTATTTTCACACCTCATGCAACATCACCTAATGCTGCTCTTTATAGCATCTCTGCTAAAGTAGTTTCATCCTGCTCCCGTCTCAGTGTGAACAGGTCTCAGATGTAACCACGAGGTTGTGTGCTCGATGACACTCAACAGGAGTGACTTCCCGACTCGCAGTTCTTCAACGCCCTTTCCCAGAGCAAGGAACCTCCCACATCAGCGTCCTCTTTCCTTTCTCTCATTAGCTTGCATGCACTAATAAACACGTCACAGAAAGCGCAAACAACGGCCTTCAAAATTCAGCTGGAACTCGTTCATTGCTTTCACTCTTTGTATGCGACCTCCAAATTTTCAACCTCACAATCCACAAGTCTGGTTTCAGTGTCACTCAAGGCGAAATATTCCGATTCACACCCTTTCAGTACTACCAACATAAAACTGGATACGATTTGTGGTGATTCTCGGATTTAACAACGTTTTGGAAGTATATGTTTTTACTGCATCGGAAGATGTGAGACGGTAGCTAATACATAATAATTTGGAAATAGAGGACGAATATTTTTGGAGGAATTGTCGCGGAATTCTCTCGAAGAGACTGAGGAACACAACTAAATATATCTCAGTCCCTACAGCCAGTGGTGCTACCGAGACTTGGATATACATCTGAAGACTGTTATGATTACGAAAACTTGCTCGGTGGCTTCAGTATGATATGGGATTCGAACGCATAAAATAAACTGCCTTGCTTTAGAAGGAGTGCAGTTGATGTATGTTTTGCTGTGTAGTGAGTAATTTTTACAACCACATGCAGCAATGAGTATAACAGTGGATAATCGCCAGAGTCTTCGAACTCGGAAGGCAACAGTTTGATCTTGAAAGGAAGTGAGCCCCCTCAAGTACTGGTTGAGGTTTGGACTTTGTCCACCGTACCGTATTTAAAACAAAGAACAGAAACTTTACTTTTCGGGGATAGAATCGGTCCCCTTCCACATGCAAAAAAAAATTGACTGAAACTGCTCGTTTTAGCTTTACTTGTCGGGTTCCAAGGAGGGGTTTGAAACACTTTTTTACCTCAGAAAGGGGACAGTTCCTGTCCGGGAAACGTGACGTCTTAAATTTTATTTTAAGCACGGGAAGAAAGAGAATTTTGGAAAAATAATAATATTATGGTAAAGAAGAAAGGATAAACGCTAAGACGGAAGGGATGTGAGAGTTAACATAACGTGACAGATGCAGAGTACAGACACTCCCCGACGTACGCAATAGTTACGGTCCGGAAGGCCCGGCGTCAGTCGGATTTTGCGGAATTCAGAGTTGAGTGCAGACCTGCATATGATCACATACACGTGTATAACGAAGGGAGTCTTGCTGACATCCAGAATAAAATACACTGGAACCTGATCAGCCGCAGCGTGCCTGCCCCACTGCATGTGTTATCGCCCAGCAGTATTCTTATCCCACCTTCGTCCATTGCGATTTCATCCCCGCAAGGAAAAATTCGGCGTGTTTAAAAATTATTATTATTTATCACCTTTATGCAGGTTGTTTACAATTACATAAAAGGTAAAGCTTTCCCTAACAAATCATGAAGACGGGGGGGGGGGGGGTAGAATGTTGGGCTTCCATCCTGGCTTTGACATGCGGCACAACTAGCACGGCAGAGTGTTTCGACAATACGTATAGTGCTGTAGCTACTCTGTTGTTACAGTTTATGGTACATATAATGTTACTTTCCATGTTAAATGTTCTGTGTTTTTACAGTAGTGCTTTCCGCAGTATGTACGCAGTGCGCAATGCGGCTATTTTCTGTAGCTCCTTGACTTCATGCTTTCCCGGTGTGTTGCTCAGGTATTTCTGAACGATTTTGAGATGGTTCCAGTTGTCCCTGTTGTTACTGGTATCACCTTTGTTTTTACGCTCCACATGTGCTGTATTTCTATTGTAAGGTCTATATTTTTTAGAATCTTCTTGGCTTCTTTCTTGATCACATTGTGTCTCGTGCAATTGCAACCTCTATTAACATGCATGTTTCTTTTTAATTATCAGGGATTATAGTGTCCGATTTATGATTAGAGATAGTTCTGTGGCTTATTATTTTTTTTTTACTTTCTTTTAATTCCGTAACTGGAAATGCCGTAAGTCGGGCAGTGCCTGTAGGTCTTTTCTGTCATGTCGCGTCGTCTCTTTATTGTGGGATTTCACGCACGGAACGAGCGACTTTAGTGTCGCGCAGTGCCACCGGTCACGTGATATACATCACGCTGTACAAAGTACGTGGCAGGAGATACGATCAGTAATATGTCAGTGACATGTGGTAAATAAGGAATAAACAAGTACGCAATCCAGAATATTAGCCATAGAGTGGCTAGGGTTTTGTAGGACGAAAAAGTTGCTTAAGCGGCCATACAGGTTTCAACGAATACATGGGGGGGGGGGGGGGGGGGCAACAGAATGAGTATAGAGCGAAACGTCGCAGTTTGTGTGTGTGTGTGTGACAAAAGGTGCTGTGAAGTTAAATTTGGCATATGTTAACCGCTCTATCAAGAAAAAGGAGCATTGTACAAAAGAGTCATATGAAGACACAAAACAAAAACGTTTCGGTTTGGCACAAGTGTCTTTTTCTGTGTTACAAATATACAGATTAAGCTGGCGACATTTTCCGGCTTGTTCACGTTACGCCAACCTTCTGTTTTTGGACAGGCTGAAACATGTCGTCGGTCTAGTCTGTAAATTTGTAATAGATGAAAAAACGCTTGCATCAAACGGAACTCTTTCCCCTTAATTATTTCTCACAATGCCGTTCACGCCTTCAAAACACAAGTAAGGTTTAATGTTGTTATAGCTAAAACTTCCTCCTGAACTGTTTATTGTTATGTTCAGCGTTTACTTAGGTAGGGTCTAATATAGGCCGATACCTGGAAATGTATTTGCGTCTCTTGTAAAGTAATAGTTCGCTTTCTGCAGTTAACACCAATATCCAATGCTGTTAAACTCCAACGGCACCTGTAACTTATTCTCATTTTTATAAAAACCACTCATAGAAACTGGCCGGCATATTTGTTGGCCGAAATGGAAACGGCGAAGCATGGGCCCAAAATGAAGAAACGGCACTCGTTTTCAGGAGCGTTCGCAAAAATGCGAAAAGCGACGCTTAGCTTCGTCATGTCTGTCAGTCTGTCCGTCCGCATGGAAACAACTGGGCTCCCACTGGACAGATTTTCATGAAATTTGATATTTGAGTGCGTTTCTGATATCTGTCAAGAAAATTCAAATTTCGTTAAAATCTGACAAGAATAACGGGTACTTTACATGATGACGTTTGTACATTTATGATAATATCTCGCTGAATTATTCTTAGAATGAGAAACGTTTCAGACAAAAGTAGTAGAGAAAATCAACACACGTATCTTATGTGTAATAACTTTTTTTTTCGAAAATCGTGCCGTTTGTGAGACAGTGTGGAAAAATATGGTACAGTTAGACAGGCCACAGATGGCAGTAAAACGCAGCACATGCGCTTCGCTTGCTAGATAACTAAGGCTACAGACACACAGTCAGAATATGTAATACCTATTGGTTTTTCACCGCAACAATGGTTACAGGAGAGCGCCTCAATATGACGTTTATACGCATTTGCCAGTCCTGTTCTATTTAATACGGGAGCTATTCTGTTAACCCTTTAAAGCCTAGCGGTAACTTTACACACGACCAGGTTTAACATTAAAAAATTCTACGTGGTGCCCACATTGCGTTTAGTGTTTTGTACGGATCTCAGAACAAACAACAACTTTTGCCTTATAAAACATTAAGAGGCTGGTTTTTATAACTGAAGTGTAGAATGTTTACAGCGCGGTACGGACTCAGTTCTTATATAAAGCAGATACACTTCGTCTTTAAAGGGTTAATTATGAAATCATATTAATACTGCTGACACTAATAACAGTAATGGAATTCATCCTATTATTATATATTACATAACAAAACAGGAAACTTGTATTTGTTTTGTTGAGTGCGTTGCTGATGTAAAGGTAAAGGCAAGCAATGTTATCTACCACATGTTTACATTTACAGTTAATCCATTACGACATAGGAAACTGGAGAAGACTGCATAATGAGGAAAGTCATAATTTGTACATTACAGCGAACGTTATTATGATGATAAACTCGAGGAAGATGCAATGGACAGGACATGCAGCAAGCACGACAAAATTAGAAGTGCATGCAGCATTCAGTCGGAAATATTTTGGGAAGAAAAAATCTGAGATGGGATACTTCCTAAGTAACGAAGTATAAGGATGTGGACTGCAACCAGCTCACTCAGGACGGAGTCCAGTATGTGGCATTCTTAAGGACGTAACAGTATTTCCCATTACGCAAGCGAGAGTAATTCCTGTCCAGCTGACATGCTGTTATAGATTCAAGGCAGCCACAGCAGAAGAGCTCGGAAGCCGACTTCTCGCCACGCAGACCCAGCGTCCCTCCCAGGACGATGGTGAAGAAGGCGGCCCTAGGACGCGTTGTTCTCCGAGTGCCTCGGTTTTATATGTCTTTCATCTTTCCACCGATGTTCACATCAAATAATCTGTCTATCAGAAGCCGCAGTTGTAAACAAAGACTTACCCTACCACAATATAAAAATGGAGTTAGATGCACGGACCATCCGATTGGAGTGACGAGTTACTTCGTGGAACGAAATTATGAGGAAAGCAAGAGACTGGGGTGTTACTGAAAATTACTGCGGGTAGTGTAATCGTACCACCGTGAAACTAATTCACAGCTTCGAAAACCGTGATCTTTTGAAACTAATTCGTTTTCGACCATTATGAGTTATTTCGAGGAAGAAATCAATGCAGGAGAAATTTGAACATACTTTGTGCTGTGTTTTTTACGCATCAGTAGACAGGCGTCGTACGTAATATGAGATTAATTAAATGTTAGGAATTTTCAATAAGAAAAAGTAAGTTGACAGGACTTGGTGATGTTAAGGATGTAATATTTTACGTCCCAGTGTGTTCTGAGTACGTAACTGTACTTGCACAAAGTTTAAAATATAAATTTATGGTGACGGGGCTTGCCCCATAGCTGGTACCTCCATTCCTTGTGTATGTCACGGTGTTGGTGCTTAATAGAGCTAAGGGACAACATGACGATTATAACAGTGGTTGCTACACAAAAAGAATACTCTTGTCAAAATGGGGCGTATTTTGAAATAAACCAGCAATCGATCACTGACACCGTAGATATAACTTTTGGCACCACGTGACTGGAATTGTCGGGTCTCTGTAGGCCACAAACCTGTTTTAACCGTGTATAAATTCGGATCCCGCGCTGTGCAGACTCCTTCAGGTAACTGTAACCTATGTTTTATGTTAGACTTACATTCTTGCGGATGCTGCAGCAATGACGAGTTGTAGCCAACAACGTGATTAACACACTTGAGCACTCATCCACCGACACTGCCTGCCGAAGCGCTATCTCGTGAATGAACAGCTGCTCGCTAGGGCGGATCGTTAGCCCGACGCGCAGTCGCGGTGTTATCAGACAGCCCGCTTGCGATAGCCGATGGGTAAAGGAAGCTACAGCGAACTCTACTAACAGCATAGCACTGCAACATGTCATTCTGTAGGAAGGGATCCCATTTCTTAAAAACGAAAAACAGGCACGTTTAACAAAATATAGGTGCCCCCTCCCTTTCCCGGTGGGGGTAGGGTTGGGATTAGGTTTTTAACTCGTCATGCAGTGAAAAAAGCAGAGCAATTTATTTATATTACTGCGACCAGGTAATTCAGAAAGAAAAATTGTGGTGTATAGACACAAAAATGGCATAATGATAAGAGTACGTACTGCTCAACTCAGGCACTCAGTTCACTTACTGATTTTTCTCTACATATTCGCTCGTCGTGCTTCGCAGTCCCAGCCCATACTCTGTAGTCACTAATCTACACACCTTGCTCTCTGGCTCCTCTTTCTTTCTATTGGTGGCTGATTGAAGGCTATCTTTCTCCTGTAGAGAAACATATGTTCTCTCCTACTGTAGAAAAGTCAAAACGTTCGCAGGCATGTCAGAAATGTCGGGTTTTTATGACTTGTACAACCCCGGAATCCATCACTGAATGTGACTTGAATATTCTGCCGAGTGTCTGTGTAAGATAGGAGTAGTGGGCATACCATGCTTGAATTGGGTGAGTCAAACCCAGACCGACGTCGTATGTAAAAAAAGCACACATTCTTTGATGGAACTCGAGAAACATTCTACACACAGTAAAATGAAGGAAGGCTAGTTAAACTGGTCACATCTTGGGTAGAAACTGACTTTTAAAACACATTACTGAAGGCAAGGTAGAGGGAAGATAGAAGAACAAATAATCAGCCACGGTATATTCTTAAGGAAATGAGAAGATGCTGGAAATTGTAAGGGGAAGCACTAGATCGCATTCCCTGGAGAACTCCTTTTGGACGTGTCGCGGTGGTGATGATTGCCATGCCACTTCGTGGGTGCATTTGCCGGTTCTTTTTTCCTTCTGCTTTTATTGACATTTACAGCTGTTACGCATTGGTCTGTGACCTTGCTGATCAGCTGGTTCATTGACAATAACTTAACAGTATTTTGTGCACCTGAATTGTCTACATAATTGGGAGTGAGTTCTGCTAACGGGTCCATTTACAGCCAGGCCATAGTCGTGGGGAAACGCACCTTCCAAACCACGAAATATTTACTGTCATTGATCGTTGACGTAGGCAGACCGCAAGGTCGCAGTCTGTTTCTGTCAATTTGGTCAGACAGACTCTCGTGCGGACCCGTGATCCTGGGCGGCCTGTCCTTGAATCCTGATGTCAGCACAAGGCGCACACTTGGCCCTCCGGAGCGGGGGGTCTCGGGCTTAAGTAGTACGTCGGCCAGGCGAATAATTTTGAAATATAAGGCTGACCACACGTCATTTTAAATGTTAAATATTGTACATTCAGTAATATTAAACACACGTTGAAGAATACTTAGTACTTAAGGATTCAAGTCGTGCGGGATGTGACGCCGTGTTACTGGGTACTGGGTTCCCGACGTTTTGAAGGATCTGTTGCCTTCATAGTCAGCATCAAGCAGTTCTTGAAATGCTAGACCCTTGAAAATAAAGGAACCATGTTCTTTCGAAACGTCGGGAAACCTTTACCCCGCGACACAGCGTCACATCTTAGCAGACGTGAATTCTCGATTACACCGTTGTGAGAACCTAAACTCTCACATTACTTCATGCTTGTAATAATAAAATTAAAACGTATTTTAGCTATTAAATTTACGGGTTTATTACATTGTTATTTCTGCTGACGTGTTATATGTTATTAGCCAGGGATTATAGATCTTCATGAGTTTTTATGGTCCGTGAGAAAAATCGCGGTTAATCGAGGAGTCCTTCAACACTGAGCCAGATCACATGCTGTAACTGGAATAACATAAGCAAGAGGGCCTGACCTGGCGGGCCGTATGCAGCCCGCGGACCGCATGTGTGAGATCCCTGATCTGGAGGGTCCAGCATGAGCAGCTTCTCTGCCCGTAACTTTTACAGTTAGGCAGTACGAGAGGTATTTTATTCAACTTATCCATGCGTGACGGCGATTCCACGATGATTTAGCTCTGTAGCACTAGATGCACTGAACAACACCAACAGCAACCTATGTGTAGGTGGAGAAGAAACCGCAACGTGGCCCCCAGGGTCAGCACACTTGAATACTCGGGATTTAAACGTGCTGACACACTTTCAAAAGTCTTGTTTTTTCTCTCCGCTGAGAAACATAGGTACCCTTCGACAGTGCATTGTGCACGGCTGTTACGTTAGGCACAACTCTGAGTGCGTTCGGCATTCAGGGATACGATGTGCCCAAGTATGTAATTTCGAAGAGAACACTTCTAGTGTCTCTTGCATCGGATAATTGAGGTGTCCTAAAATCCCTTACGGGCTGTAATTCGGAAAGAAAACTTCTGCCGCCCGTTATTGTCAAATGTTTATATTGCCTTGCTATGGGAACTCACCCCAAAAATATGTATAGACCTTCTGCATACACTCGCGTAGCCTAATATTAATTGGTTTGAGAGACCAGTATATATCAAAATTGTTTTTCTTGTTTGTTAATTGATGTAATTATTGTTACCAACGGCTACCCTCTGAGACTTAAAAGGCACGACTACAGAAGCTTGGATATATAATCTGTGCAGGATGCATATGTCCTTGAATTAGATACTGGAATTGCTTTTAATAAACCCCTGTACAGGGGAACAAATATCGCTCAGTACGTTTAGTGACCAGGCTACGGGCTGGATGTTTGGGATGTCAGTTTGGACTGCCGGCGGAAAAAAATATTTTCCCTTCTCCATCGCGTTTAGGAGGAGTCTGGGTAACACCGAGCCTTCGAACCAATGTGTTGGCATACTCGAATTCCTTCCCTGGAATTAAAACGGCCGGGCCTGAAATTGACCACTTACTTCAATCTAGATTCTCCCAAAGGCGTTCATAACATGGTCATTAATTCAACACAGATAAAACGTTACCTTCCCCCCCAACACCCACGTTTTTAAACAGAGTTTCGGCAAAGAAGGCTGCTTCACTGACTACTAAGTCGAAAGTTTCCACTATGGAAAATTTCTCACACACACACACACACACACACGCTTCAGTGGGAACGAAATGTTATAAAGAGCGCTAATCTGCATGACCATGAGAGGCAGACGGAGAACTGAACTGCTTTCAAGGCAGTTTGGGGTTGTAACAGGGTCATATACACGTATTCCCACCCCATTCCTACCTACTGCTCCGTTTCACCCGCCTCACTCTTGTCTTCATAACTATCTCTGGCCACCGAGCCGTACATTGCGTCTACAGTGCAGCAAATAACCAGCTGTTTGTAGGTAACCGAATTGAGGCGGTACGACATCGACGTCCTCGCTGAAGCATGCGTACACAAAACGTGACAAAGCTGAATTCAGTGTTGTTAATTACCTACTGACAGTTACGGATGATCACTGCAGGCGAGGCCTGGGCCAACAACTTCACAGTAGTTGTCATCGAGGCGCAGGGAGAGCCTACGTAAGGGTTTGGGCACCACAGTGTACTGGGTGATAAAAGTTTCTGCTTCCGACAAAAGTATGCATCAATTTATCGGTCTGGGAAACTGGGCCAATATAACTTTCATCTTCCTTCATGGGACCTGTGAAGAGAGGATAAATAGCACGATCATCACACCACCGGAAATGGCAATGGATTTAAGTAACTTCTCTAGCTGACAAGTTCGCATACTACATTTGCCAAGGGTTCCGGGATTATAACCCGGTCTCTCCTCGTCTCTTCCCCGTAATGACACAGTACAAGCGTCATACTCAGCACTCCACGCCCACTTCTGAATACAAATCAGTGATCGCATCGGACATTTGTAGGTCTGTCATACGAAAATGTATGTAGTTGTATGCTAAAGTACCGAATGCAGAACACGTGTAATGAACGTAACAGATACAACTTGAATAACAACAGACCTTGCTGCACACAGTAAACATCAAAATGACGTCGTATATTGCGTCATTGTTCCCCGCAAGTGACAGTTTCATGTGAGAGCACGACGAGATCTTGAGTTTGGTGTGTGGAGGCTGCGTCGGCGCAAAGCGAATGTCGATCTGGCAAACCACCCTCAGCTACATGTTGTAGCTTGAATAACAGCAAAGGCATGTGTGTTATATGATAACTAACTAACCCCATGGAGCATGTTCGTCCTTGAGAAGCTAACAGGTCCTCAGCTAGTCAGGAAACGCCGCATTTTATGGAATCCGAGGTTCATCACGCCATTTTACAGCAGTCCTCCATCTGTGTCTAACATGAGACAGAGCCATCCAGTCCATGCCTTCCCATCCCACGTCTTTAAGATCCATTTTAATATTATCCTTCCATTTACGTCTAGTTCTTCCAAGTCGTCTCTTTCCATGAGGTCTCCCCGCCAAACACCATATGCACCTATCCTGTCTCCCACACGTGCAACTTGCCCAGTCTATCTCATTCTTACGGCTTTGATCACCCGAATAATATTTGGTGGGGGGTACAGATAATAAAGCTTCTCGTTATGCAGTCTTCTCAACTCCCCTGTTACCTCGTCCCTCTTAGGTCCAAACACTTTCCTCAGCACCCTATTCTCGAACATCCTCAGCCTATGCTCCTCCCCCAATGGCAGTGACCAAACGTCACACACACTACGTGTAATGTGACACCCGCACAAAAGTCTGGCTGACAAATTTTGAATGTTGGTCCTATGTTTCATCCGTTCGCATCTGCACATTCAGGACACGGAGTAGCACTTCAGTCAACAGACTCTAAATGGCTTCCGGATCAAAGGAAGCATTTTAACTTGTGGGTCATAATGGAACCAAATCTATACTAATGGTGCGGCGACATTTTCGACAATTCTGTGTGTATGGTTGTGTGCGTGCGTGCGTGCTTAGGCGCAGAGTTACCCACAGACGTCGGTCGAAACCACAATGACAGGAATTGCCCGTCTCGACAAGCTACAGGAATGATCAGACAACGTCACAGCTGGAGGAAGACGTGACATGGTTTTTCAGCGAGACCGAGCTCTGTCACATTTCAATAACAAAGTGAGGTCGTACCTGGAGGACGAGTTCTTTCCTAGTGGCAGAATTAGGCATGGACTTCATACAAATCCCCCCCAGAAGATTTCCATATCTTACAACAGCAGTTTTCCTCTTGGCGTATTCTAATGAAGGAAGTTTGTGTGAGTTGTGCGGTTCTCGGGGCCTTGAAGATGGGAAAAAACAGGTCCCTCCGAAACGCTGGTGAATTTCCACAAGAATGCAGGGCGTGGCGTCTCAGAAGACAGTAGTCTGAAGAAGTCTGTGTCTCCCTTTGGCCATAAATACGGAACAGCAAAGTTCGCGCCACGCGGCAAACGAATTCCCAACGTGACCGCAAGTGTTGCAAAGTGTGTGACAAACGGGAGAATATCGTTTACCTGCAGGACTTGCCATTTTTTTGAGATTACATATCGACATTCTATCCCAGCTCAAATTTTACATATTCCCTTCAGCAGCTGTAACATCACATTGCACAGTTGCATTAAGAATACTTTGTGTAAGCTATCATTTGATTATACCACAGACAAAGAGACTTACATGGGAAATGTGCGGTTTATCATATCATACGCACATAAGCTTAGATTCTTCATCTCTTCGTCCAAGAATAAGTTGCTTGTTGACGTAAGGGAAGATCTGACGTAACTGTGCTGAATCACCTGCTGTAATCACGAGCTGACAGTATTTAAAATGATTTATTCTGACTCACTTATATGAAACTTTGCTTATGCCTAAACACAATGTAACTGAAGCGTAAAGACGGGTTTCAGGATATGTTCCATATATTCTAGAGAGATGTGGGTTGTCAGCATGTCGTAGTTACTGGATAGAAGTCTGTTTTCCTTTATAACTTTATTCTACCTTTGCCATGATTTCTTAGTTTCTTTCCTTATCTTGTTTAACTTCTCTCTTGCTTTTGCGCCTTCCTGTCATGTTCCCCTCTTCGTATCTGTCACTCTTTTTCTTCTTTGTTTCTATTTGTCGTTTGTTTCATTGACCATACTGTGTACTGTTTCTCTTACAAATTAAGTGGCAGGTGGTTAATGACAATGAATGAGATCCCCTGCATTACTTTGTATCAGATGGACACAGCAGAGGGATTTTCAAGCAAGCTTGTCTGTCTGCTAAAGATAATGCCCAAGTATGGGTGTGTATGGTATATACGAAAACACTGGAGGTTCGGAAGAGCCAGTTCACTGTCGAGAATTCCGAATGAATGTCTCCGCAGTGTAAGTGAACATTACTGTCAATCCTGTCGGATTAGATTATAGGCCACAACTATCTAAGAGCTAGATATAGTTCACTTATACATTATTAGCGATAGGGCTAAGCAGTGTTCTGTCTGGAGAGGTTGTATGTATCACTTCAATATGTTCACTCCCTTTCACCTCGACTATTTCATCTCTTGTAACGTTGGCGCTTAATATATAGAAAGTAAACGTCGACGGAAATAAAAACATCAGAGACAGCGTGGCCCCTCTCTTTCACTTTCTGGTAACAATGGACGACCCAGAGAAAAAGCACATGTACAGAGAAAACGTAGTGTAAGTTAAGGTAATATAGCAAGAAGAGAACATTTTAATGCGTGACCTGAGAGTCATATAAGACAAGTAGATCTGAGCAGGTGAGGCTTAAGCATAGTACTGTAAATATTCGCTTAATAAGGTATGAGATATATGCCTAACTGCGTGGTTGGTGAAGATTGCTTAATGGCAGGTATAACAGACAGGCACTGTACGTGCGATGCATTCGTGCAACCATTGTTGCAGTGGAAAGGAATGAGTATTATATATTCTGAGTATGCGTCTGTAGCCTTAACCTTTTAAAGCCTAGCGGTAACTTTACATATGACCAGGTTTAACATTAAAAAATTCTACGTGGTGCCCACATTGCGTTTATGTGTTTTGTACGGATCTCAGAACAAACAGCAAATGTTGCCTTATAAAACATTAAGAGACTGATTTTTACAACCGAAGTGGAGAGTGTTTACAGCGCGGTACGCACTGAGTCCTTATATAAAACAGATACGCTTCGTCTTTAAAGGGTTAATTATCCAGCATGAAATGCACATGCACCGTACTATATTGCCATCTCTGGCCCGTCCGGTTCTACCATGCGTTTGCACAGTATCTCATAAACGGCACGATTTTAGAGAAAAAGTTATTTAACACAAAATATTTGTTTTGATTTTCTCTACAACTTTTGTCTGACACATTTCTCGTTCTAAGAAGAATTCAGCTAGTTGCTATCATAAACGTACTTAACTCTTCCTGTAAAATGTCCGTTATTCTTGACAGATTTTAATGAAACTTGAATTTTCTCGACAGATTTTCGAAAAATCGTCAAACATCAAACTTTATGAAAATCCGTGTAGTGGGAGCCGATTTATTCCATGCGGACGGATAGACAGACAGGCACGATGAAGCTAATACGAGGTAGTGGGTTTTCGCAATTTTGTGAAGGCACCTAAAAACTGGAGCAGTTATTTTATTTATTCGATCGGCAATTTATTTCCAATATGAAAAGGAAAAGAGGGTTGCTAGCTTCATCCACCTAAGCTCTCCACAGATTTTTTGTCCAAGATCAAAAATCGCGAACTACAATGCCGCCGCTGAAACTGACATCGTGCCAACAGCTGCTAAACACCCCATGCAGGCCACTGATTATTCACGGGAGTTGGGGACACATCTGAAGGCTGTCGTCATGCAACACTGAATCGCGACCCTGGGTTTCAGATTCCCTGGTCTACGATTCGCCTTCATCTAGACAAAAGTGGAGCTGTGATTTTCCTTCTCCTATAAGCACAGGGACCATGTTAAGTGGGTCCCTGTCACCACAGCATGGCGCGTCCTCGGGTTGCGGATGGAGGAACGGCCTCCAGGTATGGAGGGTAGCTGCGAATACATTGAATAAGCAGTCGCGGACAGCCGACAAGGGGTGGTCCTCCAGCTTGGGGGTTGGGCGAGGTGCTAACAACTCCTCACCGTAAAAAATTATGATGTTACGAAACAGCCTACAAAGCCTCGGACCTGGACCGATTCTTTGGTACGACCCCAGCTACGGAAAAAGGATATGAGTTTTGGAACATGGAATGTGAGGAGCATGTATAGGCCAGGGTCACTTACGACAGTGGCCAGGGAATTAGCTAAGTACAAGTTAGATTTAGTGGGTGTACAGGAGGTTAGGTGGGACAAAGAAGGGACTCTAAGCGCCGGGGAGTATACTTTTTTCTATGGCAAAGGGCAGGAAAATCATCAATTGGGAACAGGTTTTTTTGTGCACCAGAGAATGGTATCAGCAATCAAGAGAGTGGAGTTTGTTAGTGCTAGGATGTCATACATAGTGCTGAGAGGCCGCTGGTGTAATATCATTGTTCTGAATGCGCATGCACCAACGGAAGAGAAGGGTGATGATTCAAAGGACAGCTTCTATGAGGAATTAGAAGGGGTTTTTGATCATTTTCCTAAATACCATATGAAAATTCTGTTAGGGGATTTTAATGCAAAAGTGGGGAGAGAGGATATTTTCAAACCGACTATTGGGAATGAGAGTTTACATCAGGATAGCAACGATAATGGTGTTAGAGTAGTAAACTTTGCCACATCAAAGAATCTAGTTGTTAAGAGCACTATGTTTCCGCACCGAAATATTCATAAATACACCTGGACCTCTCCTGATGGGAAGACTCACAATCAAATCGATCACATATTGATAGATAGGAGACGGCATTCCAGTATACTCGATGTGCGATCTTTCAGGGGAGCTGACTGTGATACTGATCACTATCTGGTGGTTGCGAAAGTTAGGGAAAGACTGGCAGTAAGTAAACAAGCAGCACAGAAGTTTGATGTAGAGAGATTTAATCTCAAGAAGCTAAGTGAACTAGAGGCTAGGAAACAGTATCAGCTTAAGATCTCAAACAGGTTTGCAGCTCTGGAAAACTTAAATGTTAGTGAGGACATGAATAGGGCTTGGGAAAACATTAAAGAGAATATCAAAATCTCGGCTCAAGAGAGTCTAGGTCTACACGAACGGAAGCAGCATAAACCATGGTTTGATGCAGAATGTGCAGAATTTTTAGATAAAAGGAAGCAGGCTAAAATTCAGTGGTTACAGAATCCAAACCAAAATAATGGAGATAATCTGCACAACGTAAGACGTGAAGCTAGTAGACATTTCAGGCACAAAAAGAAGGAATATCTGAAAGCTAAAATTAATGAAATTGAAACAAACAGTAAGAAGAAGAATATAAGAGACTTGTATAGGGGTATCAATGAGTTTAAGAGGGGGTACCAGCCTAGAAGTAATGTAGTAAAGGATGAGAAGGGTGACCTGGTTGCAGACTCCCACAGTATTTTGGCTAGGTGGAGGAATCATTTCTCCCAGCTGTTGAATATACACGGGGTTAATGATGTTAGGCAGATTGAAGTACACACAGCAGAGCCACTAGTGCCTGAGCCCAGTGCCTTTGAGGTTGAGATGGCTATTGGAAAACTAAAAAGCCACAAATCACCAGGTATTGATCAGATTCCAGCAGAATTGATTAAAGCAGGGGGTAGGATTATTCGGTCTGAAATCCATAAACTTATTATTTCTATTTGGAATAAGGAGGAATTGCCTGAGGAATGGAAGGAGTCGGTCATTGTGCCTATTTATAAAAAGGGTGATAAGACAGATTGCAATAACTATCGAGGCATATCACTTTTGCCGACTACGTACAAAATTCTATCCAACATCCTTTTGTCAAGGTTAACTCCATATGCAGAGGAAATTATTGGGGATCATCAGTGTGGATTTCGACGTAACAGGTCAACCACTGATCATATATTCAGCATTCGTCAAATACTTGAGAAAAAATGGGAATACAATGAGGCAGTTCATCAGCTATTTATAGACTTCAAGAAAGCCTATGATTCAGTTAGGAGGGAGGTCTTGTATAATATTCTCATTGAGTTCGGTACCCCATTAAACTAGTAAGGTTAATAAAAATGTGCCTAAGTGAAACATATAGCAGAGTTCGGGTAGGCAAACATCTGTCTGACACGTTCCCTATTAAGAATGGCTTGAAACAAGGGGATGCTCTGTCGCCATTGCTTTTCAACTTTGCTTTAGAATATGCCATTAGGAGGGTTCAGGCAAACCAGGAGGGCTTGAAATTGAATGGTACACATCAGCTTCTGGTTTATGCTGATGATGTTAATATATTGGGCGGAAGCGTACATAGCATAAAGAAAAATGCAGGAGATTTAATTATTGCTAGTAAGGAGATTGGTCTAGAAGTAAATGCTGAGAAAACTAAGTACATGGTCATGTCTCGAAATCAGAATGCAGGACACAATCACAACATAAATATAGATAATAAATCCTTTGAAAGGGTGGAAGAATTCAAATATTTGGGAGCAACCCTAACGAATCGAAACTCCATTCATGAAGAAATTAAGAGCAGATTGAAGTCGGGGAATGCTTGCTATCATTCGGTGCAGAATCTTTTGTCCTCCAGGTTGCTATCCAAAAACACAAAGATTAGGGTATACAGAACTATAATTTTACCTGTTGTTCTGTATGGATGCGAAACTTGGTCTCTCACACTGAGGGAGGAACAAAGACTGAGGGTGTTCGAGAATAGGGTGCTGAGGAGGATATTTGGGCCTAAGAGGGACGAGGCGACAGGGGAGTGGAGAAGACTACATAACGAGGAACTTAATGACCTGTACTCATCACCAAATATTATTCGGGTAATCAAATCGAGAAGACTGAGATGGGCGGGGCATGTGGCACGTATGGGGGAGGAGAGAGGTGCATACCGGATTTTGGTGGGGAGACCCGAGGGAAGGCGACCACTTGGGAGACCCAGGCGTAGATGGGAGGATAATATTAAGATGGACATTCGGGAAGTGGGATGGGAGGACATGAACTGGATTGATCTGGCTCAGGATAGGGACAGGTGGCGGGCTCTTGTGAATGCGGTGATGAGCCTTCGGGTTCCATAAAATGCGGGGAATTTCTTGACTAGCTGATAAACTGTTAGCTTCTCAAGAAGGCCTCTGCTCCATGGAGTTAGTTAGTTAGTTATAAGCACAGGGACAACTTTGCTTTTACCTTTATTTTGCCAGTGTAAAGAGACGCGCGATTAAGGGTTTCTATAGCAACTCAGCGTGCCATTAATTTAGCACTCATTGAAGTTAATCTGTGTGTTTACTGATACAGGTATGCGATGTTGAGGAATGTACACATCACCAAGGCCAGAATATTCCGGTTAACGCGCAAGTTCCCTGTCCGCTGGATGTGCGATAGATGTGACGACGAGGGCGTCAAGGTATTGTGACGACTGTTATATATTCTGCCCTTTGTTTAGCGGCGCTCGCGGTATGCAGACCGTATGTTACTTCCACGCTACGAGTAGGCGCCGGAATGTGTGTGTGTGTGTGTGTCTGTATGTGTGTGTGTGTGTGTGGCCGGGGGGGGGGGGGGGGTGGGAGGGACGGGAAAAGATGCGCATCCGTACTGTACTTCGAATGAACACTATACCTGTCTCACAGACATCACGTGTTTCTGACCTCGTCCCATTATATTGGCCAGCACGAAAATAGTCCCGTCAAGGTCACTGCCTACGAACGCAGTGTTGCCACTCGGAAATAAACAACACTTGATTCTATCGGCAGACAGTGTGCAACTAAACGGGAAGATGCGCCTCGATGGAAGAACTGGCAACAACGTAGGGCGGCGGGGAGCGGGGGTGTGAGTCAGCCGCTTGTCCTTGACGAGACCATTTTCCTACCGCCAACTGTAATGCTGTATTGATATTTTCGGCTCACAGCGTAGGGTGAAGTTCCACCCCGCGCATTTAGGTCCCACATTATTCACTTGTATTTTCCGTTCACCTGTCAGTGTCATTTCGAAGTGAGCCATGATTGTGTCACTGTTACTCTAATTTGTGAAGACATAAGTAGGTAGGGAGCCGGAGTAGATCGGTCGGTATAGTGACTAGGCTATAAGCTGTGGTTTCATTTCCGCCAGGGGTAAGACATTTGTCTCTTCTCCAAAATTCCCCGACCGGCTCTTGGCCTGCCAGCCTCTTATTGAGTGGTTGTCAGGGGCTCTTTCCTCCGGGATCGGTCGGGGCGTGAAGTTGAACATTCACTCCGCCCCCCCCCCCGTTTAGTGCATAAATTAAAAGCGAGTGGAGCTATACCTCCACTCCTCAATATTCCTAAGGCTAATTATGCGTTGAAGACAGACCGTTAAAATCCGACAAGAACATAACTAATTTTATTCCGTTGCAACATCAGCATATTTTAAATCAGTGTTTATTGGATAGTATATTAGATATATTGTAAGTGAAACACATTTACAGAGCAAATAACAAATTTATTTAAAAAATTAAAGTTGTGAACCTCTATAACACATATTTGCCTTGTTCACTTTATAGCTGGTTGTGAGAATGTTAATTGGGGTCCACTGTATTTAGCGTTTAATGCGTGCCCTAACATCTTGAGAACACGAATCAGTGTTCACGATATTCTGCTTGAATATATAATTAACGTTACATTTCTGGTGTACTTTGATGTTAAGTTAGTGAGAATAAAGGATAGATATTTGTTTAACAATGTACTAAGTACAGAATTTTTCTTGCTAGGCTCACGGTTACTTAAAATTTTCCCCAAACGTGACCCCAGAGTACAAACAATATTGTCTACGTTTGGTACATAGAATGCGGGAAGATGTGAGGGTGGAGCCGAAAGAAAGTTAGTGATTGGAGAAAGGAAGACGCGTGTTTATGCAAGACTGAACCTAATTCTAGTCCATGTCTTTCTTGTACTGGACTCGACTTTCTACAGCTGCATCTTTTGAGTTGCATACAACCACTGACAAATAAATGTCAAACTGATTGCTTACATTCTGTCCGTGCAGTCTTTCTATATGGTTGCCTCTAATCCGCAGTACTGTCAGTGCAGACGAAACGCGTGGGAAAGCCGGTACAAATTACCGGGGCCCGACCATAAGGAAGGGGGCCCGCGGCCCGACTATGTTGCATATGTTTTTGTCTTTCTCGGTAGTATCATAATTTGTCGATTGTACAAATAAACCCTTTCAGACCAAGGCCAAGTCACTCTGCAACTGAGAGTCACTCTTTCCGATCTAGGGTAAATATTTTTAGCTGGCCCGCCCTTGCTAGGGGCTCCGAAAAAACTTTTTCATCGGGAACCGAACACACTCTCTGCGGTCCTGAACATTGCTGATCCCAGTGGCCATGCGCTCTAAGGCATGGGTCTGCGGCCGCTCGCTTGCTGGGATTGCGGTTTCAAATCCCGCCGGCGGGATTGTGATTATTGTGTGTTGTCAGGTAGAGGTATCTTAGAGGAGCTGAAAACTCATCTAGAGGGGGGCCTACTGTGGGTGGTGAGTGCAGCTGAGTGTGATTGCGAAGCCTAAACAATTAGGAGGCCGTGGCCCACCAGGGGCTGTTGCACCATTGGAGAAAAACCCGCAGCTTTCTATGTGACACTTTATTGGCTTACGAATCATTGTCTCAGTACACCTCTATTAAGTTTTACACTGTCTTTTCACTGTAGTATATTAAATATAAGCGGATTGAATACACATGAAAACACCGTTGCAGTAATCAGTCGTTACGCCGATAATGGAAATAAACGTGATAACTGTGAATTTTTGTAGGCTGTTGGGCCATGCACTAGGCTCGCATGACTTTGAATCAATGGAGGGCTGTTGGTGATGACTATTAACCCTCATTCTTTATTTATTTTAAGCCTATTAATTCTATAGTTATTCCATTTTCTGCTTCACATGCCTACCTTTATATTTCGTCATCAAAACTTTGTGAGGATTTTTTGTCTCTCCCATACCTGCCACATGCCTCACTTACCTCAGTCGCGTGTATGTTAAGACACAGTACTAAGTAACGAAAATTACAGACATCAGGTCCTTCGCTGTATGGTGTCATCCGTCCTGTAGTTACTTCATTCCCTGGCCCTCATATATTCCACCAGGAAATTTCTTTTTCAACATTATCAATCCGTGTTTTTCCTTACTGTTAGGAACCAGACCACGAACAAACACTTGTCGAAAATTACAGTTTTTTTACATTTTATAGCTGAAATATATCACAACTGCCATGAAGCCAAAGAAGAGTGCCACCACTGTATTCTCGTCCAGTAATGCGGGCGGAAATTATTTAATTCTCGGACATCCCAACTGATAATTCTCGTCCATTTTCATTGTTTCTCCAAGCATAAATCGAGAGTACGTTAACAATAGTCGACATCGCTTGCTGTAGTGTCAGTCTCCGTTCATTAAAGTTCCCGTCTGTCGGCATTGTGTAACATATTCAGTTCATATTTTACACAGAAATAATTCAACAAGTAGGTAAGAAATATGTCGCAGGTGGCCCATTGTTCAGACGAAGAAAGAAGGCCATCTGCATTGCCATGTCTGTATTCTGACAGCGTTAAACAGTTGAAAGTGACCATGTGACTGCACATAGCAAGTGAAACGTTTTAATCAGGACGTTACCAATCTAAACACGATTTACCTGGAATATGTAGCAACAGTAATTGCGTAATAATAGGTTGTAGTTCCATGTAACTTCACATGCGGCGACATCGTATTTCCTAGAATATTGTTAACTGTCTGAACAGGCGTCACTGTATCAAGGTTCATAGAGTGCGTGGAGGTAACATTCCCCGCAATTTCGCACAGTTTTAATATGGCCATATTTAACCTTTGTGAAAGGTTTGTCACATACAGAGTGTATCTGAAATGCTTGGACAAAATACAAGACTGAGAGTGTCTCACACAAAAGCAAGAAAAATATTTCATATCAATATTCATCCGCAGACAGTTTTCGAGGTACAGCCCAACACCGTATTGACCTCAGTCGCCCATATTTTTGTTTCCTGGGACACATAAATTACCCTAGTGTATTCAGATCCAATTGAAAATAAAGAGGCACTTCACCAACGCGTTTTTTATGCCTGTCAAGCCATTCGCAACCGCCCCGGTACCTTTGAAACGGTGCGACACGCCATGATCAGGCGTCTCCGTGCCTACACTGATTCAGATGGAGGGCTTTTGATCATTTCTTGTGAATTATGTCTTAAGAAATAAATTTGAAACGTGCATTTTAAATGTATTATATCAGTTGTAAGTAAAATATTACATAGTTAAGTATTTACTATTGAATGTAATCTTTAAATTAGAATCAAAAGCCACTCATTTCTGGACATATGTTTGTAAGAACCTTTTTCTTTCTTTTATGTGAAGAACTCATTCTTGATATTTGTCCAAGCATTCTAGATACACTTTGTATGGATCTATGATATAAAATTTGTCCGACTGTGAAGCATTCAAGAATTGGGTATGCGGTGAGTAGAAGATCTGAAACGTGTGTTAGGACTGCAGCAGCCAAAGCTCAGTTACTGCAGTAACAAACACAGTAAATTGCCGTCCTCACAACGTTATAATTTAAAAATTATGTTAAAAATTAAAATAGGCTACGAGTTTCAACCACCCAGATGGTCATCATCAGGCCTCGGTTACAAAAGTAAGAAGAGAAGATTCACCATTGAGATCTCATTTGGCATTACAAGTCTTGGTAATTAATTTGCATGCAATATAGTTGGTGCCCATGTGTAAAATTTAAATCGTCAAATACAGCCTTGTAAACTGTAAGGATAAAATCAATATTTAAAAATCTTAGGATTATATATTCTGTACTCTTGTATTTTTAGTCTCTCCAAAGCCAACTACTTTCCCCGCCCTTTCTTTCACAATTTACGAAGCTTCTCCTTATTAACTTCAGATCAGCTTCCTACCGCTTCCTGCGTCTTAGATCCAAATGTGCTCTTCAGTACCCTTTGCTCAAAGAATGTCAATTTATGTTCCTTTCTTAATGCGAGAGAACAGTTTTTGCATGCTTACAAAACTACGGGTGCAGTGACAGCGCTGTAAATGTTATAGTTTTTATGCATTAAGATAAGGGATGTAATGACAAAAGATTCTGAACTGAGTGTAGCAAACATTAATTGTATTTAATCAGCCCTTGCCGTCTTCATGAATGCAATTTTTATATGTTAGTGTCTTCCCAAATATTTGAACTTCGCCAAATTTTTGTTGAAATCATATTTTATTGTAGCTGGATTGGCAGAGGATTACACAGTGACGTACAAACCTCAGTACTTCTTTAGTGTCGAACGACTCATGGGTTGTTTCAACCAGTAGCCTAGCATGGACTTGGAGGAACCGTCTTTACGCATTATTAATATTCTGCCCTGTATTCTACTGTTGAGACGTGAATACGTATGTACATAAGCGCACAGTGTTCTCTGTTTACTTCCTGCTCGACCTGCTTGCTGATGTCTGGCAGCTCTCAGCAAATAAACAAGCGTCTGAGGATAACCTTCGTGATGTCATTATTTAACCACACGCTTCGGCACTTGGGCAAGACATAGTAAGTCTGACGTTAATGTATTAAGAATACAGTGTTCCGCACACGACGTCCCATGCTTATTACAAAACGTAGGCAGTAACCTTCAACGATTTAAAGTACGGTAGTCTGTTGGTCGTCCGGACTATATGGTGGCCGGTCTCGGGGGGGAGCGTTGGTCGGGATTCCCCGGGAAGCGGGACCACCGGGGGGAAATTCCTTGTTATAGGTCATATACAAGACATAATCACTCGCTGCTAAAGTATATACTGTACCTAACAGTATATTATAATAATAATAATTTGCCGTAATAATAATTTCATTGGGAAATTCTGGGATACATTTCGCCCAAAATTGTCCGGATGTCCCGGGAACCAGGTTACCGAGGGCCACTGTATTTCAAAAGCTGTTCTTATTCTAATATAGCTTATTATTACATAACAAGCTATTAAGGTTTTGTACAGGAAAGTTAAATGACCGGTGTCATTGCAATTTTATGTAGACCATTCCTCTGTTGCCATTTACCAGTCAGACAAAACTGCACTGTTTAGACGATATATAGAAAGTTTCTGTCATAAACCCTGCCGATGAAACAATAAAAACAATAATGAACAGCATGTCCCTGCCTTTACCAAGCTATGCGGGAAGAGCAGAAACACACACTATTTCAAAATGTCGTGGCCGTTTATTTGCAAACAGTGCTAGGATACATGACTTCTCCATCTCTTTGCCTTTAACGTACACATTTATGGTAAAATATATGTGGGTTCATATAGGTCAAGCATGTAAGTTATGGAACTATTTGCGAGTTAATAGGTTAGTGAGATTTTTGAAAGTAATTATACAGTGCAAGTTACCTGGAAAGTTTTGAAATGCCGTATTGAAGAAGGACGAAGAAGATCAGCCGGACCGATCGTGTGTTAAATGAAACATTACACAGAGTCAAGCAGGACAGCAGTGTCCTACATACAGTAAAGAGAAGGAATGCTACCTGGACTGGTCACATCTTGCGCAGGAACTGCCTTCTAGAACACGTTATTGAAGGAAAGGTAGAGGGAAGGATACAAGTGATGGCAAGGCGAGGAAGAAGACGTAAGCAGCTACTGGACGACCTTAAGGAAACGAGAGGATACTGGAAATTGAGACAGGAAGCACTAAATCGCACTGTATGTGGAACTCGCTTTGGAAAAGGCTATGGACATGTAGAACAGACAACAGAATGAATGGCGATGTATAGAAAAATACACAAGTAAAAAGATACATATGCTTATCCATTCTTCATTCTGTGTACTGAATTTCCTGTTGCCCGCTTCTTCTTCTTCTTCTTCTTCTTCTTCGTCTTCTCCTTCTTCTTCTTCTTCTTCGTCTTCTCCTTCTTCTTCTTCTTCGAGGCTCTACAACTCTACGTGTTTTGGCCTGTTCAATTATCCCTTTCCATTTATTTCTATCTTGTGCGAGTTTCTTCCAGTTTTGGACCTTCATCGCTTTTAAGTCGTTCCTGACGTTTTCCTCCCACCTTAGTTTTGGTCTTCCGATGTGTCTTGGAGCTATAGGTTTCCAATTCGTTCCGTAAATCTCATCCCGCTACAAAAGTCCTGTTGCCCGCGCGCAGACCAAATTTTACCGAAATTTCCCGCACCACATAAAAGGTTGAGCGACCCTAACCTAAGACCAACTTATTAACTCAATGAAGAAGAGTCCTCCCTGATAGGCTGACAGGTTCTCATCTGGTCAAGACATTTTCCGTATATTATGGGACCCGAAGGTTCATTACCGCATTTACAAGAGCCCGCCGCCTGTCCCTATCCTGACCCAGATAAACCCAGTCCATGCCCTCCATCCCACTTCTTGAAATTGCATTTGAATATTATCCTCCAATCTACGCCTAGGTCACTTATGGTAGTATATAATTTTAAGGTATTAAATTTGAATCCTTCTGCAACACGGCTTTCCGCTGACCGTCCTTAGGTGAGACCATTCACACAGTACGCAGCCTGACCCAGAAGTTCTTGCCAAATCGTTAGCGTTACAGAGGATCCAATTTCCAAAACAAGTATGTGTGTTTATCTGTGTGTTATTTGCTTTTGTTTGGTGAACCCGACGATTACAGACCCTTTGATCTGTAGATCGCGGCAATGAACATTATGACGTCAGGGCCTCGGCTGTGAACTCCTGCCAAGTTGCGCTATGTTAGTTCAGTAATGATTGGGCGACATATCGTCTTAAGCATTTTACGTAGGTCGTAGGTGGAAACGAAGAAACTGAACACACAGGGAGGAGCTGTGTAAGTAGACTTCTTTAGTTAGCATTATTACGGTGATAATACAGAAGGAAGCGCCGTCGATCACAGATAAGAACTCTTTTTATATGTGAGAAACTTTTGCTTACAAAATATTTCGGCCGAAACGGACCACTTCATGTTAAACGTAATATCCATACACAATAAGAAGAACTATTGCATTAGAAGTTGTTTGAATTTTAATGAGATATCATTTTACAGTTAACCACTTTATATTGAAGGGCAATGTATGAATGAATGAATTAATTAATTTACTTATTGCCCTTCGATGTGAAGTGGTTAACTGTAAAATGAAATCTCATTAAAATTCAAACAACTTTTAATGCAATAGTTCTTCTTATTGCGTATGTATATTGCGTTTAACCTGACCATGGCCAATTTCGGCCGAAATATTTTGTAAGCAGAAGTTTCTTATATGTATAAAAACATTCTGAGTTGTGATCGACGGCGTTTATCTATATTAGTATCTTCATCATCATAATCATCACCACAACTGTGTGAATCAAGTTAATATCGTCACGATGATTACACACTTCCCTATGGAGTGAGTGAGTCAGTGAGTGTGTGTGTGACTGAGTGAGTGAGTGAGTGAGTGTGTGAGTGAGTGAGTGAGTGAGTGAGTGAGTGAGTGAGTGAGTGAGTGAGTGAGTGAGTGAACCAGCTGATTAGGTAGCTAGCTTAGTGTTGGTTCCGTTGTTTGCTTATCGTTAAAACTGTAAGCTGTCTTATTGTAAATGGTGAAGTTGGAAGTACGCAGAAGTGGTCGTGGCTTGTTTGAAGGTATAGTTTCAGAATTTACTAGAAGGCGATGAATAGAACCACGAGAAAAATCGTATGAATTATTCTTCCGGATTGTTATTTCAACTGAATCTTTCCAAACACCAAATGTATGTACCTACGCGGAGTGAGGATTTACTAGTTAGCTGTCAACAACTTTGTGTCAGGTACACAAATTATATGTCGCCAAATACAGTGTGTGTGTGTGTGTGTGTGTGTGTGTGTGTGTGTGTGTGTGTGTGGCGTAGTGCTCAGGACTGGAGAGCAAGAAGTACCTTTGTGTCGATAGTTTATTTAAAGATGTTCTGTAAGGCGCATAAGTGTAGCGAGCTGAAGATTCACGTTGTCCGACACCGGCTTCTCACTGCAGATTTACCCGCGCTTACCTCCATGGACGTCCATGTGCGATTTGTCGCGGACAATACAGCACCGAAATTTATTTCCTTTCGTGTGCTTGGAATGTGCTTAGTCAGTATAAGAATTGTTTTAAGCAGAACGCTTACGAGGACATAACAAACAGTATACCGTTAGATTTGCGCTCTTCTGGGATAATGCGCAACGTTGAATGGTAGTTCTGTACCGATGTTTGGGCCCTAGTATACCATTATCTTCCGTGAAGGACAGTGTAGTGTGTTATTAGACCCAAACAAATTTTTACGTGTATTTCCACCAGGGTTGCTAACCATTATCCGGCTTTTCCTGGTAGAACGCCCAGGCCTGCGGTTCTCCAGTGAACGTTTCGCGTGTCCGCATTTTAAGTTACGTAAGTTCTCAGAAAGTAAGGCCTCCTGTTTTTTATTTCATGCTATACACAACGTAGGAATAAGAAAATCTGAGAGAACTGTCGGTACAACATTGCTTCCAATTAAGACCCATCACTGCCAACAGGTCTCTAGCACCATACCAAAAGAGTGTGTGTTCCTGTCGGGCAAAGTCGCTGTCCTTCCTCTGCTGCCACTGCCACATGGCCTTCTGCAGTGCATTGTCATCGGCTTAATGGCGTCCTCGCAGTCTGTGCTTCAAAAGAACAAGGTGCGAGGTCAGGATTGTAGGGTGGGTGCTTTCACCTTTTTTATCCAAATTTTGTAATAGCCTGAGCGGTGTGCACACTTGCGTGTGGCCTTGTGTTGACATAGAGGAAAACCACTTCTGACTTTTCTTGTGGGACTAACTCGAAGAAAGTGAGCATTCATGTCTTTTGCGTTTCGTTATAGCTGTCGCATTTCACTCTTGTCCTCCTAGGCAAAAAGCCCACAAGAATATCACCTTTGTCATGCCGAAAGTTTGTAGCAATGACTTCCTGCTGGGCGACCGCTCCTTAATTTCTTCTGCTAGGAGGTCATGTGGCCCCACACCATCGACTGGCACATAGCTTTGGGTTCGGACGGAGAATCCTGGCTTTATAGGCCTACCGCGTAACTATTTGCGACAGGAAGCCCTCTGCTCCTGTATGGTGTCAGTGCAGAATAGCCATCGGTGGCGTTGTTGCCTTGCCATTTCGTGGGCATCTGCCACATTCGTGGCATCGAACGAGCAGAGAATTTTAAACAGCCACGTTTATCAATAATTTCCATTATTGTTGTACCCTCGCCCTTAGCCGACAACAAAGTTTGAAAATGCTCTGAAACTGACAAAGTAACCAAACTAGATTATTAACGTACAGGACCGAAGTTCTGTTTGAGGAACTATACATCCGTTTTTAAGGAAGAATTCCTTTCATTTTGTGGGTCCGAATGTTCATTACCATATTCACAAAAACCCGCCTCTTTTTCCCAATCCTGAGCCAGACTAATCCAGTCCACAACTTACCTTCCTTGTCCTTTAAGATTCATTTTATTATTACCCTCCCATCTATCCATAAATTTTCGAATTCGTCCTTTTCCTTCGGCTTAACCAGTGAAAAGACTGTATGCAGTTTCCACATCTATTTTGCGAATTACATAGCCGGTAGAGTAACATACAGTAACCATTCTGCTTTGAAGGGATAATTCGCGGCTTTATCACCATATTTTGCTGCATCTTCAGTAGCGGCAGTATGCTGCACTCAGTTCTGCTTCATTAGCATGCATCACGTACTGGCGTATGAGCTGGTAACTTTCTGAACAAGAGTTATGATTGTCCACTTACCGCATACAATTTGCCTCTATTGTGGAACCGGTGGATGAGGAGTTAGAGCTTGAAATGGTCGCCATGGGGATGGCAGTCGTATGCCACTCTGCACCGCCTCCAAATCTGAAAAAAAAAAAGTGAATCATTTCTGTGACAAACAACAGCAAAAAAATAATGCAAATTCCACATTTCATTCCACTGTGATCACCATCTGTAACGTATCAGCCGCAGACCTTACGTAAAGCTGAAAGGAACATGAATGGGCTAGGAAAGGAATCATGGTGCTCTTTTCCAAGTTGCTTTTCCAGAATAGTCGTGGCAGAACTGAGAAAACCATGTGGTATCAGCCCGTCATCGGTATTCGAACCCGAAGTCTCCCAAGTACAACCTAGACATATTCATCTCTATACCGCGACACTTGGTGTTTAGTTTTGTTAATTATTTAGTTACATTCCGTTACCTAGAGGCACACACATACGACATGTTTTTAAAAACAAAGTTACTGCTAACACAATGTGTAGAAGAAATAAGGTGAAACAAAGAAATCTGTGTAAGTAACCAAAAGTAGAAATGCTTTATTTCAGTGCAGTAGGCAACACGCACATTTTAAAAACGCATTATTTGCTATTGCGCCTGCTGCATTGGATCTTGTGATACTTTATGGCCGAATGCCGTACAAAGTCTCCATTACGACGCTCGTCACGCGAAACAGAGGTACGAAATATTTTCCTTTGTATTTCATTAAATGTTCGTCATAATTGAGAATATTTCTAATAAAGTTTTCATATCTCAATGTGGTATTTATTTCAGTTTATGTAGATAATGACCTTTCGTAAGATGATTGGTTTTGAGAATGTTAAAGACTTTCCATTTGAATTTCCGGTAAAATGGTAGGTACACATTTCCACTGAAATGTGTCAACGTTAAATGCTACTCGTAACTGTGAATGTAGATATCTAGTACCGAATGTCATGAGAATGCTTTAAATACGACGATCGGTCAGAATATATGTTTGAAATGCGTATATTGTAAGTTCTTTAATCTCACCTCCAATAACAACAGGTGAGATGTGTCTGTACTAACATCCGACTAATTTCCGTCTTTTCCACATGGTTTCCTCCAATTATCTCGTGGTGGGATGGGCGGAAAATTCCGTGTTTATGGGAATTCATATGTTGTGTTATTAGTCATGCTGTAACAACCCTTTCCACCTCGCCATCATATTTAAATTTGCAGCCGCCAAAGATTTTGCTTCAGTGACTGAAACAGACGATAATCCATTGGCGACGAAATCCCAGGTAAATACTTGAATTGTACACTATGTACTTTTATTGTCTAACAGACGTCCTTAGTTTCTGAAACAAAAAGTATGGGTATACGGATAAACAAAGCCTCTATTGTCACGTTTTCGAAGCACTTAGCAAGAAGCATGTGTGAAAAGGCGGTAATGTTATTTCTGTGCGAATGCGTGACCTTCTGCCATTCTCTGCACATTTTTTTTCAGTTCAGCTGTAAAGCTGTGTTCACTGAGGGCAACAAACTTTTATAGGTGTGTGACTGATTTTACTTCCATTTTTTTTTTTTATTCTTCGGTATAGGATGAGCACTGCCTCCTGTAATGGGTGAAGTGTCCACCCTCCATGTAACGTACGACGTCCGTACTGGGCAAGAACCCATCCACTGCGGCATGTCTACCCCAAATCGCACATGAACTGCCGTAGGATCGAAACCGGTCCAACGCAGTGAGCAGCCGACGACTGACCTGATATGTGACACTGTCTCGGCTTTCACTTGCTGTATTATAAAGCACTTGCGTTCTATACCCAGCCCGATCTCTGAGCACACATGTTAGGTCGGCGAATTGTCTTTGGATTTGTTTCACTGACTGAATGCAGCAGGATACACAAGTGACTCTTATCTCTGTTTTAAGTGCCAAGGGAATTGTAGTCTCTGAGATAAATGTAGTCCTGAATTTATGTTTTAATTTTGTAATTAATTAATGTTGTAATAATTAATATTTATTAATATGTATTGATAATATTTATTAATTAATTAATATTTATTAATAATTAATGTTGTAATTTATGTTTTAATTTGTTTTAATTTTTGAATTTTAAAGCCTAGCGGTAACTTTACGTACCACCAGGTTTAATATTAAAAAATTCTACGTGGTGCCCACATTGCGTTTATGTGTTTTATACGGATCTCAGAACAAACAGCAACTTTTGCCTTATAAAACATTAAGAGGTTGGTTTTTATAACCGAAGTGGAGAGTGTTTACAGCGCGGTACGCACTGAATCCTTACATAAAACAGATACGCTTCGTCTTTAAAGGGTTAATGACATGTAGACTTCAGTCATCTAACCAAACAGTTCTGATTATTTTGACGCCTGATATGTGCCACATGTTATCAGATACGTTTACTGTATGTGCTTCACATTTAAGTGACAACGTAAAAAGTTTCCCTTTGTTTATGTCGGACTGAAAAAAGTACGTAATGGGGAGCTTCATGACTCGTACTTTTCGCCAGATGTTATTTGGATGGTCATACACAGGAGAAATGTACCACGCTCATGTTCATAACAAATGCCTGCCGTCAGTACGAAATCCGCTTCGGAAGAGACCAGTTGCTAAAGCAAGACATGGCTGGGAGAATAATATTAGAACGGTTATTAAAGAAACGCGTGAAATTGTGATGTGGATGAACCGGCTGAGGATAGCGTTCAGTGATGCTTTCTTTTGAACATTTCCATAACTGTTAGTCTCCCATAAATGGTGGGCAATTTCTTGACAAGCTGAAATACTCTTAGATTCTTAAAAATAAATCTGACCCATGAAGTTTCTCAAGGAGTGGTGACTAGGCATTAGAATTTAATATTTTCTTCGCCGTCCTTGTGCGTGTGTGTTACTATGTGTACAATAAATTTGTCTGATTGCATTAATACAATGTGCATAATAGTTATGGTTTGGTTTGTCCTTGCTTCCTTTGTTTATCTATAATGTTTCCGTGTGTGTAGTGATACTTAGTGGAAATGTCAATACAATACATACAGTAGCTGGGGGCACTGTCTATAAATCCTGGGAGCCTCAAACTCCTGGAACCCTAAGGGCCTCTTCAAGCCTGTACAGTGATTGCTTTACATGCAGTAGCTGTATTTTATTTCCCTTTCCTTGGATCTGTGTGAGTTAGGTGTATAAGGAAAAAAGGATTTAATACTATCATTATGTGAAAATAAAAAATCTTTTCAGACAAAACTCCTGCTCTGGAAACAAATAAAAAACGAAAATACTGTAAGGTTAAAACGTGCAGATAGCTCCAGTGACGTGAGTCAAATCTGCAGTCAGATCACTGTTCATACATTGGATTGCTGAGCGCCTACTTCCGTATTACATTTAAAGACTTCCAGCTTTGTGAAGTGAGATTTAGTGGTGTTCAATGTGCCACAGGTTTTTCACGTTGATAAAACGGAAGAGCTTATGTAAATGGAACTGATAGAATGTCGGTGTGATTCAATTCTGAAAGATAAATTCAGTGGCGTTTTGAGTGTCAAGTTTCTGTGCCCACTTGCCTGCATATAGATTTCCAAAAATGAGTCAGTTACTTTTCCAGATAAGTCATTGTGCCATGTTACGTAGGTCAAGCTTGTATACACAACGGTCTTCCCCCTTCGAAAGGTCGTTATTGAGAGATACACATTTATAATCAATAATTTAAACTTGACGTCAGTAAGCTAAGTGCAAGTAAAATGTGTCAAATCTTGAAAATCCTATGAAAGTGGAAATCTTATAACAGTGCCCGCTTCTACAGTCTAATTTATTGTCTTCCACATCCCGTTGTGTTGCATAAATTACAAAATAGTTATTAATTACCATCAACACAAATAATTATTTGTGTTGATGGTAATTAATAACTGTTGTGTAGCCTAATTTAGATTTTTTAGATATAGATCTGAATCTAAAAAATTGTTATTTTATTTATGGTGTTTGTGGTGTTCTGGTACCTTATGGTGGTGCACCTTTCTATTTCTTAGTTTGCTTCCAAACCTTAAATATCTCAGGTCACATAAGCCTACGTTCTTTTCTTTTAAGGAAGGAAATAGTGTAACAGAAACTGGAAATTATTGATATCATCCTGGTTGTGAGGGGGTAATATGGAAGTCTGTGTTTTTCAAAAGTCAGTCTCCAAAACTGCCGGAACGATATCTTCATACACGACTGAGTGATTCCTGCTGTCCACAGTCATTCATTTCAACAAAAGTCTCTGATCCTTGGGTACACGGGAAGCGAAAATTACTCTGCAGCTTCTGAACATACGTTTATCCTGAAGTTATGTTGCGTGTCACAAATATGAGCACTTGCACAAGCAATGTAGCGAAACAGGGAACACAATCTAACATGAAGGCTAATGTTAGGCAAGGCCGTTAGCCAAATGCAGGTGTTAATGTAGTCAGCGTAAGTCAAACCTGTCCTTTCAGTCGACCGTTACAGGAAGACGTTCTGCGGGCCATTCATGGGCTGGCGTCGGTCTGAAGTCTGACACGATTACCGGCAGAAGGAAACTTTATCTGAAACTACACCGCTGCAACATTGCACCCAGCCTAGCCTAAGTACATGGACCAGAAACTTCTTGCGAAGTCACTAGTCCTTCGCCTAGGCAAAGAATTCCCTGCATTCTATAGAAACCAGAAGTTCATTACCATGTTTACAAAAGCACGCCACTTCTCTCTATCTACAAGTTGATTAGTCCAGTCCACAACGTCCCATTCCGTTCCTTCAAGATCCATTTTAATATTATGCTCTCATTATGCATAGATCTTCCAAGCTGTCTCTTTCTTCCACGTCTCCCCGCCAAAACCTAGTATCGTTTCTTCTTCTCCCCATTTCGTGCCATGTGCCCCGCCAAACATATTCTCCTTGGTTTGGGCACCCTGATGGCATTTGGCGAGAAGCACAAATCATGGGGCTCCCCATTAGCAATTCCATAGGGTCAGTTCCTCCGTCTAGGACCAGAATATCTTCTTCATTCCAGCCCAGCACAGGACGTCTTAGGTGACACGGCAGAAGCGGCTTCGCCGTATTAACACCCACGGCCTCATGGCCATTTGCACAAGAACTGACTACAGCCAGCGGTCATCACTAAGTGCCCCGTCATTATCCACGGCCTCCACTCCGTTCCATAAAGGGATAAAGACAAGTGCAAAGATGCCTTACGAAAAGCGACTCGTCAACTATATGCTCATGTTGTTTGCAGAAACAGTGCAAGCAATTAAGGATATTGCCGAATGAGCCCGAAGTGATTGCTCGAAATTTAATTTTTTGTGTTTTGTTTGAAGTGGAACCGGAAAATGTGAATATGCGCATAAATTTACGTTCGCCAGTGACGGTGCACCTGTCCATTTTACACCACGTGGAATTTTATTACCCCTTTATGAACGTCGTGTCTGTCCAGCATCTTCCGCATCTTTGTCGTCGTCCGCAGTACGCCCACACCGCCGTGACAGATTTCTAACTTCCCAGCTTGAACTTCTGTACCTGAACGGAGAGAAATCAGAATCACGGTCTAGCTCTGACGTGAAGCATGAGAAACACTGTCAGGTGCTAAGTGGGTGTTTTGGCCAGCGCTGTCGATGCCGTCGTGACACATAACATTACACTTAGCACCGCGCAGAAGCACTTTGCGTTTGTTGGTGATTCACATGTACAACTTTGACTGGTGAACACGGTGTATATTTCAGCACTCTCTGACTGCGGTGGGCCATAGCGTCTGATCACAGTGTCTCATTCCCGATCGCCCGGATGACACACAGATTACTCCTATTTACGATCGTCAGGCCAGTTTCTTTGCTTTTCATCTGCCTTTGTCTAAATTTCTCAATTCATTCTGTCCTTCTGCCAATTTCGTTTTCCACGGTGACAACTTCGATACATTTTGAATCCTATGATTGTTTTGGCAATGATAGATTTTCTGCTTTCGTTGGCTGACCAGTTTTTAGAAAACTTCATTTAATTCTGATGCTTCAAATTCAATTAACTTTTCCGTGGGAACAAAGGGCTTGCATAAATTATCGCCGAAAAATCACATGTACTTATGTGCAGAGGTTAGAACCATATAATTGTCAACGCAAAATATAAATGCCAAACAAACTTTCAAAAATATGGTTTTTGTGACAACTGCCATGGCTGTCATAACTGGAGGGAAATGGGTGAACCGAGAGGGTCTGGGGGTCAACAAATCCTTCTTCAAGTTGGGTGCGAGTTCCAAAAAATGAAAAATTTACCTTTCCTCATAGTGACGGGTGGTCTGAAAGGGACTCGAACCCAATCCATGTTGGCTCCAACTTCTGGCCCAACACATTTCTATAGCCTCAAGAATTCCGTAATTGACACTTGTTCAAACGAGGCTTATTCGGACTTGTTATCGGAGCAGTTCCTTTTTCCGAAGACGGACTGAACTAGTGACATTTGTTATTGTTGTCTTCTTCAGTGCTTCCATATTATTCTTGGGGAAAGATGTTGTTTGCTAGTTTCATAAATTTGTGTTTAGTAAATGATCATAGCTGAGGAATTTAAAGTTTTTTTAATGTTTCTCAATAGTAATGTTGCCCACCAGTGATATTGTTCACTGGTTTATCTTCATATCTCACGCCCAAAATGGAGCATTGCATCTTTCTGGTGTAATGTGACCCAGTTCTTGTAGCGACTAGTTTTTTTTTGTAACCCTTGCCTGTAGCAATGAAACGTTACGTCGCGTCAGTCGTTCCTTAGGCGTGGCTGCGATCCACAAATTCCTGTCTTGTTTTTGTTATCAGACGCGTTATCAATTGCAGAAGTTTATTAGATATTTCTCTATTCGTTCTTATGTAATCAGTGCAAAGTATTTAAGCATATCTCAAATCTTTGATAAGATATACCAGAGGAAGATCCTTCACCTCATATCAACTAATCCTTAACGCCATTCTATACAGTTCTTTTGGCTATTCTGCTTTAAACTTAAGGCCAATATTTCCGTTAACTTTATGGCAGGTTTCGGCATTTAGACTTTTTACAGCACTATTGCCACAGCTCACCAGAGAACCAAACCGCGGACCGGATTGCCATGACTACTTAGCCGGATATAGTTTTAGGATTTAGAAATGCCTAGAGTAGGATTCCAAGCGGTGATGTAGGTAAAACTGACGGACTTAACCTTAACCATAAGTACACTGAAAAAAAAACAGCAAACTGTTACGTTGATCCTAAAATTTCGCAAATGTGGAGTTTGTTGTAATACGTTAGTTCAAGGTTGTTAGTTTGCAGCACCCTTAAAGTTTCCTTCAAAAGACATGTTTATTTTATTGTATATGTTTTCATATAAAATTATTTGCCGGTGACAGTCGCCGTGGAAAAAGTGACACTGGAACGGGTTCTGCTCCACTCACTGAAACCTTCTGTTGTCAGTATCTATCCACCAATGCCCATATTCATATTTAATTCATCTCACATCGACGTTACATGGTTTTAAGTATTTGACAACGTCGTTAGATAAAACAGCGACAGAAACATCATTTCTCCTATAAATCTGCAGGCTACACAATGACCATTAAAGAGATTTAGTGATTTTATTGACACAAAATAACATAAAATTGCTGAATGCGGTTAGTGGCCCCATAATTCGTACGGTTTAAACAGTAGTTACTGATAAATTTTTGGGATATACAACGACGACCCCTTCTCAACTATAGACTCATGAATTTGTCAGCAACTGGGTGTCGATGCGAATATAATACACTTAAATCATGAATACGCTCCCAAGGCTCTGCTGCTACACGGCCTGACAGGCACTATCCAATTGCAAGATCTGGAGTTTATCTCGGATGGAAGAAACAATAAGTATGTTTAAAATGTTACCGGAAAGATGTACTGGGAAGCTGCCACATTCGACAGAGTGTATATGAGAATAATAGGCCTATGGCAATGTAGGTAGAGATACAAATTGTTATGTCACAGAGACGTGACTTAGCTATAAAATTGGATGGGGGCAAAGTCGACAATGGGTGTCAGGAACCTTAATTTACGAAGGAGTCAAAGTAGAAAGATAGGGAAGATTGGTTTGAATCAGTCCTTAATATACAATGACCGTAGGCAAAGATCACAGAGAATTTACAGTGCCTCGCTTCCTTTGTAAAGAGGTGACTCAGATACCTCTATGCTGGGTCCCGTAAGATACAGGTTGTTCATTTCTTTCTGTCTTTACACCACCCAGACATTCGTATATAACATATTTCTATTATTTTATTGGCCCCTTTTCAGCTCAGCGGCCAAAAATCTATTCTTAGGTAGAAAAAATATTGGAGGGGCGTTTGGCCCCCCCCCCCTTGCACACTAAAAGGTACTGTTCTGGTGATATCAACATGATGAAACCAGCTGTAGGCCTGTAGCATCGAATGACTGAACAGCAATACATTAATAAACTATAAAGGATGTGGAATGAAGCGATTGTAGCCCAAGTTAAGGCGTTTTTCTACACTGACCCGGAGCGACAGAACAAAATCATGTGATATCTCATTCAGGGTTGTTGTTATCTCGGTTATTTTTCGAACTGGGCACCTCGAAAATAAACGTCAGAAATTTTACCAGTTCAGACAGCTTGCTCGGTTTTATTGTTATTGTTACAGTAGGGAGATAAAGCTGACGATGGTTATCATTGTCATTGTCGTCATCATCATCATCATCATCCATCGTCTGCTCTTTTCTTCGAGGAAAAACAAGGAAGAATAGAATGAAAGAAAAAGGAAAAAGAAATAAAGAAAGGTGACCTTAATCTAGGACACTAAGGAAAGGAAAATTATAAGTTAAATTCTTGTTAGGCCAACTTCGTTTATTCCGTCGATTAATTAACAGAATTTTGCATTGTCATGTTTTATAAAGAAAGGGCACTGTTCTACGACAACAGAAAAATCTCTAAGAGCAATAATAATAATAATAATAATAATAATAATAGCAGCAGAAGACGCAGAAACGGGCTGTTTCAATCGAGAGGTTGGTACTCCTGCCTCATAATCGCGAAGCCGCTCTTTGCAGTCTCCGCATAGAGACTCGCTATAATGACGTTCAGTTCAATCTTCCACGCATGCTGCCATATCGCTTTGCAGCAGGCCACCACCTCGTCTTTCGATATCCTTTCCGATCTGTCGTTGTCATCCTTCCACTGCAGTGTACAGAACCCATGCCTTTGAGAAAGGCCGTCAAATAACCCAAATTCAAAATGTCGGAAAAAGGAAAGGGGACTGGGTGTCGGCGGTTGCGTAACAGTTCCGGAAGCAAGATGTGACGTAACGAGGAGATCGAAAGCAAAAGATGACGTAACAAAGAGGCCGAAAGCAGTTACCGTTGGGAGAGAGAAAGCCTGGACCTGTATGTGGATGTAATTTTGACGGATCGACATCTGAGTTTGGAATGTCTTGCCGAAAAGCGGTGCTGCGTTCACACAAACATCTAAACGCAAAAGAGAAAACTGTGACTGTCAGTTGGTTGGCACTATTTCGGATTAAGAATGTACCGATTTCAAATCCGTGGAGCGTCTGGACCGACTTAGCATTTTTAGGGCATGTCTCATTACTTCCAGGCAGAGTCCTGGATATTGCATGAAATCAGGCTACGACCACTCCCTTCCACATCGCTTCTAATTCACTGTTCACCAACTATTCAATCTTTGGACTCCACATAAAACCTACGCTAATGAAAACATCATTAAATGAACCAGGAGTGCGTAAATCCCGGGCGCCATACCACACGGGCTACTAAATTTCGTACCGTGACACAAAATATTTGTGGGTCCTCAGGATGGAAATAGCTTTGCATGCCCCTTCTGGAGCCTAGAATTTTGAGCTGGCTGCCAGATGTTTGGAAAATTTGTTTACCTTTGAAATAAACCACAAATAAGTAAAATAATAGAAAAATAGAAGAAGAATAAGCGCAATTACAAACAAATACAAAGTTTGTAATCACATATTATTTTGGTTCTAAAACATCGTTGCATGACGGCGGGGGGGGGGGGGGTATGTTGTGCAACACAAGAAGATTTGTGACCAACGAATCAAATACTTGTACTGGTGTATTGAATCGTCAGTTGTCTGACGCTGTCTTAACCGGCTGCTGCCTTAACCACGTGGTGTCTGCACAAAACAGAACGCAAGTTGTATGTTACTCATACCGCGCGTATTCTTACAATTAATATAGCAACCAACAAATGCACTTAATACAATATAGTGCATAACAAGCATTAAACTCCCACTTGTTTCGACACCAGGGTGCCATCCTCAGGGAGTTTTATAACAAAGAAATACAAACCCAACGCCTTAACCTAGGTATTACACTGCCCGTATTGGAATGTTTACAATGTTAAAATTCTAAAATATATATAAAACTGATAAGCATAAAGATTACAGTGTTGTGATATTAACATTTTATGATAATGTGCAGTTGCAAGTGTAAGTTCGTAGTTGTTTATAATCTGTATGGAGTATGTCTCATTCTTACGTGATCCGAAGGGATCTTGTCCCATAAATAAGTTAGCAATATTGATTTTAGGTAACTGGGTGTATGTGTTAATATTATTACAGGAGATGAATTTGCGACAATGTTATATAATGGATAGCATATATCAGAGTACATACCACAAGGAGCGTGTAACGTACGTCGTAAGAGGTTAGTACTTATTATTAATTGTATTTGATTAAGCCCATTTGTCGGTTTATGTATTAATTAAGTAAAACAGCCTGAAATTTTAATCTCTTTAATGATAAATCTAATAATTTACGTTGAATTATTATTATAAACTTCAGGTTTGCGAGTATTATTGTACGGTGTGCGAGTAATTGATAAATTTTTCTTAAATTTCAAGCCATAACCTGCCACGAAGGCACAGACGGGGAACAGAAGTATGGCTCTACTCTGTCTTTAGCCTCGGCACTAGATGGGGGTGGGCGGTTAACACCGCGCTCCGGCTGCTTTACATACCCCCGGGAAGGCACCCTCTACCCATTGTATAGAAGATTGTGTGGGCTCCAAAGCCGGTTTGGACGGGTGATCTTACGGTTAGAAATTCCAGAAATGGGTCTCCATTGTATACTGCATTTTTATTGTCTTTGTGTTTATTTATGTCTGTCCGCATTAAGCAAGTGTTCGATCAACCGCCCTGCCACTCATTTCGGTTTAGGCCGTCCAAGCATAAGTCCTCTGTGTCTTGTAGCAAAGCCAAACAAAAGCCAATTAACTGTTAGACATTGTCACAAATCAAACTCTTCCCTGGAATGTGGTTTGTATACTTTTTGGTTTGTAGATCTAATGGTAGGAAGGTGATGACTGTGGCGTCCTGATGTACATTGCACAAAAAAACGTCTATTACCACCCAGTAGGTTTGTATGTTCGCTTGTTTTATGCGCTTCCTCCGCACATTCTTCAATGCATGCTGCGTCCTCCGGTCCCCCCCAGTAGACTGCTCCCTCATCTAGTACTGTCCCGTGGAAACGAAATAGTGCAAGAAAACTAAGAGCACATTAGAGAGTAAGAGCAGATGCGACAATACCAATTATTATGCCATATAAATCAGTAGCTTTGACAACTGAGTAGGGCGCACCAGGTCCTAGGGTGAGGGTGTTTAAGAATAGGGGTGCTGAGGGAGATATTTCCGCCTAATACGGGGGCAGTTAACAGGGGGCTGGAAAATATTGTATAATGAGCGGCTTCATAATTTGTATTGACCAGGGTACATTTTTTTTCCTGTGGCGCAAGATCCCTACTCGGGCCTAGGCCTCCTCATTGTCGAGGCTTCACGATCACACTCAGACACACCACACTCGGTAGGACTCTTCTGGACGAGTGATCAGCCCCTCGCAGTGTCCCCTACCTGACAACATGCAACACTCACAACAGACAGACATCTATAACGCCAGTGGGATTCGAACCCACAATCCCATTAAGCGAGCGGCCGCACACCGATGCCCTAGACTGCGCGGCGACTGGGATCGGCCACCAGATATCATTTGGGTAATCCAATCAAAGAGGACGAGATGGAGGGACATGTGGCGCACATAGGAAAGAACAGAAACGCAAAGGGATTTTGCGGGGAAGCGTGAAGGAAGGAGGCTACATAGAAGATTTGCGCATTGGTGGCAGGGTAATATTACAATATGGACGGAAGGGCGTGGAATGAATTTGTCTGGTTGAATTTAAGGCTGTTTGAAGGCTGTATAGTCCGTGCACTATTACGGCGAATTATAGTCAATTTATTGCACCAACTAAATGCACAAATTTTTCATGTATATTATGTATATCGCCCCGACATGTTTCGGCGTTCAGAACACCATCTTCAGGGAACAGGTAATGCCAAGCTTAAAACCAATTGTCAAAAGACGAGCCACTTATTTATGGTTCCACAATCGGTAGGCAGCCTCGGTGACAGGGCTGTGGAGTCGGTACAGAACACTTCCGACTTCGACTCCTCGATTTTTAAAACTCCGACTCCAACTCCTTCATAAAATCTCAATATGTACGAATTATTTATTAATAACGTTAAACCTATAAGACATTTCATCACCACCACGTGAATCATCAGGCTACTTTTTAGACTTATAACCTATATTTAAGTATAAGTCTAATGGTTACTGTAGCTATCAGGGCTCTGGAGTTGGAGTGTCTAGTTAAGATTTTAGATTGAGGTCGGAGTCGGTACATTTTTACAGTACCGACTCCGTCTCCACCTAAAATTCCTTCCGACTCGTTGACTCCAACTCCATGACTCCGACTCTACAGGCCTGCTTGGTGATATCATCATATAAAACTTATGTTACTTTAATCCTTATAGATAAAACACTAAAACATGATTAAAATGTCTCTAATGAGTGAATAAGGGATTACAATTACAGTTAAGCCGTAGATAGTGGAAACCTACTAACGTCGCACTATACTCGTATGTGTCGGTCCAAAGTGGCTCTGGACCTGTAAACAAACAATATGTGCATAAAGAGTTACAATTCGGTGGGAGTCTTAGATTTGGAATATATATGTTAAAGCTTGATAGTGTGATATAGTCAATGCTTATAGGTTTATAGCTTGTCTGGTTGATGTGAAGGGCAAGTGGCGGGCTTTGGTGGGGATGGTAATGATTCTGCCGATTTCCTAAAATGTGCGTAATTCTGTAACTAGTTGAGAAACTGCGCTTAATTTCTCAGAATGACTTTGTTCAGTGGATTTCATCAGGTACATATATCTTAGTATGATTCCTAAGGCAGAGCAACACTGAAATACCGTAGCGCAGTTTAGTTACATTGATCCAAATCAGCCACTGCCTTACAGTAGGACCTCCGTAAATAAGAATGCTTACTGAACCGTAATGAGCAAACTAACAACAGAATATTTTAAGAAATATGTATAAGAAAATATGAAGGGATAGGAGTAGGGGGTAGAACAAAAAATAAAAATGTATAGCAAATAAAATATGTAAAACGGAAAATGAATATCAGAAAGAAAGAAAGAAAAAAGAGAAATGAAAAACGAACAACAGACCTCTTTAGTGCGATTCATAATTATGAATTTAGTGATATTTTATCCGATCATAGTCCGTGACAGAACTTGCTGGGCGAGTCATAAAGCATTCGCACAAGGTTACACAACGCAGCGAAACGCCACTACATCCATCGCCAGTGTTTCAGAGGTCCAAGAGCAGAATGTCCTAATGTGGACACCTTATAAAAATAATTTGCACATGTAATTTATTTATTGGTCCGTCATCTTCTCCCACTCCCATTTTCGTGGATCCTCAAGTATCTTCATTCCGCCTTCTGTCTTTGCTTTCTCCCATCACTCTGTAACTTGAAATCTGTGTACATGACCTCAGCTTTTTGTGTTACAGCTGATCTCAGATTATCTGTACTCGGCCATGCCTATCGTAGCGTAACATTTTGCTTTGCATCGACTTCCGAATGAATTTTAGACTCCTTAATGAGTTGATTCCCCTAACGAAGTCATAGAGCGTCGACTAAGATAGATATATTATCATCTGGAAGGCGACTGTGGCTTACTTCGAAGCCCAGCTGCGGCATCTATTTGAAGACCCTGAGAACAAACACCGTAAAAATTCAAGTAATGTAGGATGTTACACAGAGTCAATTGATGCATAGTTACAGATGTTTCGTAGGTCTTAGTGATTTTGTTTTCGGGTTCAACCAGTCAAAGATTGGATTATTTACCCCTGAACATGAAGTGTAGGCAGTTTCCTTTGTGCGGGTTATTTAAAATGTCTGTCACTGCGTTAGACGGTACAGCGACTGATGAATGATGAGTCCAGAATGTTTCGAAGCAAGCGAGTGTGGCTCACTCGAGGAACAGTCGCGAGGACTTTTTGGAGGGACAAAGGGACAACACAAAAGCGTCAGTCGGGATAGCCGGGATTCCACACGAGATTCGGATCTGATTCCTACCAAACACAGGACGTGAATCAAGTGCTTCCACATACAAGTATAGAGACTTACTGCTACACGAACAAACTAGGCTGTGTTATTCTCTCTCTGTGCAACGTGCATAAAAGGCAGGCGCGATGGAAATGTTATACGTCTCTGTTCGTCAGTACGCCAGCAGTAGAGTGGCCTGAAGACGATGTCTGTACATTCCCGGGAAATTTATACATACCTACTGCAATACACAGTCACTTAACACATACGGCCACAATACACATACTAATTTACGAGAATAAACTCAAATTCTCATATATATTTGCTCGACGCTGGGTGTTGTCTTGCGCATATAATTTTGGTCGTCTATCAGATTTGTACCATATAGCCCTAGACCCTAACCACTACTTGTGATTGAAACTTATCTGTTAAAATATATATATATATATATATATACATACCATCTTACCAAAACTCCGACTCGTGACAGGCAACATAAGATGCTATCAGACTCGACACCTCTATTTGAAACACTTTCACTTATGTATGATTAATAGTCTAATAAATAAGCGTACAGAGCAAAATAGTTTACACGTCTAGCACTGTAATGTCTGCAGCGTGACCAGCTTCAGAAAATGTTCCTCCACCCTCAACAAATTTCTGCGTACGTAAAGACCCATGCGGTATAGCGAACTAGCGAAGAATTATATTCAATTTATTACACCAACAAATGCACGTTATTAGTTACATATGAGAGTTAAACACGTAGTTCCGACATGTTTCGGTAGAGGGAGAGCAGTGTGCCAGGTTTTAAACCATCTGCCAGTGACAAGGTATTATTTACAAGGTTCCACAGTCTGTAGTAAATAATAGCTTGTCACTGGCAGTTGGTTTTAAACCTGGCATATTGTGTTCCCTGAAGATGGTATGCTTCGATCGACACATGTCGGAGATACGTGTTTAACACTCATATGTAACTAATAATGTAAAATAAATTGAATGCATTGATCTAGAGAATGCACGGATTGGAGAACCTAAAAATAGCGAATAATTGTTTTCGAGGTTACAAGTAAGGCCTACTTAGACCTGGGACACCCTTTATTGTTGCTGACAGAATAATAGCTAACATTTTGAGAAACAGTTTGGCATCAAGAGCTACAACTGGTCTGGTCTTGTGTACAGGTTTCCGAGCGCAGAATACCTGCAGTCATCTTGACCTCCATTTCAGTGTACAGATTTGTGTCGGGTCACCTCTCAGAGCTTGTTCATAACCTCAAGCGGTCCCTACACGGTCAGAATTATTTCTCAACGTTTTCTCCTTTAATTAATATTCTGCAATATGTTTCTACATAGACAACTCAATGTTATTGTGCAGTGTGTCGTACGGCTCTGGGTCAGGTCGAATACACTGATTGAATGATAATGATCCTGCTTTAAATCCTGTGTTTAAGGTGTTGAGCGATACTGCTGCTGCTTATGTGGCCATTGTTTTAGCTGTGTGTTTAAGCATGCTGAGAGATATTGCTGCTATTTGTGTAGCCATTATTTTAGCCCTTTTTTTAAACATGTTGAGTGATACTGGTGTTATTTGTGTCCATTGTTTCAGCCTTGTATTTAAACATGTTGAGTGATACTGGTGTTATTTGTGTGTCCATTGTTTTAGCCCTGTATTTAAACATGTCGTACTCATATGTCACAGATGCTGCTCCTGTGGCCATTGCTTTAACCCTTTGTTTAAATATTTGGCCACTGGAAGTAGGCGTACGTTTGTATACCCGAAATTCACAAATGCCAAACCACCTCAATCCATTGGAATTATTACGCTGCAGACATGTTTACTGCTCGGCATGCGGCCAGAAACTGAAGGAATGTTGCGCATTTCTGTCGACAGATTATGCAACGTGTTCGAGACTATACAATTAAAATCAAATGACATTTGATTGGCAAATTATGTGTCATGCAACCCTTCAATTTTGAAATCAGACGGTCAATAATACTGTGCAGTATTAATTATTGCTTAGTATTACTGACCAGTAGCGGCACCTTAACAATATTTCGAATCTTATTTTTGGCCTTCTGTGTAGCTGCTTCCCAGGTCATCACAGCCACATGTCCATTTTGTTGAAGCTGCCTCGTTTTCGCGGTTCTAAAATCATTTTTCTCATTTTCCGTGTGACATGTACTCAGAGTCACACCTGTATATTCCCAGCACAGGAAGCTGCGAGATTCACATCTCAGTGCATAACGTTGGGCTAAGCTTTATTTCAAAACTCAGGTCCTACCTGTCACTAATCACACTCCATCTGCATTTCACAGACCAACATGTTAAGCAAATAATCGCTGTATACTCTGTAAGTCATACGAAACATAAATACCTGTGTGGGCAAACTGCAGTGTTTTCTTAACTGTAAAGGAAGTGGGTCTTAAGCTAACCACCGCGTTTCAGAGTTGAAGCAGTATAGTGAAATATTTGTGCTGTGGTATGGCTTTGCTAATTATTTGTGCTGTGGTATCGCGTTGCGAATTAAAGTGACGTATAGACCATGACCCAGATAAAAAGGCACTCTTAACCTACAATCCTCATACAGTTCAGCAGCAGCCTTTGCAAACACTTAAATGTTCTACAGTTCATCAGCAGCCTTTGCAAACACTTAAATGTTCTACAGTTCAGCAGCAGTCTTTGCAAACACGTAATCTTCCATAGTTCATAAGCAGCCTTTGTAAACACTTAAATGTTCTACAGTTCAGCAGCAGTCTTTGCAAACACGTAATCTTCCACAGTTCATAAGCAGCCTTTGTAAACACATAAATCTTCTACAGGTCATCAGCAGCATTTTCAGACGCGGAAAACTTCTACAATTCAGCAGTAGCCTTTGCAAACACGTAGATTCTCTACAGTTGAGCAGCAGTCTTTGCAAACACGCCACACATGCATGCCCGAGTGGTTATGTGTCACACACAAAACAAAACCAAATTTCAGAAACAGCCTTACAACACAGGCGGCTAACACTTAAGCAAAGCCCACATATTAACAGCGCTTAGTACTTAGAAAATTTCAGGATGGTGAGAGAGAGAGTCAGAGAGAGAGAGAGTGAAAGACTGACAAAACACTGCATGTGGAAGCATGGAAAATAATATTACAATGCGTCTACAACGGCCGTATACGGCACACGCTTTATATTTGAGCATTTTTAGTATACTATGAATTATTCCATATTTTAATGAAAGTATTAGGACTGGTGTATTAGGGTATCAGTGTTCTATGTTCTGTTGCACGTAACTGTGATATTATCATTGCTAGAACGATAGTCCGTTTAGGGAGTAATTGTACGGACGCTGAAATACGTCACTCGGGCCCTTCAGTGCATAGGAACATCAAAATTTTTGACAACCCGAAAGGGTGTTCGAGCCATATCGTACGATATTCAAACAGTTGAAGAAGACAAATAAATAGTTCCCATCACAATTTTTCTGCAAAAAGTAAAAACACTAAAAAAATTATAAAATATTGTTTTTGGGGTGGCACGGTCATTTGTTCGCGGATTTTTGCTTTTTGCGAGGGATGGGGCTCTTGGAACTTAACCCACGCGGAAAAATAGGAATGATTTAAGTTATTTATAATTTTTAGCCATTTCATTTCTAAAGGATTACCGCAAATGATTTTTCTTTGCAAGATATGTTGCCATTAGCCCAGTTACGTGTTAGTACTGCGGATTACCTGATTTACCTGTAAAGACTTGGGGAGTGATGTAATGATCAGTTTCGAAGGCAGGAATTGTAGGTCGAATGTTGCCGGGACACATAATATTACAGTCTAGCAAGAAATTGTCGATATCATTGCGCATGACCTTGTATAAAAAGAAGTACCGATCATTTCACGTCAACAGACAGTGAGAACCTAGATCTGTGGTTCTTACAGCGGTGTTCCTCAAAATATGCGTCTAGACATGTAGCTTGGCGACTGGTACATACAGCGACTTTCCGAAGGCTTGTTTTGTATCCAGCTTCAGGGTGAAGCGGTCCGAGAAATCCACTCTTCTTGGACTGCTTCAGCCTGGATATGAAGGCACAACGATCCTTCAAACCGTTGGTGACTACGAGAATTACCGTGAGACTCGGCGTAGCATTCCAGAAGACTTTAAGCTTCAACGCAACCTACTGTGTAAAGCTTTACTGCTCCCGGCGTCGGTGTAGATGAAAGGATGAGTATGGAGTATTGGTGAAATAATACGACAGGAAAACCGAAATAGTCGGAAAGAAACCTGTCCTGGTGGGCTCTTTTTCCACCACAGATCCCATGAGGACAGACCTTGGATCGAACCGGGACCTAAGAGGTGACAGGCCGGCCATTGCCCATCTGAGCCACACGTAGACTATAGACACGCAGCTGCCACACCCGGTTTCAAGGTAAACTGCGATAGCTACTATCCTGGTCAATAAAGGGTGCTTTCAGGACAGCTACTCCCTGAACAAATATGTTCAGTAATGCAAGTCGTAAGCACTTATACTGAAATGTAAGTTACTAGATTTATCCTGACAGAAATGTCACAGAAATTACTACACATTATGCTGTTATGAATGTGTTGGTGGGGTCTGACAGAGAAGCCTACAAGTGAAGACAAAGTAATGCAGAGAACAGAAAATAAAATGACAATTGAGGTCCTTACGGCGGTAAAGGGTGAAAGTTATCGTCCCTGTACATGCTATAAAGGCAGCTGCAGGAACAAAGGTGTGACTCCATTCATTCTTAACTTCGGCAGTAGATTTGACTGATCAGCTTCATGTCCTGGCCCCTTTATTCCCGGAAAATGGACCGACGTTGCCCATTGAACACGATACTGGTTGAGCCCCAGGTCAGGGGTCGATATTTTTGAAAATGAAAGTCGCCTGCCCCTGCCGAGATTCTAACCATGATTGGTTATCCAGCCCCTAGCCTAGTTACTGTATGCACTGTCTGCTGTAGGCTGTTGTGGGTATAACATTTGGCTCGTACAGGATTCAGCCCCACCCTTGCACTTGCAGGACTAAGTTACTAGGTCCTTGTCAGGAATACGAAGTAATTACCTTCCGTCAGAAAGACTGCATACAGAATTCAGCCCCACCCTTGCACTTGCAGGACTAAGTTACTAGGTCCTTGGCAGGAATACGAAGTAATTAGCTTCCGTCAGAAAGACTGCATACTGTACATGATATCGCTGGGTGAGTAACTTATTGGGCCTTTTTGGCGATGTACATGTACATCAGCTGTTTATGGCAAATTCCTATTAAGCAGAACGACCACAGGCTTCCTTCTATACCTCTGCAGTCTTGGTATGATCAGCCATAAATACCTGTCCCCCTAACTTCTGCAAGTTTCACATTCAGTCAGTCAAATAAAGAAGCTGGTAAAAGAAAAGATTTTATCCAAATCTGTGTGTAAGTCTCAAGTTACAATAAAGTATAAGGTAAACTAAAGCGAAGATTGCTCAGTAGGTACAGTGACTTCGCCACTGGTTGATCAACAAGGGGAAGACTCTACAAGTCAATGCAGCGAGAAGATATTTCTGCCTTCTTCAAAGCATCCGTGCCGGCGCTGGGGGACCCAGCTTCGTGTTAAATGTGTACAAGAGACTGTTTCCCTGAGGATAAAGCGAATAGGGCGTGAAGCAAACCATTCACCTCCACCTATACTGAGGTTTAGTTTGAGCGCTGGTATAACCGCACTCCGCCATACGCATTTACGACTTTCACAGGGACATCTGCCCTTTACCTTCTTTACCCAAATCGTCTTATAGCTTTAACTGAAATAATCTTACAGGACTACTAAGGGGAGGGGGTATTTGTACCTAACACGGAGGAATGACTAGGATATTTGAGTAAATTACTTAAAAACCAGGTTCAAAATTTGTAGCATTCACCAGTGTTGTTGGCGGGTAATTAACATTAATCCACAAATACGCGGAATATGCAACACTTTTAGACTGTGTTGGTAATTAAATCAGGGGCACTGAATTTGAGGAGGCGTTTATAACACAAGGGTGAGGTGAAAAAACAACAAAATTTCCGCCACAAAACCAACTGGAATGGATAATATACTGATTGTCGAGGAATGTATTTCGAAAATGTGGAATGGGTTAAAGTGACTTAGGATTGATTTCAGTGGCGGGCATGCGACTTGACAACGTCACTGTGAGCAACCATTCATGGCCGTGCTTGTGGCAACGACAACCTTTGAGCTGTTCAGACGGACCTAGAAGTATATGACCATACGACCCTGTAATTTATCAGACACGTAGCGAGAATTTAGGCTCAGTTCTTAGTAACATCAGAGCCTACGCTTGAAATTTACCAAGGCGTTCTTTGCCCTTCAATATGTCACACTGTTTCACAGAACACCTATAAATGTAATTTTATTTACGGCCACATTAAAAATGCGAACTTCTGCGTACCTTTTCCCAGAAACTCATATATGCTGAACAGCATTCTTTGCAGTTCTGACACACCGAATTGTACCAAAATCTAACAATAAATTTGGAAATTACGGAGGAAAATCTATTTAAGCTGTCACAGTAATTTGGCCTTCTCTGGGCCGATTTTCACGAAACTTAGCAATGGCTAACTCCAAGTCAGATGAAAAATTTAGAATAAACAAGCACATTTTTGTTTACGAGTTCAAATAAAGTATGGTTGCCAGGCGGTGGTATTCCCGAGGATCATATCTGCTCAACGGCATTTTGTGGAAATCGCCTTTAGTGGACACCATCCAAACGTGTCAAGAAACATGAAACACGTGGGCAGAAATCCGTTTACGTCCTCAAGTAAAGTACGTTAGTCACTGAGTCGATTTGCACAAAACTCTCACTTTTTCTACATCGTTTTGTGAAAATTCTATACTGAATTTTGAAATATAAAAATTTTTAAGTCGCTGATGTTGGGTAACCGACGGACAGCGGATGGACGTGGTTTCCATATAAGGCCTTCTCTGTTCTATTTGTGAAGAACGCCTGAATATCAAAGATATTCCTACACATGCGCAGACAGTCTCTCACGTATGTCCCAGTCGTCAATTCATTTTTTATCAGGAAGCAAACGTCTACAAATAACCAGCTAAAGAAGCCAGGGTTCGAGGAAAGAAACATTCTAAGTGTAGTACATGGCTTTGAAAGTCGCTGTGGTAATTCAAACTAAACCAAGAAATTTCAAGCAAAAATAATAAATTTTAATTTACTAATGCATAGACTTCTGTTCTCTTATATTAGCACTTTCATGTTGTTCCCTCCTCCCCCCCCTTTACTTCGGGAAGAATTTATTGTTTAAGGAATATATTCTTAGTTCAAGTAAATTTGCCCTTTCCACACCATGAAGGCATAAAGGGGGAGTAGATTTGTATCTCTACTCATTCTTAACCTCTGCGCTAGATGGAGATGATTAGTCAGTATCACGCCCCGGCCGCTTTAGCTCCGGCAAAGAATGGCGATAGGCCTGCCCATTGGATGGGACGTTGGTTGTCGCCAGAGGCGGTCTGGACGATTTGGAAATTACGTTAATTAAAACTTCCAAATAACCCCAATCCCTCCCGTGGTTGCTGCGTTTGTATTGTTAGCGTTCAAATAACATTTCGTGCAAAATGTGTAGATACGTTAGTGACTTATCGCCATACAAGATAGTATGTGCAAGATTCCAATGCTTCATTGGTTATCGGTCATCGTACCGAAACCTAAAGAACCTAATCTCTGTCATGTCCATATTTTACGTTTTAAAAATACATTTCTTTAAGACATGTCGCATAGTTTTTCAAGACCTATTACCCTATACAGTTTTAAAATATAGAGGAGCTAGTGTCGACAGTGTGCGCAGATGTAATAACATTTGCATGAAATAAGTTAGGTGAAAGTGTTTACAGTTCATTAGCACGAAATAAACGCCTTACGATACTTTTAACAACGCACACATTCAGTTCGTTGACTGCGTACGCTTAAAGTAATGGTCTCCACGTTGCTGACATGTCTTATACGAAGCGAATACAGTTCAGTGTAAAAGCTTATCTGATACCTGTGTCGGCGTCTGAGCTTATGCCTGCTCATTATCAGACTTCCGAGTGTGTGTTTAATGATACTGGCGATGTTCCAATTGTTTATTACAGTAAGAATAACCTCTTACGTAAATGTGAAAACGCCGGATTTACACTGTGTTGTAACACGCGCCAATGCATAACTTAGGGCACATGCCGCAATCGAGCGGCAACGGTCGAGCTCGTGGAAGGCTGGTACGCTGTTGCAATAAGAAGAGTGGTGTGCCTTCAGGAGGGGAATATCAGTATTTTGGCTCACTTGCGACAATTCATAAACAGCTTCTGTCTTGTATCTGAAAGCAGACATTACACTGAGCCGTCTACTGTGGCTCACTTAGGACAATTCATAACTTTTCCTTTCCTTTATCTGAAGACCGTAACCATACAGAACCATATGAAATCCAAGTCTTCTTTTCCGCCGATATGAAGGCATCTGCCATTGCTCAGGAGCGACCAGCCCATTGTTCCACGCAGCTGCATGTTCTGCACGTGTCGTCTGTGTTATATGATGCATGGGTTTGTTTATACGGTCAGTACGTTTATCATCAGGTAATGGTTGCTAATAGTATGCGCCTAGAGGAAGTGAAGTGTTCAGGCCTTATGCTGTAGAGATTACGTAGCTTCGAATGATAAGGGAATACGATCAGGATTTTTAATTATTTTGGTTGTCCTTTGACATTAGCTGTCTGCGACACGTGACCGAGTGAGTCTACCACAACTCCCAAAGAGAACTCCCGCTTGCCGAGTGAGAAATAATTCAGCAACGAGAATAACTGTTTCTTTCGCCACTGGCTACCAGCCGACAGTATTTTTCAATCACCGGTCGTCAAAATATATTATAAAGTTTAGTTTTCTACTGTTCGTAGATTGTTCATCATACCGTTGTGTTCTTGAAATCATCAACATACCATCGTGCAAACGGAATACCAAACAATGTTACAGCATATACCTCCTTTTAGGACCTATGTAGGCCTTAACAGTAGGTATATACTCGATCTCAAATTTTATATTGAAACCATAACACCGATGACTATTAAGAGACTAATTTTAACAAATGTGTACAGTCGAACTCGGTTATAACGACATCGGTTAATGTGACACATCCTCTGTTGCTTCTGATATTCTGTGGTACCAGTTAATTTATCGCTGTTAACCGCAACATCATATTCCTCGGATAGAACGACATTCGTGTATAACGACACAAAATATTCAGTTCTTTTCGTGACGTAATAACGGAGTTCAGCTGTATATATGAGATGCTTTTTTCTCTTCCAGTGACTACGTATACTCTTAATTTTGTGAACTGTAAGAGATAAAATGTGGCTTTAAAATGCAAACCACAATAACAAGTGTAGGTATTGTAAAGTGCCTTCGATAATGGTCTGAAAACCGCAACAACTGCAACAGAAGTAATCTTAATAAATTTATTTGATTTTTCCCTTCGAATGATTTACATTTATGAATGTCGTTTTCTAAACTGGGTATCTAAATAGGTGTCCCCAGCAATGAAATCCCAGCTACTCCATTGAACCAGACATGTATATGAATGAACTGAAACAGACAAACTTGACGGGATCCACTACCCCATTGTAAGTACTTACAGTAAACATGACTCGTTCGGCATATTAACCATTCGCGTGACCAATTAACTAAGTTTACAAACATTCATGTCAGAGAACTTCACAGCGAAAATATTTACATAAACATATTAAGTGAAATTCACAGGTGAAAGCAGAGTGGGTTTATTTCTTCGTATTCCCGGTCCATTTACGGCAGATTGTTCATCGATTTTTGTTCGGTTAATTAAGGACTCTTTTCCATCGTCATAATTTATATGGGCTGAGATACTGGTTAGTGATGAATTGGAAAGGTTGTGAAGGATGCGATGTCATTTTAGTTTTACATGATATTCCAGAATGTGACTGGAGTCACTACAGACACCAACAAATTCTGTCTGTGTACAGGAAACACTCAAACCTAAAAATACACCCTTATTATTTTTTAGATAGTTTATATTAAAATATCTGTAGACTAATCCAACCTGTTTCGATCGCTCTTGGGGTCATCATCAGGGATTCGTGTAACAGCATGAATTACACAAAGATAACTAACAATATAGTACATGTTAAAAAGATATAAAGTATATAAAAGATGATCAATTAAAAATGTTAGAGTCAAAGTCTATCTATGTAATTTTTTGTGGCGTATAGTGCAATGTAGGGACCCGAAAACTTGCTAGTTTCGGCGGAGGCAGGGAATATAAGAGGCAGTATTTAAGAAGAGAGACTGCGCACGCACCATCAGGATCTTCCTATCCTCATGAATAAAACTGTCGTATGAAACGCAGCGCTTCTCATTTTCTTCTAAACGATGGGACATTTGGAATATGCTAAAATGTTATACTGCAGAAAATGCTGGTGTACTTTAACCTAGCATGTAAGAAGATTTTAAGAAACAACATGGAATACATCCCCAACACTAAATTCCTTCGCAACAGGTGAAACACTGTCTGGCGATTCCAAGCTGAACCTAGCAGCGGCTAAGCCATGCCGACTGCAGCTATGTACAGTGTTAGGGAGCTCGGTCAGCAAGTTATCTGTTCCCTACCCTACTACAGTTGCAGTTGTTGGTGTATATGTACCACTACCATTACCTACGATAGCTGGTGTGAGGACCGAGAATCAAACCCGGGACATTCCAAATACGAACCAGGGGTGCTAACCATTCAACTCACAGATTATGTGCCGGTATATTCATGAGCTGTTAAAAAAAGTTCGCGATTTTAATACATGTACAATATTTCCTGGCCTTTCTTTCTTCCCTGTTTGTCGTCTGTCATATTGATTGCCATATCACTTTAACTAGCATTTCTGCGACCTGATATTAGTACACATAGATCAAGCTGGCGCAGGCAGTAACGCTTCTGGTTTGAATGCTGGCAGTGCCTGTTGTGCTTCTCAACCAGGTCATGAAGTACCCTCCCTGACGTGCTCTTTGCTCCTGCTACCAAATTCTGGGGGCAGTACTCTGCATCGGGCCACACCCTTCCCCGGTCATTACTGTACCAGATATCATCACATCATTCGACGATGTATAGTTTAAGCTACTAACAGCGTCACCAAATAAAACAAAAAATAAAGATAAGAAAAATTGTCTCTCTTCACGGCATGAAGGCTTGTGGTGGACTGGAGGTATAAATCCAATCATTTTTGTCTTCAGCACCAGATGCTGTCAGTGGTTTGCTTCACGCCTGGCAGAAGAGCCCCAGGTACGTATTAGAGAGGAAGGCTGGGTGGCCATCAGAGCTGTTCTCGTCTCTTTGGTGACTGGAAATATCTCTTGCACTTGGCGGAAGTCGAAACACGATTTTCTAGTTGTCAAACCCGTATACTAGTTACTATACCGACTGACCTATTTCGGTTCCTAAAAAACTTAACTAAGTAAAATGTGTCTCGACAGCGAATTAGTAACTGACAACACCTGTTGAAGTGGATAAATATATTTTATACCTGAAAATGACAAGTTTGTTTCGAAACGTTCAGTCAACAGGCAGTTTTCATAAAGTAGGTGTTGTGTAATTGTACACGTACACGTGCACACACACACACACACACACACACACACACACACACACACATATATATATGTATATGTATATATAGTACTTACTTGAACAGAAGCCGGAGTTGGCAGTCTGCACTAAATCTTATTGGACGAATTTAATTTTATTGTTTAAAAGTTTAACTTAACTTATAGGATCTTTATTTTATCTGCTTGAGTATTGCTTGTCACTGCGTATCGACTCGTTTGTGTTACGCAACGTTTCTCACTCAGCGACCCGCACATGCTTGCTCTGTGTGAGGGATCGTGAGGTCACTCTGCTTCATGTACAGTTGCCATGGGGATCCCACTGCAATAATCGCGTGTTTCTGTGTCGTACGTATGCTGACTACTATCGCGAAGCAAGGCTGGATTTTATAATCTGGTACGTTCATCGCGTAGGTGATGGAGAAGGAAACCCCACACCCGTGCTCTTAATGATGAAGCTTCGTTTCATCTCCGTGCATACGTGAACTCTAAAGGTTTGGGTCTGCGGAAAATCTCGTTTTCATCCACGGCTTGCCATTATTTGACTCTGAGTTTGGTGTATGGTGTGCTATAAGTGCGACTAATAATACTTGGCCCTTTTTCTGAAATCAGAAGTTCCTACTGTCCTGTTGCACACGTTCTGATACCGTTTCTGAAAACCCGGCCGATTACTACTGAACCTGTGCGCCTTTTCACCTAACTAACTAACTAATTCCATGGAGCAGAGCCCTTCTTGAGAAGCTAACAGTTTCTCAGCTAGTCAAGAAATTCCCCGCATTTTATGGAACACGAAGGTTCATTACCGCATTCATAAGAGCCGGCCACCTGCCCCTATCCTGAGCCAGCTCAATCCAGTTCATGCCCCCATCCCACTTCCCGAAGATCCGTCTTAATACCATCTACGCCGGGGTCTCCCAAGTGGTCGCCTTCCCTCGGGTCTCCCCACCAAAATCCGGTATGCACCTCTCTCCGCCCCCATACGTGCCACATTCCCCGCCCATCTCATTCTTCTCGATTTGTTTACCCGAATAATATTTGGTGATGAGTACAGGTCGTTAAGTTCCTCGTTATGTAGTCTTCTCCACTCCCCTGTCGCCTTGTCCCTCTTAGACCCAAATATCCTCCTCAGCACCCTATTCTCGAACACTCTCAGTCTTTGTTCCTCCCTCAGTGTGACAGACCAAGTTTCACATCCATACAGAGCAACAGGTAAAATTATAGTTCTGTATACCCTAATCTTTGTGTTTTTGGGTAGCAACCTGGAAGACAAAAGATTCTGCACCGAATGATAGCAAGCATTCCCCGACTTCAATCTGCTCTTAATTTCTTCATGAATAGGGTTTCGATTCGTTAGGGTTGCTCCCAAATATTTGAATTCTTCCACCCTTTCAAAGGATTTGTTATCTATCTTTATGTTGTGATTGTGTCCTGCATTCTGATTTCGAGACATGATCATGTACTTAGTTTTCTCAGCATTTACTCCTAGACCAATCTCCTTACTAGCAATAAATAAATCTTCTACATTTTTCTTTATACTATGTATGCTTCCGCCCAATATATTAACATCATCAGCATAAACTAGGAGCTGATGTGTACCATTCAATTTCAAGCCTTCCTGGTTTGCCTGAACCCTCCTAATGGCATACTCTAAGGCAAAGTTGAAAAGCAATGGCGACAGAGCATCTCCCTGTTTCAAGCCGTTCTTAATAGGAAACGTGCCAGACAGATGTTTGCCTACTCGAACTCTGCTATACGTTTCACTTAGGCACATTTTTATTAACCTTACTAGTTTCATGGGGATACCAAACTCAATGAGAATATTATACAAGACCTCCCTCCTAACTGAATCATAGGCTTTCTTGAAGTCTATAAATAGCCGATGCACTGTCCCTCTCTAGTCCCCTTTTTTTCAAGTATTTGACGAATTCTGAATATATGATCAGTAGTTGGCCTGTTACGTCGAAATCCACACTGATGATCCCCAATAATTTCCTCTACATATGGAGTTAAACTTGACAAAAAATGTTAGATAGAATTTTGTACTTAGTTGACAAAAGTGATATGCCTCGATAGTTACTGCAATCTGTTTTATCACCCTTCTTATAAATAGGCACAATGACTGACTCCTTTCCATTCCTCAGGCAATTCCTCCTTATTCCAAATAGAAATAATAACTTTATGAATCTCAGACCGAATTATCCTACCCCCTGCTTTAATCAATTCTGCTGGAATCTGAACAATACCTGGTGATTTGTGTCTTTCTAGCTTTCCAATAGCCATCTCAACCTCAAAGGCATTAGGCCCAGGCACTAGTGGCTCTGCCGTATTTACTTCAGTCTGCCTAACATCACTAACCCCGTGTTTATTCAACAGCTGGGAGAAATGATTCCTCCACCTCGCCAAAATACTGTGGCTGTCTGCAACCAAGTCACCCTTCTCATCCTTTACTACATTAGTTCTAGGCTGGTACCCCGTCTTAAACTCATTGATACCCCTATACAAGTTTCTGATATTCTTGTTCTTACTGTTTATCCCCTTTTCACCTACAGAGTAAAAAAAAAAATTATGCGTATTTGACGTGTTGTTTCGGTGAAAGAATAATAGGAAGGGGCCTGCGGTCTTCTCGTTCGCCAGATCTGATCCTGTACGATTTTTATGTGTGCGATATGTTAAAGGACGACGTGTATGGTAATCATTCCTTTGAGGACGATTTGAAGAAACTTTTGTGAAGCAGAGTCTTCAGTGTCACCAGCACAGCCTCAATGTGCGATGAATTACGTGTCTGTTAGACGTGAGGTCTGCCTGCGAACCTAAGGAATGTATTTCGTCTGTCTGTTTTAAGTATGAGCAGCATGAAACCTAATATTGGATGTAATATATTGAACTAAAATTTTTCAACGCTTTCGTTACGTAAATAAAATAATTTAAAACTTAATATTAACTACAGTATAGTTACTTACAACGCGAGGAGCCTGATTCATGGCAAATTGGAATAATGGTGGAAATTGACTGCGAATATTTTTGAGATAAAATAAGGGCCCTGTACTTTAAACTAAATTCGATTTTTGTTCTTTTTTACAGCCTAATCATGCAATATCTTAATATAAAACTTAAAATATGGGTCCAGTTGTTCAATATTGAACGATTTTTTGAACGCGGATATTAGGGGCAAATGATTTTGAAACTGTAATTATATATAAGGTGAGATTAGCTTCTTATGGCTATGATGTATAAATGAATGTGAAGGGTAAGCAAAGACTAACAAAAATTTGCTTCGAATGTATGTATTCTCGGGGAACTGCATATATCAAAGATTTGTGGATTCGTGCGGACGGTAGGTTGAGTTGTGAATGATGACTTGTGAACAGTTTGGAAGAAAGTGGTCATACTCTGGCCTTGATACCACACCGACATTTGCCTGTAGGGACTCAGCAAAACCACGACATACCCTAGAAGCCTTGGTGTTCTGTTTTAAATTCAAAACTGGTACCCCTCAAGTACGAGTCTGCAAGAGCATCACCCTGCTCGGTACATATCAGTCCCACGGGAGATGAAATATTGAGCTGACAACTATTTACCTTTGTGGTCTGAGATAAACCTGCGGCCGCTGGCTGGAGATTCACACAGCAGCTGGTACGAGCGCCGGGATGCCTACAAACTACTGCGCTCTCCTGCCCTCGCTGCAAAGACACTCGAACTCCAGTGACGCGGCTGTCACACTGAACTGGCACGAGCCAAACCCGCCTGTCTCTTTCTCCTCCGAAAGTGACTATTTCGCCTGTAGCCCTGCAGTGAGTGTGTTACAGCGCAGAACCCCACCAAGTATCCGACAGCAACGTAACTTGTGTCAGTATTGGTGAACTTATTGGCGAAACGGGGCTAGTGGGAGAGTCTTTACGCTTTGGAGACTGAAGGACGTCTGAATTATATAAGCTATAAAAAGATTTAACGGGTAAATTTAATGGTATCCACCCCGCTGTGTTCAGTCAGTTGTGTAAATACACACTATTCCGTCTAACACAACATTTTTTAATTTCTTTTTTAACGCTACATATTTCGATCGATGTCGATCATTATCAGGCAATTCTCTACAAATCCCCAAAAGCAAGGCAGAATATTACTAATTGGAGAGCTCTCAAATATTGCAAGATATATATACAGTATATCAAAAACAAGTTAAAGTAATACTACTTGTAAGATCTCCAAAATATTACAATATACAATTGCACCCGGTTATAAAGACATCGGTTTATGCGGCACCTCGTTTATACCGCCACATATTCTGTGGTATCAGTTAATTCCTCACTGTTAACCATAACATTATTCTCCCCGGCTGTAACGACACTCATTTATAACGACACAAAATATTCAGTGCCTTTCGTGACATTATAACCGAGTTCGATTGTATGTGTATGTGTGTGTGTGTGTGTGTGTGTGTGTGTGTGTGTGTGTGTGTGTGTCTTGTAGTAGTTGAGAGATCACACAAATAGTAATCGTTTAAGTTGTTTTCGAGGATTAGCAGGCCTAGAGAACGCCTGATGGTGACCGACATGGATCGAAACATGCAACGCTAAAGGAAATTTAATTAAAAAGTATCGTGTATACGGAATAGTATGTATTTGTACAATTTATTAAACACAGCGGCATGGATACCATTACATTTACCCCGTGAAATAACACATAAGTTTTCCCAAGGAATTCTTTACTTTCAAAATGTTGTACGGTTCCATGAGAAAAGTAACACCGTTCCTGCACAGATTTGCAGGAAATCCATAAATGTCCAAGAGCAGATCTCTACTAATAAGCCTTCATGGTGTTTACAGGGTACGTTATTTACTACATCGCGTCCTTCAACCTTATGTTAGAAATGAATATACTCTTTGGGAAAGCGTGAGTTAGGATTGCAGCGCAGTCGTCGCTGTAGTGTACGTGAAGCCGTGAGAGGGCCTGGACACTGCAGGAGTGTGGCATGTGGACGCAGATGTAGGCCTGCTGTACTAAACAAGACCTAGCACTGTTCTTGTATAAGGTCGGAGTTATATTTTGAATGTACTTTCAGTTTCTTGAATGGCTTTTGTATTATACATACGATATGTTGAAATATACGTCGTATCTATTCGCTCTGCCTTTCTCGTGCAAAAGAAGAACTGATTCAAGATTGTTGCCTTCCGAGATGGAAAGCCGTAGAATCTGGTAAAAAATTACGTATGTTTCGGGAAAACAGTTGCCTTTACTGTCAGGCCAGAAGATAAAACAACACCTACAGGACGAACGAATTATTATCCGGCCATTTAAGGATGTTTACATTTACACAGCTGATTAAAAATTTTCTCTTTTGTGTCAGTTCCATGTGTATCAACGTGTTTATAAAGTTCGGCTTATGAAACATCACAGAAGAACTACCAAATTTACTACTTACCTTCAGCAGAATGTCAGTACAGTCGTGTGTGTGTGTGTGTGTGCGCGTACGCGCGCCCTTGCATGTATGTTTGTATGTATGTATGTATGTATGTATGTATGTATGTATGTATGTATGTATTATGTACCTATGTATGTATTATGTATGTACGTATGCATGTATGTATCTATGTACTCATGTACATGTGTACCTACGTATGTACGTATGCATGTATGTATGTATGTTTGTATGTATGCGTGTGTATGTATGTATGTATGTATGTATGTATGTATGTATGTATGTATGTATGTACGTATAGTATGTATGTGTGTATATATGTATGTATGTATGTACGTATAGTATGTATGTGTGTATGTATGTATGTATGTATGTACGTATAGTATGTATGTGTGTATGTGTGTATGTATGTATGCATGTATGTACGTATAGTATGTATGTGTGTGTGAAATGATTGATTGTTCTGTTTCTTACCAACATTATCTATCTTTCTCTATTCTTCAAGAGGAGTATAGACATAGTTATGCGAGTAGGTGGGGTAATTGAATAAAGGTGGATGGGATGGGTAATTGTAGCACGCATGAAACAGAGAAGGTACTTAAAATTTGTCTGGAAAACATTTTCACCCAGGTAGTTAAGAATTTCGCCGGAAAATGTAGAATCAGGAGTGTTATTATCGGTTGCACAAGAAACCAACACCGGCTCCTGTTCTGCGCACATGTGGAACTGTCGTTAGAATTTATGTTTTCAAATTGAAATGACCAAGATATTTGCGTAATTTTAAAAATGTCTTATATATACAGCCACAGAACATAATGTACAGGGAGTAAGACCAAGAGCTGTTTAGTAGGACAGATCTTCCGTTAAGGTGAAACAAAATAAAGGCGTGATCGATTGTAAATCCGTTGCTAAAATACGGATAAAATATCTCCTGCGCGAAAAACAAAATAAAGTCGTGATCGATTGTAAATCCATTGCTAAAATACGGACAAAGTATCTCCTGCGCGAAAAACAAAAAGTCGTGGTCGATTGTAAATCCATTGCTAAAATACGGACAAAATATCTCCTGCGCGAAAAACAAAATAAAGTCGTGATCGATTGTAAATCCATTGCTAAAATACGGACAAAGTATCTCCTGCGCGAAAAACAAAATAAAGTCGTGATCGATCGTAAATCCATTGCTAAAATACGAACAAAATATCTCCTGCGCGAAAAACAAAATAAAGTCGCCATTGACTGCAAAATATGTTGATAAGATGCGGTGAAATCTTACAATGTGTGTTGTCCACAAAGTGGAGAGGCCCGCTTACAATACTGTTATACTCAGTGTTTTTGTTGATGTGGCTCAACAGTTTAAAATGTAGGGTCAAGAACAGCGCGAACGCGCCAGACGAATTATGATCCATTTTGTTGTGCTGGAATGTTGTATGTACAGTGGCGTAGCTTAGTTTGTTGTCGCCTCGGGTGAGTCATTACAATGGTTGCCTCTGATAGAAATTATGAACTTAAAAAATCACATTTATAATATTTCCTTATATTTGGCTCAGTAATTTAACATATGTTAAGGGAGAAAATGAATTTTTTTCACTTAACATTCATTTTGCCACCCGTGTGACTCTGCTGCCCGGGGACGGCCGCAGCACTCGCCGCCCCCCCTTCCCCCTGTTTGATCGCTGTTTATGTTCGTAATACCTTTCTCTGGCGCAACAGTCCAACTGGCGGTCTCGGTCGCGTCTCTGTTGATGTCTGTAGGTCACGCGCAGTCTGACACACACGCACGCGGTAGACCTCGTCTGAACGTGTGGTCAGCTCTTCGCAGAGGCTGCTGCGTACACAACAAACACAAGAGGCGAACATCCTTCAGCGGGATTCGATCCTAGCAATCACGTAGCCGCTAACCTACGCCTTAGACCTCATGGCCAACTGGATCCGCTTACATGCGGTATTAGACGAGCCCGCATCGCTAATTGTATGGAAGTACATGGTATAAACAGTTCTGTGCCGTAGTGAAGATGACCTTGCGTGTAATAAGTGTCATAAAAGTGAGTTTTCAGTAACCACTAAGTGCAGTATCAATTTTTTTTTTGTTTTCTTAGTGTCAAGGTTTCCGTGCAGCAGCCATGTTGTAGCGTATGAAGTGCCCGACAGGTAGGGGACAGTTTCTCATTAAGTCATCATTCCTTGCCGTCTTCGAAGACAGGGGCCGGTTTTGCGTAGTTGGTGTTCAGGTTAGCTACGGGCCAGACAGCCCGGGGCTGCGAATCAGGACTGTATTTGAATAGCTGCACATAATGCTAGTATTGTAGCTACCAGATCTTCTTCTCTCTGCACAGTCTTCTCATGAATGAGACTTTGAGATGACCCCAAAGGAAGAAATATTAATGCCAATTTCGACATGGAGGACAGTTTTCTGACCGAATGTTCCCTACATCAAAATGCTCCCCCCCCCCCCCCGCCCCCTTAACCTCCTACAAGTCCAGAAAGTTTGTAAAAACATTCATTATACTCTGCATACTCTGAAGTTATAACTCTGCTTTAAATACACGACTAACCCTTTAAGGAAGAAGCGAACCTCTTTTATTTAAAGATCGTACCGCGCAGTAAACACCCCAGTGTCGGTTATAAAAAGCAGTCAGTCAGTGCTGTGTACGAAGATAATCACCATTTGTTCTGAGACTCATAAAAAGCACAGGAACACACTTTGTAGTCAGAAGCTAGAATTTCTGCATGTTAAACCTGGTGGCATATGCAGAAACTTCTAGAGTTTGAAAGGTTAAGAAATTTCATTCTGCATGCCTGCTGCCTTAAACTTCGAGCCTAGATTCTGATGAGCAAAACGATTGTATGAATGTTATTAAAGACCTCATGTTCAATGGGTGTACAATGACCGAAACCATAAAATGATACCGGATAACAAAAGCATACAGACATAGAAAAATATATGTGAATACACCATGGGCCTTAGGCTCGATTTTTGAAGATGCGAGGTTACTGTAATGAAGATTCTCGTGCTAGAAATTAGCAGGAGTTCCAGTGAGGATTAATACCACGGGTCGCGCAAGAACTTGCAGGTGTTGAAAATTCCGCTGAACAACTCAACATTGTAGGTTACACAACAGAAATAACCAGCTACTCTTTCCAAACAATATTAATTCATTGTAATCCAGACTTGTTTTATCCGTGCGAATAATTCGCACGTAGAAACAGTAAAACATTTAATCAATAAACATTTTTTATGTGTTTGAAACTTGAAAGCAGTTCTCAATACAAACGTTTGATGTTACGAACCTGTAATTTTCTGTACATTACCCATACCCTTCAATAATTTCAGCATCGACATTATGAAATAAAGAGGTTCAGGAGAAGGCGACACAGAAGTGGCCATGGGAAAGAAACAGCCGACGGTGGATGTATTACAACACGTTTAAGCATCTGCCAATAAGCCTTAATGGCTGTAGTAGCAAACGCGATTTTGGTCAGAAATCGACTTTTGCACAGTTTGAAGGGAATGGTAGGATCTAGTGGATGTAACTGAAGCCTGGCTATAAGGATAGTGTTTCTAGAGCCAGTAACTTCAGCTGCTATGCAGTGCTCAGTCAAGCTTGTTACGATCATATGCTGCCACCACTGGAGGCCAAAGGAAGCTAGCTTATTTCGTTGTACTTTTCTTTGTCCTATGGCAGAGGCAGTACTATCAATTTTTATCTTAAGTTTTTTTTTGTTAAAAATTGTCTGAGAAGGAATTAATGAAATTAAAGGAGATTTCCATCAATGTCGAATCATGAGCTATACAAAATATCTATCTTGAAAGGATCCGTTCCGTAGTTCAGTAGGTAATGATGTCGCAAACAGACGTAACAGTATTAATATGTAAGACGGGTGGAAATTTTCTGGTATGGTCAAAAGTGTGTTTACGTTTGCTGGTTGCTTTCAAGAACAAGTTAAAAAGAGATTATCCAAATACACAAGACTATGTGTGAGTCTGGTTCTGTGTTTGTGTGGGATGTATTTCAGCTTATTAAAGTTTGCCTTCAGGGTTATGTTGATCCGATTAGCTATTTTAACATAAGAGAATAATGAAAAGTCGTACAGATGGTAGGAGCGTTTTCTAGTAACCACGTGACTGTCCTTTTCACCTCCTGACAGAAAGGTCCACAGGACACTGACGGCTCTTGAACAAGAATTCCTCACGTGGGTGCAAAATTGAAAGATATTTCAAAAGAGGGGCTATATTTTTTATGAAGATATTCGGACCCGAATGTAAGCAACTATGAGGAGGCTGAAAAAAATCACACCAATGGGGAGTTTCATATTTGTACTCGTCGCTACATAATACTAAACATGAAAATGAAGATCTCTGGGTGCAGGGGAGGAGTAGAGGTATAGCTCCACTCATGCTTAACATCGGCGCTAGATGGCGGTGAGTAGTCAACACCGCGCTCCGGACAATTTACCTTCGGGAAAGATACTTGGTACGCGTTGTATAGGGTCTCGGGGCCGGTCTGGACAGGTGCAGAAAATCTCACCCCCACTGGGGTCTGAACTCTGAACGGTCCGACCATAGCGAATCGTTGTCTAGGATCGTACTAAATGCGATTAGGGTGATAAAATCAAGGGGAATTAGATGGGTGGGACAGGTGGCTCTGTGGAGGAGAGTAGAGAAATTTGGACAACCTGAAGCAGAAGACCGCTTCGTCCGTTTGTCTTACCGGAAAAAGCAATGTGTAGGTGAAGATGAATGAGAAGCATTGGTGGAATGATACTGACAAGTAAATACCGAACTACTCGTAGAAAACCCTGGCCCAGTACCATTTTTTACCACAGATCTCACATGGACTGACCTGGGATCAAGCCCGGGCTACACAGAGACCAATAAGGAAGTGATATTGTATAAATGTGTTTAGATCTTTTTATAAAGCGTTTGTTATTTTCGACCGATTTTTACCTAATCTGAATGTACTAACAAAACTTCGTAAAAATTATAAATATTAATTTTAACGAAAATTCATCGAATGGGTGTTGCGCTCTTCCATCCGAGCAGACAGGCTGACAGACGGGCAGATAGGCTGACAGACGGGCAGACAGGCTGACAGACGGGCAGACTTAGTACTAGTAGTCGCTTCTCGCAACTGCTTTGTGAAAGCGCCCAAAATATAATAACACATCTGTCAGGATAGCTACAAGACATTTACCTCGACGATGGGATTCGAGACATCTGTCGAGAAAAGGGATAGGTGTGTGTGTATCGCACACATCTCAGTTAACCGGACAGTATCCAGCGTAGTATTTGCGGGCCATAACTGCCACAAGCCTTTAGAGGTTCGCATACTGTGTCCTCAGTTATGGTGAGCAGGTTTCATCCTCAGATTTGGCAAATTCGTTGTCTTACGTGCGTTGCAAAAAAAAACTTCAGTTTCCGACCCAAGCGTATATCCGTAATCTGCGTAGTTTCAAGCTTATAGTTTACTGTAATGAATATCAAACTCAAATCCAGCTCTATACTAACATTATGGTCATCAAATACGAGCATTTGGTCCATTTTTGACCCCTTCCGAATTCGTGATTTCAGGCTTCCGCCGCGATGTATATGAGATCTGTTCTCTTTTGGGATATTACGCAGCGTCGAGTGGTAATCCTTTACCGACGTTTCGGGACAACGTATCGATTCCATCTTCAGTGGTCAAGAAGTTCTGGACTTATTAACCCTTGAAGGTGGGATCGAAAAGTTGTCCAAAAACGTCGGTACAGAACTACCATTAAACGTTGCGTAATACCCCAGATGAGCGCAGATCCCTTCCGAATTCGTTAAATTTTCCTCAACCATGCTCTGACTGCCCCAGGTCCCCTCGGATTTTAGTTTCACAGAGATTTTAGCTGAACCTTTTATTAGGAATCTTCACCTTCCCATCTCGCGGGCCTATCCAGCTTCGGGTTGCAATGCAGAGGAATCAGTTCGAGTTTCCGGCTTATGTAAGGTATTCTTGGGGCCGTGCCATGACTCAGGCGGTTAGCCGCCGGCCTTCCACCGCAGAGGCCCGGGTTCCTTGCCGTAGTCAGTGCATGTGGGATTTGTGGTGGACGAAGTGTCACTGGGACAGGTTTTTCCCCGAGTACTTCGGTTTTCCCCATTCAATTTCATTCCACCGGTGCTCCATTACTTGGAAAAGGACAAAAAATAATTATGATCTTCATCACAGGGTTGGCCAAGAATTCTTACGGCTGCGGTGCATCCGTAGCGTCTGCTGCGGGACCCTTCTCCACTGAAAATATTCTTCTGTTCTTCAAAGCATCCGGAACGACTGTGGGCCCATGTAGGGTTCGGGATACAAAGGCTGGCGTAGCCTGTGCACCAACACATCCTCATCTATTGTCCGCACAGGGAGTTGCGTGACACATCAGCCTGTTACGTAAGCTCGGCTGTTTCAAGGTCGCTGCGAAGTACAAGTGATGCTCCGACTGCTCCTCTTTAATTGTCGGTCTATGTAACTCACAAATAACCCGTTCTTGCTGCAAACACGGCGCTTGTAATTAACAGCTTACAAGCGATCCCAGTGGCCGCTCGGTCTAAGGCGTAGGTCTGCGGCCGAGCGCTTGCTGGGATCGTGGGTTCGAATCCCACCGGGGGCATGGATGTTTGTCTCTTGTGTTTGTGTTGTCAGGTAGAGGTCTCTGCGACGGGCCGATCCCTCGTCCAGAGGAGTCCTACCGACTGTGGTGTGTGTCTGAGTGTGATCAAGTAAAAATAAACAACCTCGAAACCTACTGTTAGTAGGTAGAAGAGGGAAGGACTACGAAACGAAACGAAACAGCTTACAAGGGCTGTGGCCGTTTTTTCACCTGTTTCGACGTAAGATACGTATGTATCGGCCTTCCTTATTTGCTTTTCGCAGTTTATATTCTTCTCCACTTCATACATCATTATTTCGGAAGCCCGTATCTTTCTTTTCTGGCAACGCTGCAAAGTCATTTCCTTTTGTAGTCCAAAGTTTGCCACATGCTGATACGGCTTGCATTTCATTCGAAAGTCTTGGTTCGTTTTAAAACTTTACCGTAGGTTTTGCGGCATGCTTCCTGAGTTTCTTCTCGGCAGCTGTGGTTTAGGATTTTTTCTTGGACTGATTTGTCCGTGCTTGGCTGCAACAGAGAAGTGATGGCAGAGTGACTTCGTGGTTGCGTCCATCAAGGGAATCATAAGGTCGTTACTCCTTTGCAACATATCAATTCTTGACAATGGCTTAACGTCACTCAAATCAAAAAGGCAGTGCAGGACTTTTTCCATCGTGAACACAGTTGAAAATATCACACGTTTCGGAAGAAGTTCTTCCGTCCTCAGCTGAGGACCGAAGAAGTTTCTTCCGAAACGTTGTGATTTTTTAACTGTGTTGACGGTGGAAAAAGTCCTGCAGTGTGTTCGTGATTTGAGTGCCGTTACTCCTATTTATTTATTTATTTATTTATTTATTTACTTATTTATTTATTCATTCATTCAATTATTCTTACATTCATTCCATAACTGATATGTTGTTCTACCTGTAGATAAACCCGTGCCCATGTAACAAAAGGCCCTTGCGTAGCAGAGGTTCCTTAAATATATACCTATTTATATTGGTTCACTCTGTCACTCTCCGTCTCATACTACGACACTGCTATTGTGACTCTGCCGTTACAATACCTCGTTTTCAGTCCAGCAATTTTCTTATTGTCTCGATCCACTCCCCATTAGCCTCCAGTAAAGGCTGTGTCTTGCTAATTTGATTTTCCCCATTACTTGTAATGGTCAATAAACACTTTCCGATATGTTTATTTCCATTACATGTGTATTTTCCTACAGACTACCTTCTGTTTTATACCCCTGCGTTTACAACGTTCAGTTTTTCCACTCTACTTTGCGACAGAGAGAAGCGTCACAGCAGGAAGTATAATTGATTCTTTGAAATGCTGGCTTTATGGTAAGGCAGTACGTCACTTATTATTATCATCAGTACAGTGGCAGTCTTTTGAAATTTACTCCAATTTGTATAGAAGGTTTGGTTCATTGACCTTCTATGCAATCTTCTTATCGACAAACACTCCCCTTGCCCCTCCTCCCCCATCCCATAGACACCTACCCTGATACAAGCATCCCTCCGCCACCTCAACAGTAATCTCTTCATCGCTCTCTGCACTAACTGTTACCTCCTTAAGGTACTATTACGATCCAATTAAAGTTTTTTAAAGCTCTTACAGTTTTTCAAAGTTTGGTTTCTACTTTCTAGGTATATGTTTTAATTTTGTTTAAAAAATTTTTAGGATGACACCACATTTTGGCTATTTGAAACATTGATGCATGTATTATACAATCCCAAACTCCACCGCCTATTAGCCAATTAGTCTTTGTTTTTAGAAAATAATTAATTTTAACTAATCTGCGAGACATAAGTTTCTGTCTCACAGAGCAGTGGTTAGGTCTGTAGCCATATTCATCTAAATTGAATAAAATATAGTTTTACGTCAGTAATCAAATCCATCTGCTCAACGTTTTGTAGAATCCGCAGTAGCTTTGTTCGTTAGGTTTACCGTGAGATAAACATACACATAACCTTATAAAGCCCAGTGGTTACTTGTGTACCGTCAGGTTTAACATTAAATAATTACGCATTCTGCCCATAGATTGCATTCAGGTGTTGTGTACAGTTATTAAAGCAAATGGCGATTATTTCAATACACGGCATTAACTGTTTTTTTGTAACCAAGTACGTTTACTACGCGGTACGAACTGAAACTTTAGAGATAATCCCTATTAATCCTTTAGACAGGAGATATAGTGAAATTCTTTTTGTATCCAATGCCCTCTGATTTCAGAAAGAGCACTGCTTTTTGAGAGATCCCCAGGCTTTGCACATTTGTCCTTCAGTAAGGGTAACGTGTACATGAAGATGGGTGTAGTGCATTGGTGAAATGATACTGACAGGCAAAAACCGAATTCTTCGGAGAACAACGCTTGTACTTCGGTATTGCCCTGTCATTATCACTCTACCAGTGCTCTCTGCTCATTTCAGGCGTTCACTAGCGACGCTGTGTTACAGTCTTAGAAACTGGCGGCGTCCTTAAATGAAACACTTTACTTTCTTCGCAGTATGAGCATAGGGTGGCCATGAAAGTCTGGCACGCCCTTTCTGCAGGTAGGCACTGTCCAAACGCTTCCAGCAGCAATGGTTCTTCTCTTGCGACTGTCTGAAAGTCCTGGAATGAAATTTTGCCGTCTCGGTCCAGGTCCAACTTACGCAGCACTAATTCCAGTAGGTCCTTCACGCTTTCGTCTGGGTCTTCGTCGCCAGGTTGCTTCATCAAGCAGTTTCTGCGGAAGAAAGGTGGTGACAGAGTCATCAGTTTGATAAGTAGGTCCAGTGTTTCTCAAACTGATGATCGATTCGTCTGTTTGAGAAGTTCTTCTCCTGTTTTATTTTGCTGCGCGGAAATTTAACAATCTCCATGCCTACTTTTTACGTGCTTTTTGTGTAAAATAAAAGCGTAACAGACAGACTGCACCCATCTGTCCATCGCCCTATCAACATATTTCGTGCCCGAATCTAATGGTTGAAGATATATTTCTTCCTCAGTATGTTTTAAAGACCAACTGTGAACCTGAGGATGGCCTGAGATAGGTCGAAACATGTAGTTCTGTATAATAAATATAATTAGTTGTGTTTGGACAGATATTGATTTAATTTTTGTAGATAAATTCACTTGACATTAACACTTACACTACTATTTGTCAGTGACGGTTACTGTTGTTTTTTGTCGATCCAAAGTAAACTCCTTTGTATTAAGTTCATTTTTAAGTTTGTCGATTTTCTTAAAAATTAGACTCCGTCGACATAAATATACCTTACACGTAACATAATATGCAAATAATCTACAGATCTCACGTTTAAACCATTTTCTGTGGCAACAACCATAAAAAGTAATAGGCGGGAGAACTCAGTCGGTATAGTGACCAGGACAACGATGGAAGGATTCGATTTCCGACACAGGCAAAATATATCGGTGGCCTCCACAGCGTCCGGACCGGTTCTGGGTCCCACCCAGCGTCTATTAATGCATTCTTTCACGGGAGTAGGGCGGCCGAGGCATGAATTTGGCTCCTTACCGCCTTCAAGTGCCGAGGTTAAGATCGTGTAGAACAATACACATAGCAGAACGGGAGGTTTTTTTTCTGAATGGTGGGCGTGTCTGGTGCGGTGCGAGGGGGTTTACTGTAGAGGGGAGCGACAGACAGTTTTAGTAAATGCAGACTGAAAATATCGAGCATTTCGAGTAGCATGCAGTGAGTGCATGCACTGTGCGCGAATGCTTTCAGGATGGATGGCAGCAACTCGTCATTTTCCACGAATTTTTGCGCACTGAACAGCTATCGCTTTTCTAGCAGGGTTCAGCTCTTTATTGGTGGATTATACTTCCACTCCCCCCCCCCCGTATGCCTTCATGGCGTGCACAGGAACAACCTAAGCGTTTATCTCTGCAACCACAACCATTTCCGTGTCAGATACCATTTGCGGTCTTCTGGGATGTTACGCAACATTGAGCGGTAGTTCTGTACCGACGTTCCGAAAAACTTATCAGTTCTATCTCCAAGGGTAAAGAAGACTTAGATGCCTTGACCCTTGTCTGTAGTGACGTTTTTGGACAACCTATCGGTCCCATCTTCAGGAAGTCTTAGACTTCATCACTCTTCAAGATGGGATCGGTCCCATCTTCAGGAAGTCTTAGACTTCATCACTCTTCAAGATGGGATCGGTCCCACCTTCAGGAAGTCTTAGACTTCATCACTCTTCAAGATGGGACCGATAGGTTGTCCGGAAACGTCAGTACATAACAATCAGCGCTGCGTAATGTCCCAGAAGAGCACAGATCTTACCTACAGCGCGGCGGAAGCCTGAAATCACGCATTTCCGTGTCAATTTTCTGTTTGTACAGCGCGATTACGAGCGCCACATGTATATGAAACACAGAGGTCGATGAAGAAACTGTGTAGCGCAGAGTCTTTCTCGTTACCGCCCTGTACAAAAACCAAGAGCTGATTACCATGCTATTACGCAGCAAGTATCAGGGTCTGGTTGCAATAACATACGTCAATCACGTCATCCTCATGCCCTGTCGGGGCATGAAATGTTACACCTCGCTCTGCTTTGAGTACAAATGAAGGACAGGTATTCATCGATTCACGCGATAGTTGTGTTTACAAAACAGTTCGTGTGAGGTGAACTCGTGTAAGTCTAAACGACTTTACCTGTAAACGCCTTACACTCAGAAATTAATAAAGGTATTTTCCCTTATGGGTGGGCCAATTTTTCTTTTCTCCCTTCTTACTCTTCTCCAATAACCAACCAAGAAAAACTTTATGTGTGCAGGAAACAGGACAGGCAGTGTACATATAATGTAATACTGAGGCGCGTTCACGTGTCCATTTTTGTCATGGAAAAGTAGTAAATAGGCCTATTAACCCTTTAAAGACGAAGCGTATCTGTTTTATATAAGGACTCAGTGCGTACCGCGCTGTAAACACTCTCCACTTCGGTTATAAAAAACAATCTCTTAATGTTTTATAAGGCAAAACTTGCTGTTTGTTCTGAGATCCGTACAAAACACATAAACGCAATGTGGGCACCACGTAGAATTTTTTAATATTAAACCTGGTCGTATGTAAAGTTACCGCTGGGGCTTTGAAAGGTTAAATATTCTAAGTGTGTGTCTCTGTATTCTTGCCGTATTTACCCGGCATGTACAGCGCATATGTCGTATTGTATTGTCATCTATGGCTTGTCCGGCTGTACCATATTTTTCCACATTATCTCATAAACGGCACCATTTTCGGAAAAAAAAAGTATTGAACACTGAATGTGTGTTTTGATTTTATGTACAACTCACCACACCAATTCCGATACGGAAGGGTTAAATAAAATTTTTCGAGCTCGCATATAACGAAGAATATCTATGCATCCATCAGGAACATCTGCGCCAGTTCTGACAAATTTTGGTGTTTGGCTAAGTAACTGTTAAGAATTTCTTCGGCTGTTCCTTGTTACTTCACACACAATGCAGGATTCTGTACGTGATTTGAGACTTCCGCCGCGATGCTGATGAGATTTGCGCTCTTCTGGGGTGTTACGCTGCGTCGAGTGGATTACCTCTTGACGCTGCCTTATACCCCAGAAGAGTGCAGATATCAGGATTCTGTAGTTTGTCGCTGTTGTCACTTGTTACATACATCAAAGACATTGATACAAACGTGAAAGCTAAGCTCTTCCTGTAACATACAATGACGGCACAGAAGGGAAGCAAAGATGCTGAGGCAGCCAGTCTGAAATCGGGCTGTAGAGGGGAGTGGGTGGACAACACCACGCCCCTACCGATTTACCCCAGGGAAACAGCCCCTGTACCGATTGTACTGGAGGGCTTAACATGAAGGGTAACCCAAACAAAAAGCAACCAGTGGTCTTTCTCGGGTTAACGGAATGGCATCCAATGAAGATTTCGGTAGTATCGGGTTCCCCTAACAGCGTCTGGGTGCAATCTTCAAGTTCATTCATCCCCGTTGTGTTATAAATCAATATGCATTTTGTGCTAGTACAGTCACACACGAAACCAAAATCAGGCGACATGTTCCGGCTTATTCCAAGCCATCATGAGGCCTTATCTCTTCAAGAACTGTCAATAAAACTTTGACTGTAGAAAGGCATGAGATATTCTTTCACAAAAATCGCCATAAAATATTAATAAAAATGCAATAAATGTTAAAATATAAAATTAATAGAAAGATGTAAGTGTATAAAATCTAAATCTTAGTATGAATCGATTAAAAAAGTAATCACTACGTCGCATCTAAACGCTAGTCACGTGCCTCAAAATATTACGACCTGCCTGTGTACCACCGTAAAATATTTGTCGCTACCTACAAAAAATTGACATATGTTTAGGTTTTGTACACTTATACCTTCCTATTAATTTTATATTTTAATACATATTTATTTTTATTAATATTTCTTGAGGATTTTTGTACAAGGGTGAGATCTCATGCCTTGTTACAGACGAAACTTTTTATCGATGGCTGTTCTTGGAGAGATAAGGCCTGATGATGGCTTGGAATAAGCCGAAACGTGTCACCGAAGTGTACTGTGGTGTTACGTGTGACTGTCCTATCACGAAATAGGTAGGGTCTCGGTAGCTCAATCGGTAAAGCGTCCACGCACTTGAGGAGGCTGAACATCTCGTCCCGAGTGATGTAGCCGTCGCTGTTCAGGTCATAAACGTGAAAGCAGAAGGCTGTGCGCTCCTGTACTGTTCCGCGCAGAAACACCGACAGACCGCACAGCCAGTCCTCCAGGCGCACACTCCCACAACCTGCCCTGTCGAACACACAGAAGATGCGGTCCATCAGCGTATCCTCCGTGACCAGGTCAAAGGCGTTGTGGAGCAGCTCCCTAAACACCACTCTGTCCAGACCCTGCCGAAGTTTACAGACAACTAGAATTGCGAGTCTTATTTTTTACATTGGAAGTCTTACTGCTGTATCGTCAATAAAAATTTACACATGTGTTTACCATCACAGTAAGAACTAAGTAGTGTGGTGCCTAAAACAAACAAGTGCACACAAGTTAATGCAAATATATTATAAACTTTGTAATACCTCCTACCTGTTTCGACCTCTCATGTGGCCGAAACAGGTAGGAGGTATTACTTTGTTTACAATATATTTTGATAAACATGTGTGCATTTGTTTGTTTTAGTTACCATGTTTAACCGTTCAGTGCACCGTTATGGATCATTTCAGTAAGTAATGTTAGTGAGTTTTTGTCACCAGTGTGAGGGGACTTTTAATTATAATTTACAACTCAGTTCGTGTATTATGTAACAGTATTACTGAGAGTAATTACCTTACCGTGGCCTTCAAAATATAATTGCAGCTATACATGTAGACCGTAATAACGTACGAACGCTCATAGCCCCCAGGATGACGTAAGGTTTTTAAATATGAAGAGCTACTGACAGCATGTAATTTCACATAGTTTAATTATAAACACATTTGTAATCGCCTGAATTGTCTTTTTACATTCTGTGATGTGTGGTCTATTACAAGATGTAATAGTTACTCAGTCCGCCACGAAATGCTTCGCATTCATTGAAACCGATTATTGACAACTGTATTCGTAAAACGCCGCCTTTGGACTTATTTCGATTCTTTGTAAACTGATTTATATTTACAGGCTCTGTAATATTATTCTCCCGTAGAGCCAAAGTCACCAGCTGCTGTCTTCTCTGCGCTTTTCAGACGATATTGGCATTTGTCTTATTTAAAAACTGCGCAACTGCAATCCACTTTCTTCTTCACCTTAAAATACTAAGCAAAGCGTTACAAATAATAATATTCTCTTTAAGTAGTGTTGTTCTGTCCTTTGTTTCTTCTCTCGTAGGTAAAGAACGCGTTCCGCAGTGTCTTATTTCCAAACGTCTCCAACTTATGCGAATTTTAAGGACTGCGTTGTTTTTATTGTATGGGAGATTACCCATCTTTTGCACACAAAAATGTAAATTGTGTGAGTCATGGCAAATATGTACTTTAAACTCAGTTGAACTTTTTGTCTACCAGTTTTCACTACGTTGTTTTCACCGTGCGTTTTTATTGAATTATTCGCTAAAGAGAACCAACAATAACACACAAGCTTTTACCGTGTGTAACCCTGAGTGTTCTGCCTGGCGGCCAGTGTGAAGGAGACCGTCGCGGTACATATGCAGCGATGGATAGCAATTCCCGTGGAGTGGCTACGATGATATGTGTGTGTGAAAAAAGACGGTATCTCGTAAGTGGCATCGCAGCCTCTAAGTGTGAACTCCCTGATGAAGGTGGCAAATATGCCGCCGAAGGATGTAGGAGTAAAGGTGGCCCCCTAAGGACCTCAGGGTCACATAGGGTAAAACGTTGTGCGTTATTCTGGGTGCTCTTTAGCCAGTAATTTCTGTCTACCAGTTAACTGTCCAAAAATATGAAGGTTAAGGTATATACGTATAAATATAGTTGTCCCTGTTTTATGCGTGTGTGAAATTTGATCTCTCACACTGAGGGAGGAGCACAGGCTGAGGGTGTTCGAGAATAGGGTGTTGAGTAGGATATTTGGGCCCAAGAGGGACGAGGGGACAGGGTAGTGGAGTAGACTACATAACGAGGAACTTTATGATCTGTACTCCTCACCAAATATTTCAGTGACAAAATTAAGAGGAATGAGAAGGACAGGGTATGTGGCGCGTATGGGGAAGAGGAGACGTACATACAGAGTTTTGGTAGGTACAGATGACGGAAAGAGGCCACTTCTAATACCAAGGGTTAGATAATATTAAGATGGATCTTCAAGAAGTGGGATGGGGAGGCATGGGCTTGATTGCTGTGGCTCGGAATAGAGAGGGGTGGCGGGCTGTTGTTAGTACGGTGATGAACCTTCTGCTTCCATAATATGAGGGAAATTTCTTGACTACGTGAAGGCCTGTTAGCTTCTCAAGAAGCGCTCTGCTCCATGGATATAGTTAGTTTATTCGTTTGTAGAAGTTTCCTTGTAGTACGTTATATAGTGTGCATTACAAGGTCAAGCGCGACGCAATTCCAGTTGCGGCTCCTGTAGTCCATGTATAAATCCGAATTTACGCTTAGGTAGAGGGAACCTGATAGGTTTTTTACGTTCTCTGTATTATGTATGTTATGTTTATTTAACGACGCTCTAAGTAGGTCACCTGCTACAGTGCCGCAAAGTAGGATGATGTGTAACACTTTGGAGAGGATTTGTCTCGAAAATGACGTTAGTCTTATGTGCAGTATATCGTACACTATTGGCAAGTTGGATGTAGCGTCTAAGAAAGTTCGCGGAAAATCTCAGACAGGAATATTTAGGTGCCGGGCGAGATCCGAAATAGTGACCTCCTGATTATTATTCAGGAAGGTTGCCGCCTGTGACGACCTGCCCAGTGTAGATTTTATCACAATCGGTGCGTCTTACAAAACAATTAGCAGATGGCATGAATTGTATACAACCCATTATTATTTTAAATGGCTACGGCTTCGACAGTATTTAACAAAATACAAAGAAACAAAATTCCCCATATATTGCAGCGTAATACCTGTGCATGGATTACGTGTACCTAATTGAGCCTTTACGTGAAATGGCGGACTCTTTAATCTGAAAATAATTACAAAATCCTTTACTACCCGAACTTAAAGAAAGAGGCGGCCTATGGCATATGCATGTGCCATTGCTTGACAACCTTTCCGTTTTTCCTTGCCATATCCTTAAAACTAAAAACGGGTAGGCTTGTGAATGATTGCTTTAGACAGGTGTGCGTAAATCCCGGGTGCCTGTTCGTCCAGGCGTCTAAATTTTGTAAGGTAGCGCGTAATATTTTTAATACAATTACTGGAGATTTTTCCTTCACACCCAAAAACGTGTATCGGTTTAATATGCACCGAGCAGAGAACGCCAAATAAATACGAGGTATACAGGTCATTGCAGAATACTGGGTCCTCAGTAAGGAATGTGCTCCATTTCTGGCTCGTAGCGTTTGGAGGTGGCTTCTAGATTTTTGGAAAATTTGTGATTACCTGGTTTAGGGTATGTAATGCAGGAGTGGAGACGGAATAAAAATAATTGTTTTCTGTGACGTACCTCACACGCGCTGCCATTTGAAGGGGTCACGGTTCCGGGTCCGGTTCCAGTTGTCTGTGCAGTCAGTACTTTCCTATTGGTTGCCACCAGCTTCTGGTACACGCGCGACAGAGAGTCAATCTCCTGCCTGACAGAAAGAAATCGCAAAAGAATTTTTGATCCGTTGAAGGTGTTCCATCTTACAGTGAATGTAGTGCATGACTCAAAGGTGTACATGATACAAAATGCCTTCCTCTGTGTGCCTCTTTTACACACAAACAAATATTGATATTGTGTGGTGATGGTTTTATGGGATTTATCCATCGTCCGAACAGTAAAATGTTAAAAAATATTACTGGTCCAGTGACGGAGGCTAGCTGTGTCTAAGGGGCCCAACTGAGTAGGTGTTCTTCTCTTCTCTCCCTCCATTCACCTGAGGACGGAAGCAGAGTCCGCTTCAGGAACATCGTGATTTTAATTTTTAATTTTTTAATATTTATTAATATTTTACTCTTCGGACGATGGATAAAGTCCATAAACCCATCACCACACAATATGATACATCATCGTCAAAACCTTTTAGAATGTATCTAATGTTGATATTATTCGTGTGGCCGTAGCATGTTTATCGCTTCAGCACAAGTGCCGTTGCGGTGTAAAACAATACTTTTATATAGTTAGTGGCTACGGGCTGGGGGGTGACTGGGTGTATTTCCCTCTTCGCTGCTTGACCCAGAAGCGCTCGCTCTGGACGGCACCTAACACTCTACCGAAGCTCCTTCCCCTAAAAAACGGACGAAACCTGAGGCTTATCATTTATCCCTCTCAATTGCCAAAGTTAAGATTGCGTGGAACTTCACCCCTATTAACGCAGGCGTACAAGCTTTGATGGCACCCATTGAAGCCTAGTGGGTTCTACATGACTTTGCAGGATTTCAGGTTCTCACAGCGGTGTTCCTGAGTCTTCGGTTCTTTTGGGGTGTGAAGCTGTTTCCGTGGATGTGCAGTTTGTGACGTTGTCGAGCCCTATTCTTGGACTGCTTGACCCTTAAGATGAAGGCAGAACCCTCCTTGCAAAGGTCGGGAACTACACACAGGGTGACACAGGAACACACACCAGAATAACCGAATCATCTTCTTCATATCTTGCCTGCAGATTGCATGTATGGGCTTCATATGGTGAACGGCATAAGCAAAGACAGGTACACTGAACGGCATAAAACCATGGGTTCTTGTAAAAGGGACGCAGTGTGTTTCTTGTGTAGTAGGAGCAGAATTCCTAAACGGTATTTAATTTCTTTGGCTTAATAATTGATACGCCGATCGCGATGGCCGCGCAGTCTAAGGCGTGGTTGTGCGGCCACTCAATTGCTGCGATTGTGGGTTCGAATCCAGCCGGGAGCGTGGATGTCTCTCTCTTTTGAAGTGTTGTGTATTGTCAAGTAGGGGCCTCTGTGTCGGGCTGATCACTCATCCAGAGGAGTCCTACCGAATGTGGTGTGTCTAATTGTGTGTGATCTAGAAACCTCTGCAATAACGAGGCCTAGGTTCGCTAGGACTGTCGAGCTATGAATGTATGTCTGTGTGTGTGTATATATGTACATATAAAATATACGTGTCTGACCTTTCTGATTGTCTGTATATCTGTTAATACAAGACCTGTGACGCGATTGGTTTGGATCCAGTCTCATGTTTTCCCCACCCCCACATATATTTATGGTGTTAAACAAAAGCCTATACAATGGTATACGCACTAACAACATACGTTGTTCTTATAGGCTTGGTGCTATAATTAAGGGACCGTGGGGTTTTCAGCACCAAAATAAAATCTCAAAACCTGACTTTCAGTGAATTACGAGGTATGAACTTGGTGCTATGATCGTTAAACAAGCCTAAGGAAATGCACACTCAAAGCCTAAATTCCATCGATTACTCGTAGAAGTTGCTTTCCTTTCGTCATCCTAAATTTTCTGTCACTAAAATGAAAACATAAACCCTGATCTCCTCTGATAACAAGTTGTGTCACTTTGATTACAGTCATGCTGCTGTCACTACAGGACTGCTGCTGTCACTACAGGACTGCTGCTGAAAGCTGAAAGCTTAACGTTAGTGGATAATTAATTATTTTGTCAACGGAAATGCATTTTGTGCTGTGATCTGAATCTCTTTGATAGTGTTCAGTTAGAAAACCTGACGTGTCATGGCGAGAGATTTACTGTCGCCAGAAAAGATAGTAATGAGTAAAGTTTTGTTTCAGTGTAGGAGGCCCTGAGGACCACCCACAATGGGTACCGGGTGTTTCCCGAGAGTGAAGTGGCCGGGGCTTGGGGCTAGCCACCCCAACCCCTTCTCGCGCCGAGGCTAACGAAATGGTAGAGCTATATTTCTACTCCCCCTTGGGCCTTATAGCCTGCGTAGTGTCCCCTTTACCTGTCAGTGTAACAGGGTAGAGGCATGGAGTTACCCGTTGTTTATAAGAGTGCTGTGTGTTTCGATCAGTTAGGGTCATAATCCGGGTTATAAAATATATAAAGGAATGTCACTGTGTGTCATTATAATTACCGCTTCATGGAATGAGATCAGTCACTTTAACTAACTAACTACATGGAGCAGAGGCCTTCTTGAGAAGCTAACAGTTTCTCAGCTAGTCAAGAAATTTCCCGCATTTTATGGAACCCGGAGGTACATTACCGCATTCACAAGAGCCCGCCACCTGTCCCTATCCTGAGCCAGCTCAATCCAGTCCATGCCCCATCCCACTTCTTGAAGATCCATTTTAATATTATCCTCAGATCAGTCACTTTAAAATGTATTAATTGTATTGAGCGTCTAAGTTAAAACTGACTCCTGCAAGAAATCCACACGCTCGCGTCAGACCAAGCGTGCTTAAGAATATCATCAGACTAATGTAAGCAAGGTATAACAGGTTCAATTCAACAGCATAGTGAGAAGAAACGAATGATAAAGTAAGAGAGGAGACGAGAATCGTATCTGGAACGTGCACGCAGAAAGTTTATGCAATGTAATACTAAATACATCTTAGAGATATTATTGGTTTATCTGTATATATAAAAATGCACAGAGGATTTATTGCAAATTCCACTCTCCCCCTTTGAATTGTTCAGACACAGACGCAGAAAGACGGAATAAAGATAAAAAACTAATTTGCGATTGAACATGTCGATATGTTAAATGAAGAAAGGGCTCCATAATATAATTCTACAATTTTGGAACTTTAACGTCACTTTTAATTAGGCGTGTATAAAATTGTTACAGTCAACGAAAATAGAATATCAGGTTGTACAAAACTAATAAACAAAATTTATGTGCATAATTTTGATACAGTTTGTTAAAATAAAGAAGGTCAACAAGCAGTACTGTTACAATTAATCAAGTGTACGTGACTGTCAGGATGAGATTGCATTTCATCAAACGACAAGTGTGATGATGCGCACCTGACCTTCCTTCGAAGCCTGACCATGACCCAGCACGTTCACACGTGTAGTAAATTACAGCAATCCCACTACAGGCCTGGACAGCTCCTTTGGGTTCCAGGAGGTTGAGGATCCCAGAATTTATAGACAATCGGCACATGAAGGTTGTCAGCCCTAAGCACCGGTCGCCTTTACTCCCAGGAAATATCCCTGGTACTCATTTCTGTTAGTGGCTGAGTCAACCCAAGGGCCATAGTGCGGCCGGAAGAATTAAGTTAATGAAAAACATACAGTACTTACATAAAAACAATACTTAATCTATTTGTAATAAAGTAATTGTGCTGGATTGTATTATCATTGTATTAGTAATATATGAAGCACAATGGATATCATCCATTAAAATAAAGAATAAAGGTTTTTTTTATAATTTACGTCAGAGACGAATAAGTGAAGGGAGGAGGGGTAAACTCTGGACACAGCAGAGAATACTTAATGTGTTCCAGCATATTTTCACCTGCTTAAGTTACCCAGAGATTCCGCCATGCCAAAAGAAGTCACTAAAAAAGAAACCACAAAATAAATTCCGGAAAGTAGGTTAGAAGTTATTTCTATACGAGGTTGAAGGATCACTGCGAGAGAATTCAAGTAGAAGCGTCAAATGCGAGGAAGCTCAAGGTGGTCGACTAGCACTCCACAGAAAACAACGTCTTATCTGCTCAGGTAACCTCCAAAGGTAAACCACCTTTGTCCTCAACAAACGTCGCCGTAGATCCAGTCTACACAATTCGCAGCACACAAATTAGACACAAGGCACATTCCTTTGAGGTTTTCTGATCAAAATGCCCTATAAATTTGTAATTTTTTCATACATGCTACATATCCCGCCCATTTTAAGTTTTTTTTATTTAATTAGTTTACATGCTCTTTATAAGATACAGAAGGCAAGTGGAGTCACTTAGAGCACTAGGTAATTTTTCCCCTCACTTTTAGGCGCTTTCGCGAAATTGCGAAAAGAATTAGCTTGGACGTGGCCCTGTGTCCTCCCTTCCGTCCGTGCATGCGTCCATCCTTCTGTCTGTCCGTCCGCTTGGAACAACTCGTCTCCCACAGGACGGATTTTCACGAGTTTGACAGGTTGAGGATTTTCCGAAAATGTGTTGACAGGACTCAAGTTACGTTAGGATCTGACAAGAATAACGGGTAGTTTACATGAAGACGTGGGCACATTCATGATAACATCTCGCAGAACTCTTCTTAGAATGAGAAATATTTCAGACAAAATTTGCAGAGAAAATCAAAACAAATGTTTTATGTTCAATAAGTTTTTTTTTCTTCCGAAAATCGTGCCGTTTATGAGAAAATGTTTGGAAATATTGTACAGCCAAACAGGCCACAGATGACAATGTAAAACGTCGTACACCCTGTACATGCTGGATAACTAAGGCTACAGACCCACACTCAGAACATATAATGCTTATTGCTTTTCCACTACAACAGTGGTTTCGCGAACGCGCATACATTGCGTGTCTTGTAAAGCAATGGCCACACAAGCAGCACCAGTGTCAACGTGTTTAAAGACAGGGCTAAAACAATAGCCACACAAGTGGGATCAGTATCATTCAAGCGGTATAATCTTTATAACCTACGATCAAAATGAAATATTGCACAGAAATATTTAGTCTTCTAGGGAGAAATATATTGCACAGTATTAATTCAAGGCAGTAATATTTGGCCTTAATATTAATCATCTAGAAGCCACTTGAGCTGTAGTTTTTCTTGTAGGACAAATCTACATCCTACAAAGATTTTTAATAAAATGTCGGCTTATGGAAATTTTATTAACCTTTAATGTTTTCAGATGAAGATACTCAAACATTAGTGTGCTTGTGGCTTTTATTTACAACTTAATGTAACGTTTCGATGTAATGTCGCGCGTTTTTATTACTCGTAATTAAAGTGATAATTCTGTTGCCTCACTTTGAGCTTTCGGATTAGAAAAGTAATGAAGATCAAGAGATTCTTACATACAGGACAACAAGCGAAGGATATGTAGACAGAAGGGTAATGACAAGTGGCTGATAATATTAAAAAATTAAAAACCTTCAGGGCTGAGAGTGGAAGAAATGTTAGGGAGATGCTGGAAAAAGGGAGGTTAACACAATGCAGGCATTAATTTACCCAATCGTTAAAGAGAAAGGTAAAAATGTCCGTATTCATGCAGTAAGAGTGTATAAGGGGAGTGGAGGTATAGTTCCAGTCATTTACCTCTACACTACATGGAGGTGAATGGTCAGTGTCACGCCTCGACCTCTTTATCTCCGACGAAAAGGTCCCTTGTGGTCACTGAATAAGAGATTGGGTGGGCTCCACAGGTTGTCTGGACACTTTAGAGATGGGAATAAAAACTCTCTTCCCTGCGGGGATGTGAAGCCCGGATAGATCAGCCCGTAGCCTGGTCAGTGTACTGGCTATGCTATTCCAGCTCCTATCTAATCCGTACAGATAGTGAAAATTAGAGGAGAAGGAAGAAGACGAAAAGTAAAGGGATTAGAAAGAAAATGAGGAATAGAAAGGGGATGGAGATAAAGCAGAGGGTGTTGAAAAGCGGAACGGAACGCGAATAACATGAATAAGAAGAGTGAAAATGAATTAATATGGGGCCTGTCCTGGCCCCATCGTGTCCACGTAACCGGACCTTACCTTGTGAAATGTGTGTTTCTCTTAAGGGTCTCCAACATCCTGGACGAACACTTTGCCTCGTCGCCCATTTTCCTGAATCGCGTTGTGTCCGCGGTGTCCTGAAATTGTCCCACCCTCGACTTCCAGGCTGAAGCACCCGCTGCGGCAGCTGTAGTAGCCTTGCGCCCGCTCGCTACGAAAAGTGAGACGCTTTTGATAAGCGCCGTTCCCCCTCCAGTGCGCCGCGCAGGTGTGTTCTCCATGGCAACCCTACGCAGACCGCATGTGCATACACAAGTTTAATTAATGTGTGCTGAGCATCTGACAATAGCATCGCTTTACATATTCCATTCACTGACATCCCATGTCAGTAATGGCCCAATGGCTCCTACTTTAACAAATTACTGTCTTCTTGGATGTGGTATGTAGTCTGGTAGCTATATGCCGACGTTTCGGATGAAATTGCTACATATGTCTTTAGGGTCGATAAATAAGTAGCTGTGTCATTCCTTTTGTTATATACTGCATTGTTTTCTGCGTTCGCAGCTTTTCTTTCCTCTTAACGTGGAGGCAGGCAGGCAGGCAGGCAGGTCCATCCTCATCGTCGACATATATCTACCAGACTACACAACATCACACCCCAGAAGGCTGTAGGTTTTCATAGATACCACTTGGGACCCTCAAATCTTGCATTTACAAATGTTGTTTGTACGGATTTAGTAGGTTTCCTTTGATGGGAATTGGCCCTTTGGAATTTCTCTCCCTATGCAGGAAAATAAGAGCACAAGAAGACACGGAGATAGATCCATGCCCTGTGTGGTATCTGAACTGCCGATTCCAGCGTTCGAGCAGCAGCAGACTGCATTTGCTCTAGACGTCACAACCGCTGTGAAAGGCATAATCGCGAACACCAGGTTCAAAGAGTCGGCCCGTTGTTTACTTAATGTTATACACATCCCGTGCAGTTGCCTTACATACACGTTTTTATTACCAACTACTGCACAGCAATTCTCTCTACTCCTACATGTTTCGGCAACTACTGCTGTAAGTAGTTAATGCACGTATTACCATTAATTGACATACTATACGCTGCGTAAGTCAATAAAAAGTGACTCCCTGATTATGGCTACGACGGGTAGCCGAAACATGTAGGAATAAAAAGAATTGTTGTGCAGCGGTTGGTAATACCAACTTGTGTGTATGCGGCCTATTGGCTTATCCGCAACCGTCTGCTAAATGCGTAGCTTTGTAATGCGTCCAACATTTATTATGCTTCGAACGTTACACCAACCCCGAGCAGGAGCTGCCAGTACATTTTGGTGGCAGCTTTTCCTCCCCAACACAGCGACTGTGACTCGCCAGCCACGGTGACTCAGGGGCGTTTTATTCATTTACGTGAATTGTAACTGTATCAGTGAGTAGAATCCAGTTGATAGGAGTAGGAACTGGGATGTCGATGGTGCTGTAGAATTCTAATCGGTGGTCCCAGGAGCATAGCTAGGGCGGAGAGAGAGTTTCGGGCGCGCTGGCTTGCACAGCCCCAGGAGCAGCAAAATAAATATTTCAAATAAACAAAATATGCATTCTTGCACTCAAAAATATTTAAATTACTGAGCCAAATAAAAGGCAATTCAACAGAGGTTTGTGGCTGTTTAAGGTTTGTCATTTCTAGTAGGGCCGGCCTCTGTGATAACTCACCCCCGTGCGCCAAAAGACATAGCTACGCCACTGGTTGGTTCACAGTATGTAGCCTTATGACGTGAAGGTCGGAAGAGGTCTTTCTATTCTTCATTGCTGAAATTAATCAAATTAAATCAGTCTTGGTTTCGCTACTTCATGTTAGCTTACGTATTCAGAATCAACGCTGCTGCATAATAACCACTATCATCTGAAACGGAGGTAAATAAACGAACCGTACTAAAATGGAATACAAAATGTGGTTCTGTGCTATTCAAATGTTAAAAAAATTATGCAATAGACATATCGTTTGAATATATTATTTGGACTTTTTACGATGCTTTTATTATTTTAGTTTAAGATTGAAAATATATTGACATTTTTTCAGCACCGTTATAACCCTGCATAAACGTGAGCATGAACAATAAAATTCCTGATAAAATTTAACTTGGAAACGAGCGTGTATTCAAGATTATAAAAAAACCAGCGACACCAAATATTCCGGTACATGGCTTGAAAATCAGCGAATAAGGCCGAAACACGTCGCCAGTTACAAAAATTCGTGAAAATTGTTTTTCAGTCTGTATTAAAAGAACCATAATTTCGTATGTGTGTCTATGCTGCACTTACACACATCGGAAAGCGGCATTTTAAAATTTTTTTATAAAAAACTTGAAAAAAAAAGGAACTATTTCTATCACTTAATAATAAACCGAAGCTATGGACAAGAACCTCTCTTGATAACGTAACAACACGAAGACATGAATAATCGTTAAGATGAAGAGTCGAGTCTTCTGAGATATGACGCCGTGATTTTTTATACCGACGTTCCTTGACAGCTTGCTGCTTCTATCCGCAAGTTTGTCCAGGAAGACGGACGGTGTGGCTAAATGTTCGTAAAGGATGGTGAAAACGTTTACGAAAAAAGCTCGAAATATTTCAGGTGAGACACAGTAGGATTGGGAGAGGTTCGAGTTATTTCTTTCTCTTTCTATCCCTTTTCTTTGACTACTCTGAAGACGGAGACAGCAAGCTCGTCCGAAGCCCCTGTAACATTTTACGCATCCGTACGGCTTTATATGCCAGAATGCCACTATGAGCCCCTCAACCCGGCAACATTTAAGACACTCACAGGAAGGATCGACGACAGTATCGATGATGTCAGATTCTTCTAACTCCAAGGCCAAAGAGACGTGCACTTTCATGGCTGGAGTTCAACAAATTAAAAAAAAAAAAGCCAACTTCTCGCTTATATTTCATAAACGTGGTAAAAGTCCAAGTAAATGCGCAATTGTATGTATAAGTGTAAATTGTGTAACCAAAAGAAATTAATTGATCGATCTTCGTCATTACTTCTGCGTCATATCAATGATCACGTGAAGTTCAAGTTATTTTTGATTTCCTTGCATTCCTCTGAATTCAAGGTTACATTTCGACTGCGAAGTATCTGTTATGGACTAAGTATTGTTTCGGTTTTCTCCTTCTTCTTGCTATGAAGGGCACGGCTTCTGTGGGGGCCCATTTCGCCTTGTATCTAATGTGCACTGAGAGTGAACCGACGAGAATTTTTGGCTGACTTTCAATTTTGTCTACTGCCCAGGTCTGTTATAGAATATGTTTCATATGTTGCCTGCGCTGTCATACACGGACAGAAAACATAACCTAATTCAGGACGCAGGAAACTAACGATTTACAGATTTTAGACCGAGTGGCTCAAAAGTTCTTTAACATTGGAGGGTAAATGCAGGCGGAGCAGTGTCAAGTGACTTTACGCCATTCTTATCGTAGACTATATTTACGCGGTGTTGAAGATTTAATGAAATTTGTTCTGAGCAGGAAGAAGGCGTGCTTGACCATAATCTGTCGTTCTGTCTGTACGTCTGTTTTAGCCTCCCACTTCGTTGAAAGTCAGATTCACGTTCATTCAAGTTCTTCTGCCGCTGAATACGAAGAAGAACCCCCCCCCCCACACACACACACAATTGAACCTAGCGGGCTGAGGTACCGGCAAAAGCCCAGATTTGCATTGATGGGGACGCCATTCAAAATTTGGGCACGGTTACCGGCTATCGTGACTGATGATCTTCATAGGTTTCCCAGTTTTTGCAAGCGCATGAGGCAACTGCCTTGAAATAGGCCACGCACTCGTTGTTTCAAGTCCTTAGCCATTCGCCGTTCATAATAACCTTCCCAAGTCATTCATCGATGTGCAACTGCACGATGAAATTGTACTGTAGGCCAGCCTTCCCTCTAATGTTTTTACAGCTGCGAGGACCTGTTACTGCTCTGAGCAGAAAAGTTTGACACGACCTGACGACGGCGCAGCACTTTAAAAGTTTCTGTAATGTGCGTAATAAAATTGCAGCTTTGCGGCGACAATCCACTGCGCACGGGAGCATTTCAGTTACTGCGCGGCCGCGCACCCGCGCAGTTAGGAGGGATCATTGCCGTAGGCCTGTATCAATATCCCATTTCACTTATGTACGCAACTCGTCTTACTGTGTACGTTTCACTGGTTCACTGTTTTGCACCACGCACACGATGTTAATTATGTATACAAAATAGCTAATTAAGTTTTACGCGGTGTTATTTGATACTTTGCGCTGATGATGATCTCATGTGGATTGAACATATTCGTGCTCAGTGTTACGATATGAACATCTAAGGAAGAACACTGTGCATTTTGTTGGTTGAGTGTTGTGAATGAAATTTCACCTTTCACATAATACTGTTTGCGTGATCAAACAAAGCAGGATGAGCTGAAGGACATGCATACAGGGGAATTACAAATGCCCACAAAATGTTAGTAGGTAAGTCTTATAGAAAGAGACTACATGTTAAGTCAAGGCATAGATGGGACGTAATTTTGAAGTGGTTGTAAGGAAATATTGTGGGAGAGTGGGGTCAGATTTGACTGCCTCAAATGGAGTGTATAGTTAGGGTCTTGTAAATTGCGTTACGAAGCCTTCGGTGTCTATACTTAGGCCGAGAATCGATTACTCAGCAGTTAACAGCTACTAAAAGGGAACCTGGGTCGTTGGATTTAGTTGAGTCAGACTTACGAAATTAGTTAATCTACGCGGTGGCACAGTTGGTTGAGGCACTGCGCTACAAGCCGGAAGGTCGCCGGTTGGATTCCCGATGGGGCCATTGGTATTTTTCTTTGACATAATCGTTCCAGCCGCACTATGGCCCTGGGGTCGACTCAGCCTCTAGAAATGAGTACCAGGTATATCTCCTGGGGGTTAAAGGCGGACGGTGCTTAGGGCTGACAGTCGTATCACCTTCTTGCCTAGAAATTCTGGGAGCCTCAAATTCTTGGAGGCCTAAGGGCCTTACCCCATAACTAGTCCCTTAAAAGACATGTTCTGTAAAACTCACTTGCGTGCGCAATAATCTTCACGTAGTGTATATTGATTTACCTTACGTAACAACGAGGAACTATCGCCCGACTGAATAGACGTCTCTGCCATCCAGCGGGCTTGCTATTCTGTATAAATATTGTAGTTTTTTTTTGTATGATTCCGATTGAAGACGGAATAAAATCATTTTTCTCCACCATCCATTCGGCAGGATCTTCGTCAAAAAAGGTCAAGGTGAAGTTATTGTGTATGTTTACCAAGTCACAGCAAGTTGGAGGCACATCGCCAGTGATTGGTCAGCTTGAAGTCCTGTGCGCTGCGTCGGCAGGAAGCGAGCCCCCCCCCCCCCCCCCCACCATGGTACCCATTGAATAGGAGGCTGGGTGGCCACCAGAGCCGGTGTGGACCTGGTGAAGGAGAGAGAAAACACTTGGCACTGCCAGGACGCGAACCACGATTCCTGGATTGTCCAGCCCGTAGCCTATACCGGCTCCAGCTTCACAAAATGCTGCTGGAGTTATTATCCAGCGCGCTTGAGCGTTAACACGCTGAAATAACTTTTCTGGCTTTAGTTTGACTGTTGCAGATGAGCGAATTTTTCTCCTAAAAATGTCTAAGCACAAAGCAGAACATAAAGTGCGCATGTGTTTCGTTACTAAGGAAGTCGATTTATGATTTGTGACTCGCTGTGTGTGTGTGTGTGTGTGTGTGTGTGTGTTGCTGTGTCTGGCTGCCCTGAAATTTTTTTTGCGAAAGTGACCGACTCTCATATATTTGTTCTAAACACCATAACAGTGAAATACACTCGAACTTGTTAATGTTGTAAAGTCAGTAATACAAACATGGCGCCGCGCGGACGTCTAAGATGGGAGCAACAGAATATTTTGTACAAATATTACAGAGAAAAGTTGTCACTCAGAAGAGTGTGTTTTTGCGCGTTTGACTCTCTCTTTCTCCCAAAGTCTGCCTTCCTTTCCTGTAAGGAATTTATAAACAACGCTGTTTCAATAACAGAACGTGGAGCTGTATAATTTTATGCGGCAGTTTATGCTGACGTCTGCTTTGCCCTCTTTTCTTACATGCAGTGAAACTTGGTACGTCGCGCTGTGACAATATAGGAGAATGTGGTGTGAGCGTGCGGGAAAGAAAATTCTGGGAAAAATGTTCGAACATGAGGAAGTGAAGTAACAGGAAGGTGAACGAATTACATAATGAACAGCTTCACAGCTTATGCTTTTATCAGATATTATCACAATGATTAAACAGGGCAAGATTAGGCAGGGGAGACAAGCAGCACGCTTGGCAAAAAAGTCAACACTAAGTTCTGATTATAGAATCTGAGGGGAAACACGTTTCTATGCGTAAGCCCAGACGTAATGCTGATATCATAAGCGTAACTTGGCTAACAACACTGTGGGGGAGGGGGGGGGGGGGCTCGACCATGGGAATTAGGAACTCTAATTTACGAAGGAGTCGATCCCAGTGGCCGCGCGGTCTAAGGAGTAGGTTTGCGGCCGAGCGCTTGCTAGGGTCGTGGTTTCGAATCGCACTGGGGGCATGGACGTTTGTCTCTTGTACAGTGTTTGTGTTGTCAGGTAGAGGCCTCTGCGACGGACCGATCCCTCGTCCAGAGGAGTCCTACCGACTGTGGTGTGTGTCTGAGTGTGATCAAGTGAAAATAAAAACCCTCTACACCTACTGTGAACAAGTAGGTAGAAGAGCGAAGGACTACGAAACGAAACGAATGTACGAAGGAGCGAATTAGAAAGACGGGAAAGATTTCTTGTAAACAGTTTTTAACATACATGCACCCTCTCCCACACTCTCCCCCTATCTTTTTATTTGCCCGCCCTTTAACTCAGTAGCCAAAAAACTATTCTTAGTAGAAAGAATTGTACTGGCCTTTGCCCCCCTCTGCCCCCCCCCCCGAGCCCCCTTTAACTTATGCATATGGCTGATATTGTATTGAATCTTAGAGTGGGAGAATGAATGACGTATTTAGGACTGGACTGGACTGGCTCACGCGATGGTCTTGTGTAACTGCGGGAATAAAGACTCTAATGTCGTAAATTCGAGCAATTTCTTGAGTAACTAAGCGACCGGTTAGGTTCTCGAGGACGACTGGGATCTGTGAAGTTCCTTAGTTATGTAACTATCAGTAGATCGTAGTGGCTTTTGTAAGGAACAGAAGGATATCGAGAATCAGAAATGTACTGCCATTGCTGGATACAAGACTGTGCCCTTCTGCCTTCTAACATCTGTTTACAAATGTAAGGTCCTTCCTATGCCAGCTCTGTGACCGCCCTTCTGTGTGCTGTCGTGCCTAGACCCTGAGGTAACCTCCCATTCTGCCTCCATCAACATTCGTCTCACTGTCAACATCATTGGAAAGTGGAACTAAAGGTAAAATTGCATGTTACATGTATAAACATATATAAACAAGAAAATCTCCTTTTCTCTATCATACTGTGCCTTAAATACTCATTACTACAGAAACTGATAGGAGGACATTTGACAGAGAGCGCTGTTGGTAGAATACAACTGAAGCTAAAGGCAAAATTGCATGTCACATCCGTAAACATGGAAAAATACAAAAATTCCTCGTATGTTTACAACCCACTCCAATTATAGCAGTCGTTACGATAAAAATGTATATGTAAAGATAATGGTATTTCATGTTCAGGGACAATTTATTTGGATCGAAGAACAGAAACACGTGCGGTATAACAAAACACGTATGAGTCACAACGAGCTAAGATTCCCATACAAAAGAAAACCAACATTGCTGTCACTGCGACAGTGTGCTCCTTATGTTTGTTTTGTAATGAAAATGTAGGTTCTCATGGCGGTAAGTACGTATGAATAAAACAGTTTTTTTGACAGACGATGCTGCGTAGTTTGGTAGGTATTTCGAAGGAAAAGTACGGGCCGCAGTTTTGTCCGATACGTTTGTTACTTCCTACAGAACTTTCCTTAATTTTATGTTGTTGCTCTGCGACCCATATTCACTAACCCCCCAAATAATTCAATATGGAACACGAAAATCACCCTTCTGTTATGGTGGAAGTTTCTGTGGAGCCAGGCTCTAACGGTGGCTTGCTTAAGTGGGCGAGGGAGCTTGCGTGCCGGCGGCAGCCGAGCTGCTGGTGGGGCCACGCATGCCGACCGGTTTTTGAAAGAGGTGCCGAACAAAAAGAAAAACCCTGGCCCGCCAGGTTTCGGGCTGGGCGTGGGGCTGACCTTCTCAAGTCATAAAAATACAGTTGTCTCGAAACTCCAAAACAAAGAGGAGGCCATGGCCCGAAAACGGGCCAAAATGCCATAGAAGAAGGAGACAATCTAGCCTATTATTGACAAATTGTTTCAGTGTTATCAGTCACTAAGCCACGGGTCTGCATAGTGTCACATGCAATCAACAGACAGTCTTTTCTCTGTTGATTTGGATTATACCGTCCTCTGTTCCGTATTTCTTGTACGAGTTGTTCGCAGCGAGCTCAAGATAATGCGTACAGAAATGTTACATTCCGCTGCCCACATATTATGCTATTTCTCGGAAGCTACGGAGTTTGTTTCAATTATAACGGTTATCGGCGCCCACACGAAACTTGGCTGAAACATACTAATTACTGAAATCGTTGAGGTATCGTCTAATATTTTTATTTCATTTCAATATGAAACGAAACTTTATTGCGTCTTGGTGCAGGTTTTGAGTACTCTGTCGATTTGAAGAAGACTGTTTTCTCTCTCAGCTTTAAGGCAGTTACACTTAATAACTGAGAATCTTTTCTATTGAAAAATTAAAAATTGTTTGATTCTGTAAGTCAGAAGTGAGAAATAGCCTTCTAAAATTTAGAGAAATAAAATAAACCATACGATTCATTCACAAGGGTGATATCGGCCTCTTAGAGGAACTGGTACATACCGTGAAACAGATTTATTGAGGTCTACAACAGTTATTTGCAAGAGTCATCGACATGGTGAATGCTTAACCAAGTAGGAAGCAACGTCAGTTCAGATGGTACGCAGTGCACTAAGTGTCATGGGCATAGATGTAAAACATTAGTATCACATCCGCAGTGCATACGCGTGAAGGTCAGTGACGATTCAAAGTACAAAGGAATGCATTTAGAAAATGCGTAAGTTCCATACTGCATTTCATTAAGCTGTCAGTGCTGTTACTTAATGGGACAAGAAGATCAAGTCCTCTTGAAGGCCGTGAAGCATGAAGAAAAAGAAAAAGAAAAAGAAAAAGAAAAAGAAAAAGAAAAAGAAAAAGAAAAAGAAAAAGAAAAACAAAAACAAAAAGAAAAACAAAAAGAAAGAGAAAGAGAAGGGTTTATGACGTACAGTAAATTTATTACCGGCGGAGAAACAGAAAATGTAAACTTTGCAATAGTGAAACACAGCTGAGTTTGTGGTTGTGTTTGAACATTGCAAGTTTTATGAGTTTAAAGCTGAAGGCACAGCGTGATGAATTCTATCAAGTTAGAAAATATAAGGCTCTGGAAGTTTCCGGACAGTCCCAGTTCCTGCTTAACGATAATAATTGGCTGAAGACAGGGTAAAGCGTTGGTGAGTGAAAAGGGTAAGGTTATGGCAAATGGACTGAGTATGCTGCAGCGGGAAGAACCTGAACGTTTAAGCTGAATTTTGACTTGTAAGTTTGAATGGCGACATTATGACCAAACTTTGATAGTGTTGCAAGGGCTACGTGTGGGCGGAAATGTTGAAGGTAATGGTGAGGGATCTGCATGCAAAGCGTACAATTGGACGTGGAGTTTAAGTGCCAACTCAGACTTCGCACTAGGATCGAGTAAACCCACTGAGAGCCACGAAATGTCGTGAAGCATGAACCTCACGTTGCAGTACTTCAGGTTCCAGTGTTCTCGAGTGTGCTAAAGGGCATCGCTTGGGTTCAAGTTCCAAGGCTTTCCACACGTGTCTTCCTGACAAGAGGAGTATTAACCGTTTAAAGACGAAGCGTATCTGTTTTATATAAGGACTCAGTGCGTACCGCGCTGTAAACACTCTCCACTTCGGTTATAAAAACCAATCTCTTAATGTTTTATAAGGCAAAAGTTGCTGTTTGTTCTGAGATCCGTACAAAACACATAAACGCAATGTGGGCACCACGTAGAATTTTTTAATGTTAAACCAGGTGGTACGTAAAGTTACCGCTAGGCTTTAAAAGGTTAAGATGAAGATAGGTGTGGAGCGTTGGTGGAATGATACTAAAAGAACGAATCCTAAGTACGCGGAGAAAGATCTGTCCCAATGCCACTTTGTCCGCAACAAAATTCACATGAAATTGTCAGGAATAAAACTCCTCCGTCCGCGGTGACAGGCCGGTGAGTGACCGACGACCTTGAAGGTCATATAACTAATAGGCCCAATTAAATATCCGGCCGCCGGGCTAAAGTAGACAGTATAGCGACTTGCTACGGGCTGGACGGCCCTGGAATCGAATCCCAGAGGGGGTGAGATTTTACACACCGTCTAGACCAGCCCCGAGGCCCACCCAGCCTCCTGTACAATAAGTCTATCCTGGGAGTAAAACAAGCTGAAGCTTGGTGCTGACCACTCGCCTCCCTCTAGTGCCTGGATGCGAATGGATACCAGCTACGCCTCCGCCTCCCCTTTGTGCCTGTGTAGGCATGTGGTGAGGTGGCCTTTACGTTTACTTAAAGAGTCGGGTGTTTACCTTACAGGCACGGTGCATGTTCTTGATAAAGATCATATTTTTCATACAGTATGGGGGGAGCCGGGGGGGGGGGGGAGAATTTCCGTTCGTTTTCAGAATCATACAAAACATGTAGCCGATCCCAGTTGCCGCGCGGTCTAAGGCGTAGGTCTGCGGCCGAGCGCTTGCTGGGATCGTGGGTTCGAATCCCACCGGGGGCATGGATGTTTGTCTCTTGTGTTTGTGTTGTGTGTTGTCAGGTAGAGGTCCTTGCGACGGGCCGATCCCTCGTCCAGAGGAGTCCTACCAGGTGTGTGTGTGTGTGTGTGTGTGTGTGTGTGTGTGTGTGTGTGTGTGTGTGTGTGTGTGTGTGTGTGTGTGTGTGTGTGTGTGTGTGTGTGTGTGTGTGTGTGATACAGGAACCTCAGCAGTGAGACGGCCTAGGCCCGAGTTGGGTTGTTGCGCCACGCGAATAAATAAATATATATAATACAAGTATGTGGGTTGGACCTGTATTAGCACAGCCTTTATAGTAACCAGGCTAGGGATTGGACGACCGGAGAGTCGTAGTTCTAGTCTTGGCGTGGGCAAGAAAATTTTCTCTTGCCCCAGAATGCTCTGTGGCCCACAGTCTCCGATTCAGTGGGTACCTGGCTGTTTCTCCAGGGAGAAGGTGGCCAGGTCGTATAGCTGACCATTCACATCCATTCAATGCACAGGTTAAGAATGTGTGGATGTGTACCTCCACTTCCCCATATATCTTCACAGCGTGCACAGAGACAATTTTCACTTTACCTTTACTAGCAATCCACGTATGTTTTACAACATAGTATAGATAATATGATGGTGTGCTGTTACATAGTGTTTCCAGGTGTTCTGTTTATATTTGGCGTCCTTCTACTGTACGAAACAGTCCATTTGTGTAGGTGAACAATATGTTCTCTGCGTGCTTAATTAACCCTTTAAAGACGAAGCGTATCCGTTTTATATAAGGACTCAGTGTGTACCGCGCTGTAAACACTCTCCACTTCGGTTATAAAAACCAGTCTCTTAATGTTTTATAAGGTAAAAGTTGCTGTTTGTTCTGAGATCCGTACAAAACACTTAAACGCAATGTGGGCACCACGTAGAATTTTTTAATATTAAACCTGGTGGTATGTAAAGTTACCGCTAGGCTTTAAAAGGTTAAACACCACACAATGGAGGCATTTGGGGGAATAGTGCACGTGGGTGGTCAGCATCAGGCTGCTGTCGTTTTACCTCTGGCGAAATAGCCCCAGGTAAACACTGGATAGGAAGTCGGGGTGGGACCTAGACCTTGTGTGGCACTTGTAACGCAGACTTGTAAATCTCTTTGGTTCGTGTAGGCCGCAGTGAGCTGAGACATATGAGTTTTAGGCCGCAAAATTCTAAAAATAAGTAGAAGAGTATAACGTCATAAAACCACGGTACCATACCGTAAACAAAATGAATGTGCGACCCTCGTCTTCTAACTTACTTTCTGTAGCGGCGGATGACTTCGGCTTTGACATTGTAGGGTTTATTACTTTAAAAAAATGAGTATAATTAACCCTTTAAAGACGAAACGTATCTGTTTTATATAAGGACTCAGTGCCTACCGCGCTGTAAACACTCTCCACTTCGGTTATAAAAACCATTCTGTTAATGTTTTATAAGGCAAAATTTGCTGTTTGTTCTGAGATCCGTACAAAACACATAAACGCAATGTGGACACCACGTAGAGTTTTTTATGTTAAACCTGGTCGTATGTAAAGTTACCGCTAGGCTTTAAAAGGTTAAATAACAGTTTTTGACTACAGCTGCACTACAGCGAGCCCGATTGAGGGCTCATTTGCATCAAGCATAATATCTCTGTTTACACACATAACCCAACGATTCAAAGTGTTAGTATATGTCGTGTTTCCTCTAACAGGATATCCTTTTTCCGTCCGTGCAATCGAGTAGACACTCAGCCATCCCGTGATAGGCCAATTATTGCATCAGATACTACAACCGCTATGAAAACACAGTATAACTCCAGTTATCCGGACGCTGGTCATCCGGATCAGCTTGGCCGTTCAGGTGAATTTGTCGAGAATTCTACGAAACTAATTTGCCTTGAAATTACCAGTTATCGGATCCAGTACAGTACTGTAAAGTGTTATGGTTGTCTTGAACTTCAAATCAGGCGTGGTCCGAAAGTTGACATGCAGGTATATACTCTAAATAGTAGCAGCCGAAGGGGTTGCAAAATGAGACAAGGAATAATTTCCAGTTGTCGAATACATATTAGGAGTTATGTATTAATGTTTTATTTGCACGTAAGTAAATATGCAACCTAAGAATAACCGTTTGTGGGATTCTTTCTGCTTTAAACTGCCAATGTGACCTGCTGTCAAAGAAAAATCCATTTATCCGGATTTTCTGCATATCCGGACAGCTCGCGGTCCCAATTATTCCGGATAATTGGAATTATACTGTACACAAAATTCGGAAATTTACCTCAACAGTTCTATCATTTCCTTTAAAATTTTTCTTCAACCGAAGGTTCTGATTTACAAATTGTTGTCTCCGGGTCGTATTTACATATTGATTTAGAAAATTAGCGGTTCGCTGAAAGAAACCAAACCAACCACGTGTGGTTCGCTGGTCTCCAGGTTGACGTGCATGATTCAAAGAACAGGAAAATCTGTTTATGCTGTAGATAAGAGGTAGCTAATTCCTCTGCTGCTTTGCCACAGTCTGGGTCTGTATACTCACATAAGCGCCAAAATGTTTATTTCGTATTTACGTTTCGCTAACTTCAGATCATTCAACTGATGCTCATCCAGTCCTAGACAAAACACAAATGGGTACGAGATAGTGTGTTCAGACCTTCCTTCGTGTTCAAGCTGAAATCGAACCTCCGAATATCATTAAGTAAAGTGCAGTGACATTGGTCTCACGACTACAAACCTATGATATTTGTCCTCGTTGACAATTTTTATCCGTGACGCAACAGCCCCTAGTGGGCAAGGTCCTCATCATGATCGAGGCTTCACGATCACACTCAAACACGCCACACGCAGTAGGACTTCTCTGGACGACGGATCAGCCCGTCACAGAGACCTGTACCTAACAACGCACGACAATCACAAGAGAGAGACATACATGCCTTCGGCGCGATTCGAACCCGCAGTCCCAGCTAGCGAGCGGCCGCAGACCCCCGCTTTAGACCGCGCGGCCACTGGGATCGGCTACAAAGATCTATACACCCCATAAATTTTCTTAGTCAAACATAACCTCAATCTCATATTCTCCGCATGCAAAAATATGCGCATTATTGAATATGTGCCTCTTGACGGGCTGTATCACTGATGGAGTCGTGCATATGGTATATAAAACCATGACAGGGCAGGGGGAGGAATAAATTAACGTACAAACCTGCCACACACACACGCAAGTCACTTGTACCGTCAATTCCTCGCCCCTAACCCCTCTGCAATGCTCTGTTCCAATCAACATGAAAGAAAAAAGTTTTACCCCTGGTGCGCAGCAACACGCAATCAAATACAAACCGTGCAGTAGAACATAACAGCCTTTTGTTTGTGTGAAAAGTTGCTTGGTGCTTGCAGTTCCTATTCACAACTTTGACTCCATGTCAGCAGGCGATAGGTGCCGTCTGTTTACAACTGGCTAGGCGGGAGGGGCGGTGAGTTGCCATGGAGACGCATCGAACGTCCAGCCGTTGTGACAATGAATTGCAGTCGAAACTTCACTGCCTGTGTTTCATTAGGCAGAACACTGACTCACGGCAGAAATGACAATTCTACTGTTTTTAGAAAGTTCCAACAGTAATGTACTAGAGTTTTATGCTAGTCCTTAATTTGTGAGGCGCCCCAGGGGGGGGGGGGGGGGGGGGGGGCGCAGTGTGTTTCGCCAAAACAAGTTTCTGTAACACAGAGTAGCCTACATGAACCTCTTACGCGTAATTCATTATTTGAGCTGTTGTGATATATTGCTGAGAACAATATATGAACTTAAGAAACGAATGAAAGAAAGGTGGACACTTTGTAATTAGGAACACCATAATTCGTAATCTGGGACCGGCGCACCCGTGGGGCTCGCGATTTGAGTCCCTTCTGCTCAGTAAAACACGCAACTTCTTTCCTTTGTGTTTTCTTAATTTTAGTGTTATTGCTGAAAAAATCAGTGTTTTGTACCACATTTTTACATTGACTTTGTCGCTGCTCGAAAGTGTCCAGACCTGCTCTGTGATCTATCCAGCCTCCTCTTCAGTGGGAACCGGGGTCTTTCCCGGGGATAAAACTGTTAGGTGGTGTAGCTGACCGCTTGTCTCCATCTACTGCCGAGGTTAACAGTGAGTGGAGTTGCACGTCCATTCCTGCATATGCCTTTATCGCGTGCAAAGGGACGACGTTACTTCCCTTTCATCCACACAATAAAGTTCTTCACTGCCTAAATATGTTCCGTGTTTGTAAATATGCCAGCTTTAAATATTAGTTTCGTTTCGTAGCCCTTCCCTCTTCTACCTACTTGTTCACAGTACGTGCTGAGGGTTTTTATTTTCACTTTATCACACTCAGACACACACCACAGTCGGTAGGACTCATCTGGACGGGGGATCGGTCCGTCGCAGAGACCTCTACCTGGCAACACAAACACTGTAAAAGAGAAAAAAATTCATGCCCCCGGTGGGATTCGAACCCACGATCACAGCAAGCGCTCGGCCGCAGACCTACGCCTTAGACCGCGTAGCCACTGCCATCGGCTTATAAATATTAGTATGTGTTGTATATATGGTCCCCACAAATTCGTACAATTCTGGGAAAGGGGTCTGCAGACTTAGTAAGTGCTCCTTTTTGTCAAAAAGCCTGGGAAACAAAGGTGTATTTGTGGATGAGGCGATACGATAAGCTGGACCTTGAATAAGCTTTGAGGGTGTGGATTAGACTCAATCACCGTAGGAAATGTGCCGAGGCAGACTGTTCTGTTAATTGTAATGATCCTTTGGGTTCTATAGAAGGTAGGGGGTTTCCTGATAGGATGAGCAACAATAAGCTTTGCAAGGACTTTGCTGCTTGAAACTGGCTGGAATACAAAGTGCAAATATGTGCACACATTTTCGAACAATGTGTTCGCTACTTGGCATATTCATTGGCCTCGATGTTTCTGTATGGCAGGGGTTTACCAGATTAGATGCTTTTCTTGCTTGAAGACGGAAGCAGAGCTTGCGTCCGAAGCCTTGTGCTTCATTAACGCTTCAAAGACGAAGCGTATCTTTTTTATATAAGGACTCAGTCCGTACCGCGCTGTAAACACTCTCCACTTCGGTTTAAAAACCAGTCTCTTAATGTTTTATAAGGCAAAAGTTGCTGTTTGTTCTGAGATCCGTACAAAACACACAAACGCAATGTGGGCACCACGTAGAATTTTTTAATGTTAAACCTGGTGGTATGTAAAGTTACCGCTAGGCTTTAAAAGGTTAATATTAGGCGATGGACGAAGTTCAATACACAAGAATATGTCAGTGTACTGGTATCGCCGAAGCTTTTGCCATTCTGCCATCTAACGGCGAGACATGAATACTACGTGGCGCCATTCCGTATGCTAACTCGCTCTGGCGTCAGACAGTCAAAGACCATAAGTGTAGTGCCGGAGCAGGGACAGGTCCGTCAGCTGAGTGTGCGGATTGGGTAGGGATTAGACCAGTGACATGCGCGGTTCGGTTGCTGGACGGGGCAACAGGTTGTTCTCTCCTCAAGAGTCCGAACTGGCTCTTGGTTCCGTCCGGCCTAGTTACTGCAGGGGTACCAGTTACTCCTTCTGCGTGGGTAAAGCGACCAGAGTGTGAAGCTCACCGCTCAACCCAATCTACAGCCGACGTTAAGAATGACTGAGGTTATACCTCCGCTTCCCGTATGCTTTCATAGCGTGCACAGGGACATGTTTTCTTCGCCTTTCTTTTTTCCTCTGTACGCGTTGCATATTCCGCACCTCTCTTCTTTTTGACTTTCTCACGCTCATGGTAATATGGTACGAATCATAAGGCTCCTCTTTATGTTAATTTCTTTATCCTCTTGTTCAGGTGCGCACCCAGAATTTTTTAGTGGAGCGATTTTAAGAATTATGTTACAAATATCATGTCGTAATTATGACTGTAACATAACACGGCTACCGCATTTATATACATATCAATATAACTACATGTTCCATGACTGACTCGCCTAATTGAATCACAAGGTCTAGTGTTCTTGGTTTATCTAATTTCCCATAAGATTTCCTACGTTTTTATTTTACGTTTCAACATTTTAAAATACTAATTATCAGCCGGCTGTAGTGGCTGATTTCGGCTGAGGGGTAAATCACATAAAACGTTTAATGTCATCGTGTCAATAAAATTTGTTTTTTAAATTTAGATTTTGGGGGGGGGGGTCTACCGCCCAGCAGGGCCCCCCCCCCCACCCCACCCTCGCGCGCCGCGGCCATGGGTGCGCTCGTGCTTGTTATTTCTCCCCACTAATTTTCACTACCAACATCTCAGCTAATATCAATTACCACCAGAGCGCATTATTTGTCGTCGTGCGTGCGCGGCATCTGTGACCCTACGGAGAACTATGACGGCGAGCACGAACCATGGACTGGTGCTGTCATCTCTGGGTGACTCTGTGAAGTGAACTCGGTGAGCATGCAGGGCAGTCGAAAGAAACGTCAGAGTAGGGTTGAAGTTTGTTTCGATCGGCAGTGTTTGGTTATGTCGGAGAAAAACTGCTTCCAGGAAACGACCTTAGCAACAATCATATGAATGAAGTCGGTAAGTCCGGTCTGGTTGTTTAGTGAAATGTTGTGTTTGTGAAAGTGGAGGACATATTGTTGTCATTTTCTTTTGTGTACAGGTACACGCACGTACACAATGCATGCAGGTGATGAAACAGGTGGAAATGGATGCCATGTCGGTTGATTCCGGCATGCAGTGTGATGCATTGCTTTCGCTGTTTCTGTTGAAACCCTCGTTTCGTAATTGGAACACATATCAGTTCCATAGATCATTCGATAGTTTTGTGTGGAATTAGTAATGAAGTTACCCATGAAGTTATCCATGCCCCTCAGTTTTGATCGACAATGTGTGTTAGATAACTTTGTCCTTGAAATCATCCATTGTCACTCATTTGAGTTTGCGTATTATTTTTACATGTCTCTTATTAAGGTGTGTCGAAACATAAGACAATATAAAAATTACTGTCTTCTGTTTATGACGCCGTGTAGTTTGGAATATAGGTACCGATACACTAATCTACACCGAGTCAGACACAAGGAGGCCGAAATTTTCACATTCGCCGCGATGAGGATATAATATTTAGGTATCGATAAGACCCTTGAGGGTGACGTTGTGACGTTTAACGGCGGCCTGTCACCGCGGAGGCAGGATTCGTGTCTGGTCAGTGATTAAAGAGTTGTCTTGTGTCCGGCTTTGCTGAGTATGTCAGCTACTTCCATTTCTCCCTGTCAGACATCATTAAATTAATACTCCGTGCTGCCCCCAAGATACGTAACTTGTTCGACCGGTTAACACACAATCGGTAAATTCGATATTGTTCATACCGTGCATCATTATTAAGTACCGATTCTTACCAACTAATGCACTGTTGTTATTCAGAGTGTCTTGTATTACAAAACTTTGTTCCAACATGTTTCGGCCCTTATTGGTATCATCCTCAGGGATACGTTTAAAAAAGTAAAATTATGCAAACAGAATGTCAGTGTCTTGTTGTAAAATATGTATAAAAACAGTTGGATTATATGCAGTTCACATGTAGGGGTAAATGTTTGTTTTTTGCTATGCTTTAGGAGTCGGATTTTTCTGTGTGAACGGTAGGCACAGTGTGTGCCTGCTGTTCACCGTTCACACAGAAACATCCGAGTGCGGTTTTGGACTGCTCAGATAGAACAGTCAAAAATTGGGCGTGTAAAGAAATACACCATTTGTGATACATAAGAATATATGTGAGGATAATATTAAAATGGATTTTAATTTAGTAATTTGTGAGGGTGGGAGTGGTATGAACTTACCTGAGAATACAAGTATACCTATGTGATGTGCTCTTGTAAACGGGGTACTGAACTTTTCGGGGTCCATTAAGGTGAGGAATTTTTGTATTAGGTGAGAGACTTAGATTTTGAGGACTGTGTTTCATAGCATCAGTCCTCAACTTCAGATGTTTCCTGTTTCTTCCAGAAGAATGATGGTTATAAAAGGCGCGTTACGTGAAGCGTGGAAAGAACTTGACGTTGCTCCCTCATTATTGTCGGGAGGGTTGTACTGTTTCGACCGATGTGTATCACTTCAATCAAATACAGTTTCAAAGCTCTCAGCAACATTGTTCGTTATAAATACGTTTTCAAGCATCATCAGCTGATAAAAAGACTGGGTGTAATGGAGTTGCAGCTCTTAGAAGATCGACATTTCTGTACGTAATATTTAAAAGCTCATTGCATTCGCACGATAAAATAAGTACCCCTCCATTAAAAGACCATTCGGTTAATGATGTTGAAGAAATAATCCCTGTTGAGTCTGAGGTTCATACGAAACACACAGATGTGACAACAAACTGCAAGAGGAATTTTTAATGTTGTGGCAGGCAGTGACACATACACGGCACATCACTGTACTTTAACCCTTTAAAGACGAAGCGTATCTGTTTTATATAAGGACTCAGTGCGTACCGCGCTGTAAACACTCTCCACTTCGGTTATAAAAACCAGTCTCTTAATGTTTTATAAGGCAAAAGTTGCTGTTTGTTCTGAGATCCGTACAAAACACATAAACGCGATGTGGGCACCGCGTAGAATTTTTTAATGTTAAACCTGGTGGTACGTAAAGTTACCGCTAGGCTTTAAAAGGTTAAATAGTTATGCCTCGATACTATACCTGGAAGGCATGTGTGTCTGTAAAGACCAAAGGAAACGAGTCAAAGCGAACTGCCGAACCAAGCACTTTTGTGTATTTCCTTTCATCTCGTTAGCCTACCGTAAGGCGCGAACCAAGTAACCAATAACGGCCCCCCCCCCCCCCGGAGCGTTTCCATTTTGTCATCCTGTCATTTCATTCGACGGTAAAGAATCTCTGCAACTGAAACAGCGATATGAAAGAACCTGTAACTCAATCAACCGTAGCTTAAATGTATACATTTGCTAAGCGGAAGGCATAACCTATGACTCAGCCAACCGTAAACTCATAAATTTCTGCTTTATTACTAACGAAAGGCTGGGTGGAATCTCGCCGCAGCCTGTCACCACCTGATGCGCAGTCCTCCAGCCGTCCTTTGCGGCATTTTGACTTAGGGTGCGACTGCGTCTGTTACAAGACCAATTGTAACCACCTGCATTGCGTCTGTCACCCGCTTCCTTTGCTGTTTCTTTTTAGAAATGATCTTGCCTCGGTATTTTTTCAGATTTGTACGCGCCTCGCTTTCACCTAAGTCATTTATAGCGTGCGTGCCTCTTTTAAATGGGAAGACTGTAGACCTGTGAGGTCATCATGCTGAGGGCGCGTGTGTGTACGTGCGTGCATTATTTTAACCGACAAAGTAGCTGATCGATTTTCGCGAAACTTCTTATGAACGTTTTCCGATGGAGATCACCTCAACACCATACTTTTTATACAGTCGGTAATAACAACATGGCGGATGCTCAAACTGTAGGGACACACGATTAGGGCCATAAAATAATGTCCGCTGATTGACTGTCAAAAATGTGCGTCGTTTGTTGTGGTACCTGTCGTGGACCGTAAAATTATAAGACAGTACAAGATACAAACCTGTTCTTTCTCAAACGAGTAGTCGGCCACAGCCAACTTTTCTTTTAGTTCGAAAAGAACTAAAATAAAGTTGGCTGTGACTGATTATTTCTTTGACAAAGAATAGATTTGTATCTTGTACTTGAACACCAACTGGGATGATGAACATGAAGTGTATGGACAGTGGTTATATTCGAAAATTGTCGCTAGTTTTCGGTGGAATGTTAACAGCTAAATGTGTGAAAAGTGGAAGATGATCATACGGCTTGCAGTGTTTGACCCTTTAGAGACTAGGCGTAATCTGATCTATGGAATGACTCAGTGCGTACCGCGCAGTAAATACTCTCCACCTCTGTTATGAAAAACGAATCAGTTTATGACGTATAAGGAACAAGTTGCTGTTTGTTCTGAGATTCGTACAAAACACATAATACAGTGTGTTCACCATGGACAAGTTTTGAATGTTAACGTGGTGATGCGTAAAGTAACCGCTAGGCTTTAAAAGGTTCAAATATTGTTTGCGAATCAACACCTGCCAATATAGCAACGGTGCGAAATTTGAGTACACAGCCCTTTCGTTGGGAAAGGTAATAAAGTATTCTGTATGTATGACTGTTTATATTTAAGTATTTACGTTCGTATGTGATAATTTCTGACTTAAGGCAAAGNAAACGAACGAACGTCTTAAAACACCTTACATCAGAGTCGCCAGTCTGTGGATCGAGATCAGAACTTGATAACCATCGGAGTTAACCACTCAGTCGTGGCTTTCTGGTGAGTTACACTTTTATAAAGGCTTCTTTTGTGGGTTACGAGATGGGAATAAGGATTTAGAGCATGATATGTCGGTTGCCCAGTGTATTGTTTGTAATTCTTTGTTGTGCGAAAGAGTTACTTTTAATTGCAGTAGATCCTAATTTTAGTGGGCGGTTTCTTTCAGTTTCCACCTAATATGTATGCTTTCGCCGATCCCAGTGGCCGCGCCGTCTAGGTCGAGGTCTGCGGCCGAGCTCTTGATGGGATCGTGGATTCGAATCCCACCGGGGGCATGGATGTTTGTCTCTTGTGAGTGTTTGTGTTGTCAGGTAGAGGTCTCTGCGACGGGCCGATCCCTCGTCCAGAGGAGTCCTACCGACTGTGGTGTGTGTCTGAGTGTGATCAAGTGAAAATAAACAACCTCTACACCTGTTGTGAGTAGGTAGAAGATGTTAGGACTACAATGTATACTTTCTAAATGCTTTTCAAAGAATGTTAGCGTCCTTGCAGAGCGCCCAAATCTCCGTCTGTACGCAATAAATAACTCGCGCCAACTGAATTTATTTTCATGAAGTTTATTAACCCTCTAAAGACGAAGCCTATCTGTTTTATATAAGGACTCAGTGCGGACCGCGCTGTAAACACTCTCCACTTCGGTTATACAAAACCAATCTCTTTATGTATTATAAGGCAAAAGTTGCTGTTTGTTCTGAGATCCGTACAAAACACAAACGCAATGTGGGCACCACGTAGAATTTTTTAATGTTACTCCTGATGGTACGTAAAGTTACCGCTAGGCTTTAAAAGGTTCAAGCTCCTTGAGCACTTTCAGTTTTTGAGGTGTACGCTCTTCTGGGATGTTGCGCCGCGTAGGTTGGTAGTTGGTAGCCAAATACCTAGCTACATGGCGCAGCATCTGAGAATAGCGAAGACCTTAAATGCTCATCGGCGGAAGTCTGAAATCTCACTTCAGTTTTTATTAAGATCAGGAAATTTTAACGACTACTTTACATGAACTCCTGCCTACGTTTCTGGGCGCATCTGAAGTCAAATTCTCTAAATGTGTACGGAACGAAAAATGTTTACTAGAAGAGTATAAATTACGCGACGTTCAGCACGTCTTTTCTGTGCTTCTTGTGGATTTCTGGATACTTTTAATCCAAGGCGATGCCATGTGTACATTTCCGAACTTGTTTACTCAGCAATCCAGAATGGTTTGCGGGCACGCAAAATGATTATCTCTGCCAAAATGAAGCCTGAATGTTTATTCTTGTGGAACGTTAAGACACATCGACAGGTAAGCAGTTGATGCCATTTCAAAGCGTCGTAAAGCTGTCGTCTTCAGAGTCAAGCACCCAAGAATTACAACTTGGACTGCTTGACCCTGATGAAAAGGCACTGCGATCTTTCGAAACGGCACTGACTGCCGACACAGTGGACACGGCCTGACAGCCCAGCGTACTTCAATCTTCAGCAACACCGCAGGGAGAACTGTACACTCACTTCATCGGCTGTGACTACACACACATACTGTTCACTCATTGCATTACGTTAAATATCTGTCATATCGAAACGCGTTTGAAGTGAAGACTGTACGTCTTACTCTGGTAACTTGAAGTGAAGACTGTACGTCTTACTCTGGTAACTTGAAGCAGCTCTGTTTCATCTCATATTTTCCTTAAAAGGGTGAAAAGCAGGCGCATAAGGTTATCGTGTTATCTGTCGTGCCTGTGTGTGTGTGTGAGAGTGTGTGTATCTGTGTGTGAGAGTGTGTGTCTGTGTGTGAATCTGTGTGCGTGTATGTGTGTGAGTGCCTGTGAGTGTGTTTATCTGTGTGTGAGTGTGTGTGTGTGTGTGTGTGTGTGTGTCTCCCGTGTCATTCTTGAACCAGCTGACCGACTTCTACAAAACGTGGTATCAGTATTGTGCCACTGGTGGACACCCAAACGCCGTACTTTTCAGTTACTCGGCGGGAGAGAGAGGGGTGCCACGTAGTTTATGAATATCATGTAGTTTATCGTTATACTGTAGATAATGGAAAAAATATGCGGCGGTTGTTAAGATAATAAGACCGTAAAATAACAACATGGCGGCCATGCGAAGTTTTGTTTAGCTTTCGGTTTGAAGACGATAACATGTTTAGGGCAGGCGGTGCGGAATAGCCACCGCGCTGATTACGAGAATGAAATACAACAAAACCAAGGAGGAACTAAACAATGCAGTAATCGATCCATTGTGCTTAGAAGTCTAGACAGGGGGACAGTAGACGTGTGTTCCGCTCGGAACTGCTTGTTGAGACAGTGAGACGTTTTGTACACAGCTGATGAAGTGCGATTGGCACTTCGTACCATCAGAGACTTATTTTACCCGTACGATGCGACATAAAGTTCTTGAGCCTGCTTTTGTTGAAGACCCCCCCCCTCCCACTTCCTGCCGCCAGTGGAGAATTACATCGAAACCACTTCAGTGGGTAAGATGGAACACGCAAACGGAGGGACAGACACGTCCTTACCATTGTACATTAATTTCGTGTAAGCTATAAAACTGATAACAGAGAACCTTTTTCTTCTGTACACGCAAGAACTACCTTATTGTTCTTTGTTTAAATGTTGGTCACCCCCCACTCTGGTCAAAGGACTTATGATTGATGTTTATTTCAAATGCCATTCTAAACAATTCTTTTCTTTCTGCAAGTGATCAGTTGTCCCAAATTACGATGCCATGATGGATCTTCAGATTGTTAGAAGCCAACAAGGCCAAAAAGGGGTGATCCTTCAGCCGAGGGGTTGGGCATAATATTACAATTCTTAATATTCAAGTACAGACCTACTTCATGAATTTTTACAAATGACGGTTTTTTTAATGGAAATACTGAAGTGGCGTCCGAAGGACATGGAAGAATGTTAGGTGGCAGGCCTGTAGGTGCTTGGGGTCATGGTTATAAGTTAGTAAAATTTGTATATACATCATGCATATTAGAGGTTTGGCTGTGTTGTGCGGATAGGCGGGGAAATGGAAGCTGTATCCTTCAGCATGGAAGAAAGAACAAGAATAATTCTGCTACCACCGTGTTAGTTACCCCACGCATTAAAACTTTCATAAACGTACTTATTTCTTTCTGCAACTGATTAGTGAAACAGATTTTTCTTTCTGTAGCAAGTCAACATGTTTACACCACGCAAGTAGCTGATTTACGTCAATATCACGCAACAAAACGAGGACACGTGACGTTCTCATTACACTGCTGAAGAAGGGTGTGCTTTTCTCACGATTAGCTGATGTTTTCGCATATAACCAGAAATCGCGACGTTTGTTACCTGAGAAGTAGAAAGTACAACTGACACTGACACACTTCTGCAGTGTCATTATTTCGTCACACTATTATCATATTCTTGCTACACTAATGACTGTCATCCAGTTAATGTGTCCACTGAACCATATCGGGCACATTTCTTAACATAAAATAAAAACAATCGTTATTGTGTATGAAGTCTACGTCTAAGTGGTATTTTTTGCTTCACAATGTCAAGTTTGTGAACACCTTTTGACGGTTAACGTTTGCGAGAGTGTATGTGTGTGTATGTATGTATGTATGTATGTATGTATGTATGTATGTATGTATGTATGTATGTATGTGTGTGTATGTATGTATGTATGTATGTATGTATGTGTGTATGTGTGTATGTATGTATGTATGTGTGTGTATGTATGTATGTATATGTGTGTATGTATGTATGTATGTATGTATGTATATGTGTGTATGTATGTATGTATGTATGTATGTATGTATGTATGAAGCAGGTCCACTTTCTGTGTTTGTCGCCAACTACTTCACCCCACTTCCACCTGTCATCGTTGCTTCGATTTTTCTGTCCCGTTTCACTGTGGCACTTTTCCACACATTCACAGTATTGTCAACTTATTTCCATTCCTTGCGTTTGTTACACTTCCTTTCATTCTCCCGTTCCTTTTCCGGCCTTTCCCTTGCGCAAAATTCACTTTTGTCTAATTCCCTTATCCTTAAGGTAACCATTATTAAACTTCGCATAGATCTCTTTTATTCAGCGCGTTGATCTGTTAGTATCGCGGCGACGTTTCGGACTTTAACTACATTGTCATTGTCATCTTCACGTGATGGCCATTTTGTTATGCAGCATACTAACTCCGTAACTTATTATGGCCCTCACGGGACTGTTCATTACAGCGTATGAAGTGGCCTTGATAAAGTGTCAAAATCTTCAGTAATTTCTGTACCGGCAGTGCATAATACATGGTATCATAAAAAATGGTTGTCCTTTGTTTGTCAGCAATGTGTTACGATAGACACGGAAGTAATTCCCCTACAAAAAAAATCTCTTGTTTTTACGCATGATATGCGCAGGCGATATATAATCAGTTCAGCTGGAATAGCCCAGTCAGTACGGTGTGTTGAGTTAGTGGCCGAAGTACTAAGAGTAGGATCACATCAGCTTTCTGTCCTCCCGCCTTTACCAGGCCATTTCCTCAGAGTCAGAGTAGCCAGGACATGAAGCGTAACATTATATCAATTGAGGTTAAAGCTTTTCGTGCACTCTTCGCGTACGGCTTCATGATATGATACTTAATTAAAAACAGACGCAACTTCACCTTTCACCTCATGATAGCAGTTTATAAAGTGGTAACTGTGTCGTGCGCTAAAATGAGAGCCTTGCGTAGGCGTTGCAGCGAGGTGAATTTTGTACATTGCCCGGAGTATAAGGGCCGTGAGTTATGTGGTTATAGATGTGAATTAAAGTGGTTTATGAAAGGTAAAAATGTGTATAGCTTATATAGGGTTGTTATTTTACCTGACAACTGTCGTTTGCCTGTTTCTATACGCTGGATTTTCGTAATAACGTAGCCCTCTCATCCGACTACCCACACACGCGGCGGAGTATTGACGAGTAGTGACAAACAGTGGCTGTCAGGTAACATTAGGACTCTGTATATAGATGTGTTTACATACAGGGTCCTTGTTTTACCCGACAAACAATAGTTGTCAGGAAAATAACGGCCCTGTATATAGATGTGTTTACATACAGGGTCCTTGTTTTACCCGACAAACAATAGTTGTCAGGTAAAATAATGGCCCTGTATATAGATGTGTTTACATACAAGGTCCTTGTTTTACCCGACAAACAATAGTTGTCAGGTAAAATAGTGGCCCTGTATATAGATGTTTTTACATACAGGGTCCTTGTTTTACCCGACGAACAATAGTTGTCATGTAAAATAATGGCCATCTATATATATGTGTTTACATACAGGGTCCTTGTTTTATCCGACAGACAATAGTTGTCAGGTAAAACAAGGACGCTGTATTTAGATGTGTGTACGTAATACGTTAAATAATTAACAACAGTACAGTTTGTATTTAAAGCCGGGCGAAGAATGTATGACGTAGTGATGAAAGTGTGAAACTTCTGTTTCTGCTGCCGTTGTTAGAAACTAAAGTCAACTGTCTTGTTAGGCACGTAAGTGACTGATAACTGTCACTACGGTAAGCCGATTGTGGCCTGGAAAAGGGTTCACAAACGTTTCAACAAAACTCACATGAAATCAATATCTTCGAACGCATGCTATAAAAGTCAGGATGAAGCTGCAAGAGATGTAGACCTATTTATGGCGTAATACTTATTCGTTTCCCGAGAAACAAAGTACAAGTACTGTAGGTGCACCCTTATAGTAGGCTTCAAAAGTGTGTTGGGTAACCTCAGTTCTCTTTCGTTCTCCGAGTCCCGTAACCGCTGAATGTTATTCCGAAGTGCTGACTCACTCGTGGTGTGACTGTTGTCCTGTCAGTTTTGTGGTCGCGCAGTCTGTTACACTCGTATAGTGAGTGAGTCGTGCTGAGGTAGAACTGTAGCCCTGTACTTCCTTCCTGGTCCACCTACAGTACTGACGTTAATTACTATTAACAGAATTGAATAATTAATAATAATACAAATACAAAGGCCGATCCCTGTGGCCGCGCGGTCTAAGGCGTAGGTCTGCGGCCGAGCGCTTGCTGAGATCGTGGGTTCGAATCCCACCGGGGGCATGGCTATTTGTCTCTTGTGAGTGTTTGTGTTGTCAGGTAGAGGTCTCTGCGACGGGCCGATCCCTCGTCCAGAGGAGTCCTACCGAATGTGGCGTGTGTCTGAGTGTGAACAAGTGAAAGTAAACAACCGCGACACCTGCTATGAGTAGGTAGAAGAGGGAAGGACTACAAAACGAAACAAATACAAAGTAGAACGTGAATGAGTTTATCGGGCTAAACCGGACGTATAACAAAACTAATGTTTGTTAGTAGAAAAACATAACCATCTGAATGTTAAGTATTTTTAAACAAATGCATAAACAAGAATGTTGTGTACAGAATTTAGAATTCTATACGTCATTTTTTTTCGACCACATGAAATTTCGTAACACTACTTCAAGCAGTTTATGATGTAGGATAGCCCAGTCACTGTAGTGACTATGCTATGGGCTGGACATTAGGGGGATCTTGGCCATACGTCCGGCAGAAGCAAAGATTGTTCTTTCCTCCAAAGCGTAGTGAGTCTGTGGTGCCCATCCCACACTCCTAACCAGCAGATACCATGGGTAAAAGAGAGAGACGCTTAAATGAAAAGTGTTTTGCATAACTGCGTTGTTCCAAAGTAAAGAAAATGTGTTTCAGGAAAGTGGCATTACTTTCAGAAGAATCGTGTTAAAAAAAATTTTTTTTTGCAATTCTGCATTAAGTGACCCCTATTATAAATTCATTGTACATATTTAGGTAACAAAGATATTTAATGCATTTTTAAGACATGTTGCATAATCTCCGGTTTTTTCACAATATGCCGTCTATTTCATAATATTGTCTTTTCCTATTCAAATAATACGTTTTTCTCAAAGCATGCCTTAAAATTTAAGTATTCTGGCCGATCGTTTAAAGGTTCAACATCTTTACAGGCACAGCGAGCAGGAAGAGCTGCACGTGTGACCAAAAAGACACATCATACGACGTGTAGCTGTGTTTTGTTACTGTGATAATACACAAGACAGTCAATGAAGAAACAGATATTACTTCATGTTAAGCTGTATAACAAGGGCAAATCCAAACGGTGTAGTTCTTGCTCCCCCCCACCCCCACCACGCCATATTTTTAACTGTATACAGCGACGATGACAAGCCTGTGGCAGTCGTGCGCGAAGTGGCACACAAAATAGATTTGCTGGGCACGTCAGCCTACGTGATGCGCCTCCATATTTTCACACGAAAATGAAAGTTATTGCAAGTCGAGAGCAGCAAAGAAATCTTCAGCCTTCATCGGTGAGGTACAAGTTCAAATGACTTAACCGTGATTGTTTCTATGTTTATAACTAATGCATTCGTCCCCCGACTTACGTGGTTTCGCATTTATGTCGTCTGCCCCCAGGCGCAGTACATTAACCTTTTAAAGCCTAGCGGTAACTTTACGTACCACCAGGTTTAACATTAAAAAATTCTACGTGGTGCCCACATTGCGTTTATGTGTTTTGTACGGATCTCAGAACAAACAGCAACTTTTGCCTTATAAAACATTAAGAGACTGGTTTTTATAACCGAAGTGGAGAGTGTTTACAGCGCGGTACGCACTGAGTCCTTATATAAAACAGATACGCTTCGTCTTTAAAGGGTTAAGCCAAGCGCACACGTGCGTACGTAAGGTGCTGCAGACGTCTTACAGCTGCTGAACTCGCATGATCAGGAACTGATTCTCGACCATCTTGTTGTATTTCGGAAGCAAAGCACCCCCGAATAAGTTGAGTAAACTGAGCTTGAGGCTACCATGACGGTTTCAGATTTGGCTGAGGGGCTTTGACTTGCTGAAGCTGGCATCAAGGGGTCTGGCGACACTGATTCGAACGAGCGGCGATAACAGCTAGACAAGGAATTATGAGGGCACTTGCATGCTATGAGGAGATCTTGTATATTGAGGGAGAGAGATTTGTCTCGTCAGGCTTCAGTGCGTGGTCTCTTCATGCCATCTTCAGGGGCTCATGCATCGCCACGTGTATTGTTGGACGCTGAAGATGATGACCCAGACCACCGCCCTACAGTGCAAGAGGAAGTGCCTCCTGCTTAAATTGTTATTTGTTTTCCAGGTTTCATGCATTTTGTAAATTTTCATAAGTATAAATATTTTTTCTTTATCAAAACATTATCTGGAACCACCCTCACAATTTTAACACTGATTTGTGGGGTAAGTATGTCGCCACTTACGTCGCCCTAACGTCGCCGGTCGCGGGTCCACCTACGACGTAACGTCGGGGGATGATTGTATATTGATTCTTCCAGTGCTGCAATATGTAGGCCTAATGCCCGCTGCTGCTTGTAGTTCACTATTTATAAGAAGTTCATTCTATTCTAAATGACATGACTTCAGCAAAGTTAAAAACTTTATTATTTATAAGCAAAAGAATGATATATAAAAATTCTTCTAGCGCCAGACCCCCACCCGCCCCCCCGCCCCCGCCAACAACGGTACATACATATTAAGGGTTTTCCATAGAAATGACAGTATTTATAGCAGTCGATCTGAAAAAGGTTCCCCATCCCTCGAGAGGATGAGTCGTTCGAATAACCGGGAACTCAAATATCTCTATACAGGAGCCATATTATATTTGTTCCAGAGAAATTCATTCATTAGTCCAAAAATACGAATAATTTAGACGAAACAGTAAGTTGTGAGGCTTGGTATAAATAGCTGTGATGTCAGTGTTCCGTGTCTCGGCATGTGATCGTTGTTGCACCGGAGCAGTGTGCATGCACTGCCCTACTGGTTAATTGGATATTGGACATAGTCTGCTGTAAACGGTTCTACACACTGTAACTATTAAGGCAGTTTTACTACCAAAGTTTAATGACTGTCTTGATGGAAAAAGAAAACTTAGCCTATCTCGTTCTATTGTTGTTATTATTATTATCATCATTATTATTATTTGTTATTACGTTTTGCAGGGTATTTACAACCCTAACGAATCGAAACTCCATTCATGAAGAAATTAAGAGCAGATTGAAGTCGAGGAATGCTTGCTATCATTCGGTGCAGAATCTTTTGTCTTCCAGGTTGCTATCCAAAAACACAAAGATTAGGGTATACAGAACTATAATTTTACCTGTTGTTCTGTATGGATGCGAAACTTGGTCTCTCACACTGAGGGAGGAACAAAGACTGAGGGTGTCCGAGGATAGGGTGCTGAGGAGGATATTTGGGCCTAAGAGGGACGAGGCGACAGGGGATTGGAGAAGACTGCATAACGAGGAACTTCATGACCTTTACTCATCACCAAATATTATTCGGGTAATCAAATCGAGAAGACTGAGATGGGCGGGGCATGTGGCACGTATGGGGGAGGAGAGAGGTGCATACCGGATTTTGGTGGGGAGACCCGAGGGAAGGCGACCACTTGGGAGACCCCGGCGTAGATGGGAGGATAATATTAAGATGGATATTCGGGAAGTGGGATGGGAGGACATGAACTGGATTGAGCTGGCTCAGGATAGGGACAGGTGGCGGGCTTTTGTGAATGCGGTAATGAACCTTCGGGTTCCATAAAATGCGGGGAATTTCTTGACTAGCTGAGAAACTGTTAGCTTCTCAATAAGGCCTCTGCTCCATGGAGTTAGTTAGGTAGGTAGTTAGTTAGTTAGTTATTTAGTTAGTTTACAATTATGCACCTAAAACAAACCATGTTTGTAGGTTATATAATGTTGCAGCTGTTATGTGGTTGAAGTTTTTGGTACACGCCTTGTTACTTCCCATGATAAACATTTGTACTCGTGCTTTTGCGGTAGGCCTGACACTTCCCCAGGTATGTACGCAGTGCCAAGTATGCCTGTTTTCTGTCGTTCCTTGATTTCGTGCTTTCCCGGTGTGTTGCTCAGGTATTTTCTGAGTGATTTTGAGATGGTTCCGGTTGGCCCTATCACTTTTGTTTTTATATTCCACATGCACTGTATTTCTGTTGTAATGCCTTTGTATTCTAAAATCTTCTGTGCTTCTGTCTTTATCGCATGCTGTCTCCTGATATTTTATCATCATCATCATCATATCATCTCTTAATTGGCCCTGTACTGAACTGAATTGAATAATCAGAGTAGGATGACACTCTGTTGGATCTGCAATATTCCATCCCCCGGATGACGGATGAATGCATGGGAAGCATTGTTGAAATAATTTGCAGGAGAAAGTCGAATTACGTGAAGAAAATCCTGCACCAGCGTCGCTATGTTTATCCGAAATGCAACATGGGCTACTCTGGAAGCGGGCCCATGCTCCCGCAGCGAAAACCTGTCGGCTAAACGCCTGCAAAATAACACGGCTTAAAATTTATCTAGGTCGACGTTCTGTGTAGATTGGCATTTCCAATCGACCTTAAGTCACAGCTAATGTGCATGTATTGCTGTTTAGTTTCTAACACTGTCGAGGCGGCTAATGACGTTACCCTCGCATACACGCCACACTGTTTGTTTGTGTCAGTCAGTTCTCTTCAGACTGCGTTGCTGAACTTCACTGAGCTATGAGTTCATTTACTTTCAGTACATGCATAAGCCTATCATGTCGCACTCGGTCACGAATAATGTGTTCGTTTAATATTCACGATATTGAAACCTGTCTTACATAACGTGTACTCGTACATCTCTATATATAACCGAGTTGCGTACACCGTATTTTATGGAATATCAGTGTTTTGTGCAATGAGTCATTTATCGAGATCATTGATATGACGTTCCAGTTTAGTTGTATATAATTTAGGGGTTATATTGAACTGGTAAGTACAAACATTACATTCACTTTTATCCAGGACCCCAATATCAAACTTCGTCGGGACGTGGTTAGTAGTTTAGAAGAGGAAATATGTGGACAGGCAGACTAACATGATTCTTCTTTCATGCTTTCATTCCATGCACTTTGATTAAAGAATTATTATTATTATTATTATTATTATTATTATTATTATTGTCATCATCTTTTATTCTGTTTGTGTGTTTCGTATGTATCCTTTATATTGTACTTTTTGTTTGTGTTTTATGTTGTGATATTCCTGCTATGGGTCATTTGTCTCCTGACTCATCCCTTTCATAAACAAGAACTGAATAGAATTACTATTAATAGCACAGTTTAATTCATTACGCGTTCCTGCATAATGAAACACTGTCATGATTCAGGCCAGAATAGTTTATCTGTAATGTTTGTATAGGGCTGTACAAATATGGCCAGCACATGTTACGACTGGTGTGTTAGCTGTCAGCTTTTGATGTGTTGATCTGTTCTTTTCAGGTCTAACGTAAGCTGCTTTAGGGCAACTAACAATGATGCCACATTATCTAGAGACATGACGCTTCACTGGTGGATGCACTGGTTTTGGGTCACCAGATCAGCAGGTAATTGTCGTTCTTATTTTCTTCTTCTTCTTCTTCTTCTTCTTATTATTATTCATCTTCCTCCTCCTCCTCTTCCTCCATAATCAGAGGTGCGAATGGTTTTTCAGAAATGAGTAGGCAGTTCAGATAAGTACGGAAGCCTAGCGGAATGTCCAAAAGACTGTACATTATAAAGAAAGAAACTGCGTTGCCAGTTTGGCAGTTCATTGCTGCTTGTGTCACTGTTGATAACAGTAGTTATGACGTATAATGCCAAGGGGAAATGGCTCTGTTGAACAAGAGGGCTGTGGTACTAACGTCAGAAAGCAGCGTCACCTGCATCTGTGCGCCCACCTACAGCTCTTCAAAAACGCCTCCGCCTCTTATGGAAGCAAAGGCTGATTGTCTCGCCTTCCCAGCAGTCTGCCTACCACTGGAGTCGTTACGAACGGTTATAATTCAGTGCGCTGTCTTGTACGTATGCTGTTCAGAGCCGTAGGTGAGGTTTTCTGCGGCTGAGGCGGACTACTGCACTGCCCCACCCCCACCCCGTTCCCTCCAAAAATGATACCATTCTTAAACGTTTGCACATTTGATATGTGTAGAACAGATACTGTCTAGACAAGTCCGTTGTCCTGGGATATTCTGTTCCGCCAGTATGTGTTCATTGCCCAGCGTTTGCAGACGTTGTTTTGGCCTCATCTTCAAAGGTCCATGGTGTAATGAAGAAATGGACCGTTGACCCTTGGAGATGAGGCCCACTACGCAGTCTTGAAACGCTGGCAGCAAATACCCAGTGAAGGTCAGTATCCTAGCCGAACTCTTGTTACGTTCCTGATCCTATTTGTTTGAGATCTGATCTGCGCTCTGCTGGGGCATTACGCAGCGTAAAGTGGTAGTTCTGTACCGACGTTTCGGTACAACCTATCCGTCCCATCTTCGAGGGTCAAGGGCCTTGGACTTCTTGAGCCTTGAAGATGGGACTGATAGGTTGTTCCGAAACGTCGATGCAGAACTACCACTCTACGCTGCGTAACACCCCAGAAGAGCGCAGATCTCATCAGCATCGCAGCGGAAGCCTGATGCCACGCACTGTTTAAGATCTGTTTCCCATGGACGTCTTTGTCTCCCAAATGGTCCCTCCCATTAGGCGTTCCCACTAAAATCTGTATATTTCTGTCATCGCTCCACGCGTGCTAAATTTCTTGCCTACCTCTTTGTCTTTGATTACCCTGATAGTGAACAGCATAAAGTATGACAATACTCATTACAGACTTTTTCCCTTCTGCTGTTGCTTCCAAAATTTCTTTCTGGATGTCCTGTTAAGCATCTTCGATCAGTGAATTTTCTTGCACAACGGTGAGAAACCAAACGTTACGCATAAATGAGGAATGTTTATTAATAACTTAACCATGTACCAAAGAAAACTGTTATAATTGTATTAATAATGTTGCCTCGTTTTGTCTCAAACTGGGGTATTATCATAGTTGACGGGAGGAGCTTTATGAGTGTTGGTGGGATAATACTGGCCACACTGTTGTTTGTAGCAGTTTTCAGCTTTAGCTGATTTTCCTGGTGATGAGAGATAGTAGCTGTTGTCCACTACTGCACAAGAGTGCGTGGCCTAGAACACGAAACTGTCAAGTCCACAGGAGTCCCCTGATAAGTCATGAACTCCCAAGCTATTGAGGGAATGTGACGGCTTTAGTGACGATGCTTAGTACGTGCTGGTACTTACACTGTTGAAAAGTGGGGAATCTTTGTGTACGAAGTGCACGTAGTTGCGCTTATGTGTGACTTATCTTCATGAAATACTTGACCATTTAAGGCGCTTTCGCAAAATTGCAAAAAGCGGATGTTAGCTTCTTCATGCCTGTCTGTCCGTCCGCATGGAACGACTGAGCTCCCACTGGACGGATTTTCATTAAATTTGATATTTGAGTATTTTTCGAAAATCTGTCGAGAAAATTCAAGTTTGATTAAAATCTAACAAGAATAACGGGTACTTTACATGAACACCTACGTATATTTATGATAATATCGCGCTCATTTCTTCTTAGAATAGGAAATGTTTCAGGCAAAAGGTGTACAGAAAATCAGAAAACGTATTTTGTGTTCAATAACTTTTTCCGAAAATCATGCCGTTTATGAGATAATGTGGAAAAATACGGTAGAGCCAAACAGGCCAGAAATAACAATATAATATGGCGCATGCGCTTTGCATACTGGATAACTAAGGCTACAGACACACACAGAATGCATAATACTTATTGTTTTTCCACCGCAACAATGGTTACGCGAACGCGCCTCAATGTTACTCTATATGTACATTACCTGTACTGTTTAAAATTACCTGTCAGCAAAAGAGCAGAAATGAACTGCACGTTTCTTTAAAAGAATGAATGGTTAACCATGGTCTGGAGTCCAAAGCAGTGTTAGCATACTCCTATTACCAGGAAAGTGATTGTTTGACTGTATTTGTAATATCTCCTTACAGTGGAGGAGGTGATGAACCTGATAACAGTAAAGAGTGATAAGGAATATCGAATGTAAATATTGGTGGGTCAATACAGATATAGTTCAAGTGATAACAGCTTTGTCATAGCCAGCAGAAATACAATACCTTGACTAGAGCCTGTCAGAAGGACGTTAGATAACCAACCTGCCATGTGCTTTCGCCATTATAAGGATTGCACTTTAAGGGATTCATACCTAACTAAATGAAAGGCTTCCATCCCACAGAAACTCTACGTTGTTTGCCTGTGTCGCCTTCAGATTCATCTGTTCGAAGTTAACTATGTTTTATGCGCTCACTAGTTGGGAGAAAGCGTCTGGTGTTATGTGATATTGTTGGTTGTCTGAACTATGACATCAGTGGAGCAGAAACGTGTCCCGCAAGTGATTTTCAAAGGTAGGAGAATTATTTGTGACAGTGCTAAATATACTGTGTGTTCACCCTTAGAGTGTTCTGAGAGTGATACATTGCAATCAGCTTCAATCTGGACAGTGTCCATTGTCTCGGAATTCTTTTAGTGTCAGAGGATTTTGGAAAACTGGGTCTATTTTAATCTGCAGGATCATTCTCCCCCCTCTGTACACAGGGGCACAAAAATGTTCTATAAGAAGAAACCAAGATAATGAATGTTACCCAGAACACTACAGTTAGCATATCGCATGAGTGTGTGCTTTTAAATTTCTTGACAAACAGAAATTTAAATTATCTGAAGTGAAAAAAAATTACACGTAAATCTCTTGTAATATGAATAATGTTATCAAGTCATGTGCTTTATTAAAACATTCAGACCTGACAAGATATTCACCATAATGTCCCTTCAACCCACTAACTGTGCCCAAGGAAAGAATCTTTACAACAGTATATTCAGATACATTTCGGATACCAAACACATGTTTCTGTGGAGCTCTATATGAACCAGTGTTAAGCTCTGCACCATGCTGGACATTTTTCAACAGTGATATTACACGAGAAGTTTCGAATCATGGTTCTGGTTTGTTAGCAGCTTGTATAGCGGAGGGCTGTTGATCACAAACTGAGTTCCTGTAGTTTCATTTTAAAATTATACAATGTATAAATAATGAAGTTTCTTTGTACATACTTGCAGCTTCTTTTTTTTTCCTCCCTCCGCCCCCCCCTCTCTCTCTCTCTTACACCTGTATATTTCACCGAACACTTTGTTCTTAAACAGGTATAACATCTGTTCTTCCCTGATGGCAAGTAGCCACATTTTACTGGAAAAACTGCTGCATATGGCCTTAGAGACAGGCTTTTATTAGAATTTGGGGGAAAAAAAACCATTCTTCCCCATTACTATCAAAGGGTATATTCTTAAGCGAACTTGCATAGCTTTTATCTGCTTGATACATGATGTATGATTAACCTTCACCACAGAGCTAAGCTCTTGCAAGATGTAAGTAAACAAGATATATCCTAAAAATGATAAGAGAAACTACTAAAACACAAAAAACGTCATGGCACATGCTGTTAAAGCATCCTTATCAATCATATCAGTCATATGTGAGAATTGAGGCGACTGAGGAGGGGAGTGGAAAGAGGAAGATGTGTCTTAGGCAGAGAGGATGAGAATGATATGCATATATTTTGAATTGCCCCGAAACTGAGAGATGGACAGAAAACCATGTGAAAGTAAGACTAGCCCTAAACCCCACTCCGTCATCATCTTCAGTGGGTGCCAGTGTTCTTTCCCAGGAGTAAACAGCCAGCATGTGAGGTTGACCAGTCACCTCCATGTGGTGCTGAAGCTGAGATGAGTGGAGATATACCTCTTCTCTCCCTATGGACCTTCATGGCATGGGCAGGGACAACTTTACCTGTATGTTAATTAATTAATTGTACTAAGATCATAGAATTGAGCCATCTAGCATAATGTTGTATGAAGTAGAATATAACGGGGGATGAACAAATATGTTAGCACAAAAAGCAGAGGAAGAGTAAGGACTGTTGTAACAGATTAAGGCTGTACTTCCATTCTTGGACTAGTTTATGGCTATTTCCTCCTTGGAAACAGCATAATATTCCATAAGTGCTGTGCTATATGGTGTCTATAACAAAGACAAATGAATGTAATATTTCTCTTGGGGGAGGGGGAATCAGGAAGGAGTCTTTGTTACAGTGCCAAAAATTTGGAAGATATAGAGATTCTGTATGATTTATTATTGACGAATTTCTGTAGAGTAATGTGAAATGAACAGAAAGAAATAAACATTGAAATAAGGATGTGAAAATAAAAACATTACATTTTGGTGAAATAAGGATACGGTGACTTGGTGGGTAGGTGTTGAAATTGTCAGGAATAAAGATGATGCATAAATGATCATTTTAAAGGCCAGTCACTGTGTTTCCTTTATGTTTCTAGTGTTCATAAACTACAGTAGAATTGCAAGAGTTTTACTTTCTCTTATGTGTATGTGGTATGAAGTATGACAATCACAAATCAGAATTACATCCGCAAAGATGTAACAGCAGATTAGGTTCTGAAAATAGTGGCTCACATACGATTAAGAATTGTTTGCCTTCTCTGCTATCTAAAATCTTTGAAAATGAAGATATACAAAACTTTAATTTTAGCCATTCTTCTATATGAGTGTGAAACTTGGCCTATCACCATAAGGGAAGAACATAGATTGTGAAAAGGGTGTTTGGGAGAACATTGGACCTAAGAGAGAGGAAGTAATGGGAAGCTGGAAGACACTACACAGTGAGGAACTGCATGATTTGTGTTATTCATTAATTAAGCCTTATCAGAATTATGGTTGATGCATGGAGACCACACAGGAGAAGTGAGATATTCAGAGTTCTTGTTCTGAAAACTTGAAGGATCTCACCACTTGGACGGTTATATAAAGTTGTGAAGGTGTGCTAACATTAAAATGGGTCTTAGATGGTGTGGGAGAGTGTGGACAGGATTCATTTGGTTCATGGATAGGGATCAATGGCAGGCTGTTGTTAACAGGGAGTGTACCTTCAGTTTTTAAAAACGAATGCAGTTTCTCCACCAGCTGGGTGACTAATACATGGCTTGTCATGAAGGGATGTGATTCATGTAGTTCTGTTTATTGGTTGGTTGGTTGGTTGGTTGGTCAGTCGGTCGGTCGGTTGTTCGGTTGGTTGTTCAGTTTGTTGGTTGGTTGGTCAGTCAGTTGGTCGGTTGGTCTGTCTGTCTGTTTTGTTAGCTTGTTTGTTTTGTCTGTCTGTCTGTCTGTCTGTCGGTTGGTGCATTGGTGCATTTGTCGGTTGGTCGGTCGGTTGGTTAGTTAGTTAGTTAGTTAGTCAGTCAGTCAGTCAGTCAGTTAGTTAGTTAGTTAGTTAGTTAGTTAGTTAGTTAGTTAGTTAGTTCGTTCGTTCGTTAGTTAGTTAGTTAGTTGTAAGTAGTGGTATAATGTATTATGTTGAAAAATTGCATTTACGTACCAATGGGTAAGTGTAGTTTAGGTATGCCTTGTCAATAGAGAACTGCATACATGTTATACGTGGACATCGTGTGTGGTGGGGGGGAGGGGTGTCTGAATGCATCCATCATATTTTGTATTTTTATTCATGCTTTGCACAAAGTGCCTTATGGAAAAGTCCTGCATCTCTTCCCAAATTTATCATCACCTGGTTTTGATTCCTGGCAAAGACAAGGGTTTTCTGTTCTTTACCATATTCAGACCAGCTATGGGGGTCCTTCCACTCCCTATCAAATGGGCAACACAATCTCTTCCTAGCTAAAGCATGAAGCTGAATGCATCATCAGATGTCTTTAAAATGTGGCACATAAGCACAGGTACAGATTTACCTTTCAACTTTTTGCCTTTGCTCACAATTTGTGTTCTGTCACCCAATCTCACCTGATGCTACAAAACTTCTGCAGTTGGGATAGTATTGTTAAAAAAGTCCACTAATTAATCTTTAAATGTACCCTTGTTTAGTTTCAGCACTGCTGGTTTTGTCTGCAACAATAGCTGCCCTTCCTTTGGGACCTTATGCATTGCCAACCCAAAGCAACATCAGTGAACAGCCAGGTGTTCATGATGACTCCGCTCTCACAGACTGGCCTTTACATCTCTCAGAGGAACCACTGCAAGCAGGACATTACATACCTGATACCTACAGCACAGACCTGTGGACTGGTACACAGGATTTGTACCACTCAGCCACTGCATCCAGTACTGTGTTGTTGCCAGTGGTGCATGGACCAGTTGTTACAGGAAAAGAAATGGAAGACTCGCCTATCACAACCATCACAGAACCTAATATTAATACATATCTACACGTGGGAACTGAGCAAGTAGCACTGTCAGGTGGTGCAACACCCTTTGTGTTTCATACATCAAATTCAAGTAACAGCACTACACCAAGTGAGATTCATGTCCTCTTGTACCCCACTGTTACAGAAGAGCACGTGTTTTCACCAGTGTCAAGTGCAGACAGTTCACAGTTTGTTGGGAAACAAAGTATCGTGAGTGATGATGAAGAAAATGTACCTGTAATGAAATCAGCTTTAATTTCAGAAATTGGAAATGAAAACCAAAATTTTTTTGGAGTTGAAGAGACAACTGTGTCAATTAATGGTGTACCAAAATATTCCACAGCTGAAGATAATAGTAGTATGCTGATAACATCAAAAGACTTAAAGAATATAACTCATTCAGTGTTTAATGGTTCTGAAAGCATCTTGTCAGATAATGTTAATATTTCTCTCGACCCTATGGTAGATAATTTAAATTCTTTTAGCCACAATGTGAATACCCCTCTTGTGAATACCCCTCGCCTTATAACCAGAGATGTGAGGAACAGTTCTGAATTGTCAATCAACACATCATCACCAGTTTCAATTTTAACTAGTCATGAACTTGATCAGGATGTGCCTGATCACACCTCACTCCCATCTTCACTGCTTACCCAATTAAAGCCACTAACATTACGAACTGGTAAGTCTGCAGGTTACTTTCATCCTCAAGACCATTCTCTTGTACTTACCACTATCTCTCCTTCCAAAGATGGGCCAGATGACTTTCCATTCTCACATAGTAGTGATGTAAGTGATGCTGTGCCGGGTTACAAAGAGGGACCAAAGAGTAGGGAGGATTTCTTAAACTCCAGAAATGTACAAGCTATAGTTAAGGACTCAGAAGTTCCAGAAGATGAGAAGAGTGACAGTAGGGTCATATGGATTTCCAGAACATCACCAGTTTCTGATATTACACCAAAATATAGAAAGATGCTACCAGAAGTTGAATCTAAAACTGATAGCATTGGAATGAGCCACTCTGAGGATGTAGAAATGGCTGACAGTCCACACAACCCTCCAGAAAGTTCTACCTTTACTGGCTCAAGACCACAAGATGCTACTGGTGGTGTCTCTGAACCTCCACCTACACCTTCCCCTGAGTTTGTTGTACCTGTTAACAGAACAGTAGATGGGGGTGAAGATAACCCTTCAAATTCTGACCATTTCTCTTTAGGCCCTAATGTGACAGGACAAGGTAAAGAAAGAGTCCCGGTGACTCCACAACTGATGAACATTTCAAAGGTTATGAACACTTCATCTCACAGTGTACTGCAGTCCGACAACAGAACTATAAACGGTCACATTGCACCTACAGACTCAGAAAATAGAGCTGGAAACACTTCAGTTGGGTCTTCAACAGACGATGCAAACTCCTCAACAATCATAAGTGAGGCAGGAAGCCTGTTGGCAGATACAAGAAGCAGTGTTTTGGCATTACCAACTAGTGCACCAGGCTTGAAACAAGTTGGTAATGTTACTACAGCTAAAAATGATGGTAATGAGACAAACAGAGTAACAACATTGGCAACCATTGTGCCAGTTAGTAATGGCAGAGTAGCAAGTGCTGCTGATGATTCCCACCATGAGCTTGATGCTGCCTCCATCACTGGTATCTCTTTGGGGATCCTTGTGTTTGCTGGACTTGTAGGTAAGACAGACTAGACACCATAGTAATGCCTTGTTTCATGATGTGGATGTGTTCTTAAAAGTTGTTTTGTACTTCAGTGTTTCTTACATGAAAATTAATATCCCATTAGAAGGGAGAGGCATGGTGATCTGACAGTCAAGGAGGATGAGATGAGTGATGCATATTGCATGCATGGGAGATAAAATAGATGCATACAAGTTTTTTTTTCAAAAACCTGAAGGAAGGGTACTGTTTGGAATATCTAAGTGTGTGATGGTAATATTAAAATATGCTTTAAATAAATAGGATGGGAAGGTGTGAACTCAACTCATCTTTTTGTGGGACAGGGAACAGTGCCATGTTTTTGTTAAAATGGCAATGAGCTGTCACATTCCATAAAATGCAGGAAATTTGTTAACTGTCTGAAGATCTGTTATCTTGTAAAGAAGGGCTCCTGCTCCTTGCAGTTAGTAACCTGAAGTAATATATGTATATGTAAGTAATAGTAAAGAAATAAGTATATCTCACTTTTACTTATTTAGTTATTAATTAATTATGAAATTGATTTATTTAAATGTGATAATGGGCACTTGAAAGTAAATTAGTATGAAGGGTAAGATGAAACTGACAAAAGTGGTTACTTCTGTGAATACAGCGCAAAGATGGGGAGCAGTTGTGTAAGGCATAAGAAGGATGGCAGAAAAGTTAAAGAAAAAGCACACACACATATCCTGCATTTTTTCTAGGGCATAACAGACACGTATGTTAACTTCACATATTGGTACTTTGTGAATGTTCGTGAAAAGATTAGTGTACTTTCTGTGCCTATAGTCAACAGTTGAGGTCTAACCAAAAAAATAAACTTGGTGTTCAAATATCACTCCAAGGGGATTGTGGTCCAGTGTTGTGTTGTATGTGCCACTGTGTTAAATGAATACTTCAGAATGTTTAATCCAGCATCTGGTTTAATGCATAACCTGCACTGGTATTTTGGCAGATTGTATGTGGAAATGTAAGTACTTCTGAAATGAACAGCCTATGGAATTGTTTGTGAAAATCTTAAAACTGAAAAATCAAAAAAGACAGATCATATTTGGCTTGTACATAGTTTTAGATCATAGCTCCCTTGAATATTTATTGATATATTTTTCTCAAACTGAGGGGAATGTTTCAACCCACAACACAGGTACTACCAGAACTGTAGACAGAATTTCACAATGAGTAGTTTCACAATAACAGCATTATGATGATGACCAAACAGAGGATACTGATATGAATGGGACATGTAGCTTGCCTGAAAAAAGAATTGAAATACATTCAAAATTTTAGTCAGGAAATCTGAAGTAGAGAGACATGTTGGGACACCTGAGTGTGGAGAGGAGGTTAATATAAAAGTGGATTTCAACCTTTATTTTGTTCATCCTGTTGTGATAGTAAATAACGTATATTAGAATAAAACCGTCAATCAAAACTAGATGTTTTTAAAATCATTGCTAATATTTATTACAACATGTTTCAGCCAGAATTGGACATTGTCAGGTAATACACAATACAAAATACTGAGAAAGATAAATCTCATTCCTATTTGTAGAACCTACTATTGCAACTTGGCCTTCTAAGTATATTTGTATTTTTTATTACCTTATGATGGCCAATTCCGACAGAAACATGTCGTAATATGTGTTAGTAATGATAATAAAAAAATTTTAGTTGTGATTGATGGTTTTATTATAATATAATTTATTAAAATGTGTGTTTAAGAAATAGGATGTGAGGGCGTGAACCAGTTTGAAATGCCTCAGAGTATATTCAAGTGGCAGGCTCTTTAGAACGTCTTAATGAGACTTTAGGCTTTGTAAATGCTGGGTGATATTGTGACCAGGTGAATGACTGAAGCATCTGAAGGAGGACTCTGATGCATGGAGTTAGTTGCCGTTTACAAATTTCCCGCCATAGTGTATACCTTGAAGAATAACAAATTGAATTGTTTACAAAAACTAAGTGACAGGTATAAGTATTATGTTTGGCTGTACGCCTCACTTCATTTCATAGATGCATTGTGTCATAACTTGTCACCCATAATGATGCAGAACAAAGAGGAAGAAGTAGCAAAATAATGTTGTATATTCTAGGTAAATGTATTCATACTGAAATTTTTTGGGGAGCAGTAAAACTTAGCAGGGTATAACTGACACTCTGGTAGCAAAGCCTGGAGATTCAACACTGCCATTGTTAATGATCTCAGCCAGCTCTATCCACCTCACATCCTATATCCTAAAGATCCTTATTAATGTTATCCTTGTATATCTATTTTGGTTATCTGGTTTCCCAACCAAAATTCTGTATGCATTCCTAATCTTCTGCACCCCAACTACATGCTAGCCTAATTTTCTAGATTTCATTCACCTAAGAACACCAGGGAAGTTGTGTAAATCGTGAAGTTCCTCACTGTGTAATGTCGTAAATTTTTCATTTACTTCATACTTCTCTCCAACTAGTTTGCTGGGTGCTTTATGTCCTGACACTTGCAGTTTTCTGCAGTCCCTCAAAATAAAAGACTCTTTCACACCCATAAAGGTAATCATATAGTTGGCATTCTACCTTATGCCTGTCCATTTCATGTACTACACACAATTGCAGATAACCTCACTAAACAGATTAAATAGCTGATATGGTGTACACATAAACTGCTTTTAAGAAAATGGAGACAACGCATTCAAGAAAACTAAAATGTCTGTATTAATCTGGCAAAATGTGTTTCTGTAATTTTTAAGCATGTTGTACTTACTACTGCTGTATTTGTCATTAACTCAGTGACGTGAAATTCATCTCGGGAAGCTGGATAAAGAAAACATGTACATCATGTGTGTTTCCGTCTGACAAGTGTTCTTCCTTCCAAGCCTAATATATAGGTGACTTTTCTAGAGCTCCACAGTGATCTAATACCAGTTCTTGTGAATATTATAGGTGCAGTGAGTTTTGTTCTGTATCGCCGCCGCTTTCTCAACAAGCCACAAACTTTGAATGATAAGTGCAGCAATCCTGACTCAAGTGGCTACATAGACGACAGTACACTTAGGGTGAGTGCTCATAAGGAAAGAACTGCCTGCAGTTCAAACTTGATAATTAAACAGACTACAAGACATGAGAACATATAATAAAATTATGAATTTCATAACTGTAGAAACCAGCAAAGCGATCCGTGGGGCACACAATTTCTGTATAAGTTGCAAGACATTCTTACTGCAATAAAATCTTCTCAGGCTACCAGCTGCATCCATTTAGCACAGCAGTCCATTTTGCTAGATTCATGGGCAGTCAGATGAGAGAGACAGATGAGGTCACTGAAACACTGGACTGCTGCTCAAAATTGGTGCACGTGGTAGCCTTGGAAGATTTTCTTTCATCACACTTAGTCACACTGAAATCAAGTCATACACAACACTTTCCTTCTTTACTTAAAGGAGATATTTTGTGTCAGAGATGATGAGAATTTTCAGATGCATTATTCCAGGATTGTATTCTTGTAAAAGAGGTCATCCCAGAAGTTTGCCCTAGGTGAGTTATATACATATGTATATGTAAAAGGTGGTGCGTTGTTCTTTTAAAGATAGTACACACATTTTATGTTGATGAAGTGCACTAAGTGAATTTCTGTGTCTAGGAGCAAAATTACCCCAGATTGTGTGTCTGTATTTCTAAATGTTGGTAGTGTGAAGTTGCATGAAGGCTGTGGAGCTTTGCCTCTTATTGAACTAGTTAAACTCTGTACCAGTATCAGCAATAAATATAGGGGAATCATTTGGTTGGATCAAGCAGTTTGTTCAAAATATAAATTGTAAGTACAAACGCACAAAAAATCTCAATTCAAAGTCAATATGACTTACAAAAGTTATTTTTATTTAATAGTGTCATACTGATATATTTTGTGATATTGACACATTTTACTTGGAATTAGCTGAACATATTAAAGGGAATTTTAGAAAGATATTCCGTTCACCAACTTCATTGAGTTGTACATAATAAAAAGTGCCCTTCTGCTGGTCAGTTAACAGTCTTCCAATTAGAGTTACTTCTTTCCATAAAATAATACAGTGCCGAACATGTATTTATATGAATATATTAGTCCAACTTTTTTAGCAGGTTCTTTGACTTATATTAATTCCCTCTTGCATAGCCTCTTTATTTACAGACATAATGTCAGAAATATATTTTATCAAACTTTTACTAATACTATATTCAATTATTTTTATTCATTCTGAACTCTTCAGCATATGCAATGAAATTCTTTGTCATGGTGGCTGTGGGAAAGAACAATGATATGTTGTTTACTGGTAGAGGGAGGCAATATCTCCTCTGGAAGAACAAGAAAAATTATTATTTTGTGTGTCCTGTTCTTCAGCCTTATGGAAAAAATTGTCTGGGAACAGTCTTGGAACTGAAAATTAACAAGCAAGGGCATTTTCATTCCTTCACAAACTTTTAACTTTATCATATTCCTGGTTTGTTGTTGAACATTCTGTTGTCACACATTTCCTTGATACTTGTTTACAGTAAGTCCTCATTTAATGTTGGTGTTAGGTTCCTGAAAGTTTCAGTTTGGAGAGAAACAACACAAAACAGAGCATTTTCCCAAAGTGATTTATTAAAATGTGTAAGAATCTGATAGTTGTAGAGCCTCACAGCTGCCAGCAAAAGACATTAACCTTTTAAAGCCTAGCGGTAACTTTACGTACGACCAGGTTTAACATTAAAAAATTCTACGTGGTGCACACTTTGCGTTTATGTGTTTTGTACGGATCTCAGAACAAACAGCAACTTTTGCCTTATAAAGCATTAAGAGACCGGTTTTTATAACCGAATTGGAGAGTGTTTACAGCGCGGTACGCACTGAGTCCTTATGTAAAACAGATATGCTTCGTCTTTAAAGGGTTAAACCAATTTGAGGCAACATTAATCAAATCTTTCATCAGGAAACTTGTCAAAATTAAAGCAAAGTAGTGTTGTCTGGAGCAATGTTAAATGCGGACGGTCTGTATATTTTTCTTCTTTGCCCTCAGCCTTACTCCAGTCTTATGCAGAATTTTAAATTATGTTTTACAGGAGAACTCTGAGGAGATGTACAGCTTGGATAATGACTCATTTCTCAACAGCCTGGAAGCCATGACGATCCAGAACTACTGGACAGACAATGTTAAGCACACTAAGCTGTGATGTGACTGAGTCACATTGTTGGACTCTTGTGGCATTTCACAGAACTGACTGATGAGGAAAATTATTATGTAGAAAACCGTGACTTGCCATAATTAAAACAATATTAGTAAACCTGTTACAAACGGCCTCTTCAGCGGCAACATTCAGATGACCTATTCCATTGATAACAGATATTCATCCCACAGATAAGTGTTAATAGAAGACTTAAGTCTCCTGGGATGTTATGGCATGCTGACTGGTAAATAATTACCTATGTTTTCTAAGGACTGTAATGCATACATCATGAGGGTAAAGCAGTCCAACTGCTTTACCTTGAAGATGAAGGCACTATGGCCCTCTGCTAAAACATTTGTAACTATATACCAGTCAGTGTGGTGTGTCATCCTAGATGCCATAAATCCTCCGTAACACTACTGTGAGAACCTCAGATCTCACTGTTCTCAGCAGTGTATCTTAAATAAAAAGAAAAAATCAAAGAAACAGGCTTAAACTTCACTAGAACTATTCTTCACATGGTTTATCCATTATGATCAGAACACCAAAAATTAGAAATTTCTGACCCCTTGGCCACAGTCCTTGAAAAGCTGCTAGTTCCTCAACTTGTGAACAAATTTGGAGCCTTTGATTGACCCCAGAAATTCATTATCTTGTTAAAGATTAAAAGAAGGAATGAATAAATAAGTTCAAACCTAGCTAACACAAATTCTTGAGTCTTAAGATCAAATTCAGCGTAAAACCACTTAGAATGTATCTCTGTTTTTATCCCTTCTGCATATCAGTATACACACGTACACAACAATTTTTTGAAATCATGTTTGTCAGTCTTCTTCACATTTTTAGTATGTAGATTGAAAAATGCACCAGCAGGTACGTCCACCTGAAAAGTTTGCTGGTATGCAACAGTTGTTTGCCATTGTACATAACAGCTCAAAAATGTGATACGTGTGTGTGTTTGTGTTTGTGTGTGTAATTTGGAATTTGCAGTGATTGGCAGTGAAATTGTAAACAACAATTGAGCTAACGTAGATGTACAGGGAATACCATTGAATTTGGGTCATACACAAGCTTATAACACTGTTTGTGACTCCTCCATGGTAGTTTGCAATGCATTCCCTTGTGCAGCATCAACTAAAGGCTTATTCATACATCAGCAAGACTGTGGAACAGTCCAATTTCATAAGCTGTGCACAGCAGCAATCAGCTATTGTTCACGAATATTAAAATACAGTGTAACATGGGGTGTTTACTGTTGAAAAAAATGTAAGAAAGACGTCCTATATAAAGTGTTGCCACAGATTTACTCCTTGGTTTCCCAGTGTTTCAGTTCCTGTGAAGTCAGCACTACATGAACCACACAACAAATTTTAAGCACGTTCATTGTGGGAGAATAAGTGAGGGCCAACACAACATCTTCATCCAGAAGAAACATTACAGTATAGTGGAGCATATTTATAAGCATATCCTTGGAAAAGATTTGTTGCAAGAGTACATTTTTGTAAGTGGGTTTGGGAAGCAGTGTGTAGTGATGAATTCAATCTATTGCTAAATTATTTTGCAGATGAAGTTAATTAAATGCTCTCATAAATACTCAAAATAGCAGATATTCTTCAGCAGATAATCTCAGACTAATACATGAAGTGCCATCACATGACAGCAGAGTTGAAGTACGGTGTGCTATCCGTGCAGCAAGAATAATCAGATCCAATTTCTTTTGGATGCAGTATATCAGAAAGATACAGTGAACAGAGTCATGCAGCGTATTTTAAAATGTGTATGATGAGGAGAAAGAATACACGTTCTTGCAGCAAGCCAATAATTAAATGTCCACCTTACATAACATTTTGGAGACTGAATAATTAGTTGTCTTTTGTGGCCTCCTTTTTCACCTGATCTGATGCCATATGACTATTACCTGTGAGGATATTTCAAAGACAGCTTTCATAAACACATCATAAAAACAAACACACACACACACACACACACAGGGTGACATTAAAGAAATTATGTCACGCAGTATCAGTGATTTCTAAACACTTCAGACAGTTTTTAAACTGTTCATTAGGTGTGAAGCATGTCTGTGAGTTGCAAAAGATCATTTCCAACACTGCTTTAACACACAGTCATTTACATCAGGTAATACTGTTCATTTAGATTCTAGAAGCAGTCGTGCAATAACTGGTACACCGTGTATTAAAACAACATACTGCAGCTGGACTTACAGTGAAATAGTACACTGGGATAACTACAGTAGAGTTTCTATTATATTTTGGTTGTATTCCCACAAAACATTGTATTTCATTATCACAATAGAGGTACTAAGGCCTATGGAATTAGGAATTCAGATCAGAGGATCCAAAAATGAAATGATAATAACCATCATTATGTTCTCAAAAATACATGTTTTGTAAACATCAAAATACATTCCATTACATGATAATGATATAAAGTGTGTGATGATACTGTTATAGTACACCTAGTTTTCTAACAACATTTTTGTTAAATCCTAAGTGTTTGTATTTTACAGATGATACAAATTATTATTTTCATCAGCATCTGTTGAGGATTAGGGACCCTGTTCTGTTCCGAGTCAGTATTAATTCTGAAGGAAATAACCATTTAGACATTTAGTAGGATTCTTTGAAGAGCAGAAGCTCATCAGAAGGCCTCTACCTACATGCCTTTGACTACCCAGCCAGTGTGATCAGCAGGTATGAAAGATTGACTTGCTGTGGGGTTCAAGCATACATAATGTCAGCCAAGCACAGTGTCTCTGCCCTACGGTGGTCATGTAGACTCCATTAAGATGTCTGCAGCCTTCTGCTATATTTATATAAGAAGATCAACACACAACAGTTATTTATTACTTACTAACCTGCCCATGCAGAAAAATTTGCACTGTATTTTCAGGAACAATTTTTTTTTATCATTCATGGTCATCCAGTAGTATTGGTAGTTGGGGAACACATGGTATGTTTTCAGTGGTAGCGCATGAGCCCTGCAGCAGGAATTCGGCCCCAGTTCAAAGCACGATTGGATTTTTTCCACAGGAAAAATGTGTGTTGCTGCTGTCATAAAATGCCAAAAACACAAGAGCGCAGCCTGGTGGCAGAAGGGATCCTCCTTTATGCTCAGGGATCCTTCTATTCTATTTTAAATCTGCACTGTTGTATTACTGCACTGAGTGTACAGAAAAAGAAGGGGTTGTTTTTAATTGACTATAGTAGAAGCAATTTATGTGTAAACAGAAAGCATAAGTAGACAGTCATCTATCACAAGTAATGGATAATTTGGGTGTCAATGACAGTCTTGCAACCATATTTCATTGGCCCTAAATGTGAAAGTATCCTCTGTCACAATTGTTGCCTCTGATTGCAAAGTAGATGTCATAGGATTGGTGGGGAAGAAACTATGGCCTATTTTAAAGTAATAGCATGTTTCTGCAGATTGAGAAACCACCCTCGCCCCTAGTTACGAGGTGGACTCGTACTCAATAGAAAATTTAAATTGTTGGATTTTCTAGGCTCAGGGACAGTTCTTGGTTGCAGGTCAACCAGGTGATTTTTAACAGTTCTGTGAAACGTGGGGCAGACAGCCTAACATGACAGCTCTGTCCCTTGCCAGATGGCAGGTGACATTTACCTTCTGAATAAAGTAGTCTTTAAGTGTTTTAACGTGTTTAGTAATAGGACTTCAGACATACACACTTTTATATGTCACGTTCAGCAATACAGTTTCCTGTAGGAGTAAGTATAATGATGATAATGCAATTCAGAAAGTGATGAAAAATCTATTTGAAAAGGCTGACTAATTTGGTATATATTATAGTTTTATTTTACAAAATAGTAGGTACTTTATCTTTTTTAATATCTATACAAACTTGTATAAATATATATGTATATATCTTGTGATAAGTCTTTCATTGCTTCATTAGTTATAAATGTACACAGAACATCATGTACATCCAAATGAACTTACAACCAAAGTTTAATTTCCTTTTACTTGTAAATTAAGGTGGTAAACAAGCTGTATTTGTAATAGACAGAAAGTTGAAGTAATAAGCTTTACTGGTTATGCTGAGTGACCAGTTGTGATTTTTTCTTTAATTTGTACTAACAGTGGACTGTTAGTACACAGTTGTGTAGTTGTGTAGCTTAGTCAGTGGGGTTTGAGGTGAAGACCAAGGCAAACAGTATATGCAAAAAATGTTGCAAGCAATGTTTTCCAGCGTGTGTGATAAGCATTTATTGTGGACATTTCGTAGCTGAAGAATGTAGTTTGTGCAAACGTTTGATACACCAACATAAAGTGGTGATCCTCCAAGAGATCAGTGTTCGTCCACGTACCACATATGTACTGTGTTTTTAAAAATCAAATAAAAATAGAAAAACATAATTCTAATATCTTACTGAGAGTAATAATTAAAGTTAAATTTGTATTAATATCTCTTGTTGTTTAGTTGTACTCTTCACTTCAGAAACATAGTTTATTAATTGAATGATTTAATTAATTGATTACATGTTGTTTACAAAGTAAAAGAAAATAATTCTGTGTGAGAAGGTAATGTCTTGCTGCATGTTTGTCTGGGTGCTCGTATCAACACCTCAACTAGTTGACAAATTTTTTAACATTTGATATGGCAAGCTAGGTACTTCTGATCTTCAACCTATTTACCTGTACATTTAAGGCCATTAATTTCCTTCTTTTGTGTACACTAAACATCATCAATCATGTTTTGGTAAAATTTGGAGAAATGTGTGCATAATGTTAGTTGGCTATTTTATTTTTAGCCATATTGACCAATAACAAAACCTGCTTTATAAGGCCATAAATATGAGAGACCTTTGCATAAGACTATTAAGCCATTTTGTTTTTAGCAAGCTTAATATACTGAGAAAAACAATGTTGGGGGTTTTGTGTGCTGTTATGGAGTACTGCATTCCCAGTCTTGTTTGTACCTTCATAATAGGTGTAGATGTGTGGCAATAAAACAAATGTTACATTGAATGAGCAAAATGATATGCATGAATGTAATTTCAAAAGCCTAAGAAATGGCACATAATTTTAACGGATTTAAAAATCAAAATGTAAAGAAATATGGATGGAGAGAAAAGTAATACCATATAGACAACTGACGTGGGACATGGCGGAAATGACAACTAAATCCATTCTAATTATTGTTGGGGAAGGAGATACATTGTCACAGGAAGTGCCCATTGCCAGTAAGTAATGTGAAACATTCTGACTGTATTTTAAACATCCATAAGTAACTGCTAAACTGAGGGATACCTGAAAAAAATCTTGTAGCAAATTAAGTGGCATCTCAAAAGTTTTGGGGTCCACTATAATGTTATTACTGATTGTCAGAAATTAAAATATTGGGGTGTACCCAACTGGCAAACTGTTCATGCAATTTTAAGTGAAACTTGGCCATTTGGTTCAAAAATTGAGGTGGGCGGAGCGGGACACAGCTGATCTCACAAGCCTACACTGTTCCTTTTTAGGGAGAACAACAGAATACAAAGTCAAAAATTAATCTGTCCAAATGTACATAAATATGTCTTATTAAATTCTGAGTGGTCTGTGTATTTGTTGTCCACTGTACTGTAGAAATTATGGTGTTTCAACTATTATGTTATATTATGGACTTGAATATAAAAATTAAAAAGGAGAACCATTACTTAACACTGTCTCCTTGACATTCAAAAATGCATCTCTGCATTTTTGATCATATTTGACAGAATGTTGAAAACATATGATATGACACCAGATCTGCTAATTGCTGGTGGCATTTGCTATATGTACTCAACCACTTTCAAAAAACATAAACTTACGTGGTAGGTTTACAGATAGGTGGCAGTTTAATCACATTTTAATCTGTATATCTTTGTATATTATACCCTCTATCATACATACACCTAGTCTGTGATACATCATTTGTAGTTATCTGTTATATATTTTATTATAACATTATTATAACTAGATATGTGTAGTATTTCTGTCATTACTACAAGCAGTTTTTAAGGCATCAGGAATTAATGTGGGTAGACTTCTCTGTGATGAATGACAGTATGCATGTGCATTTTACAGACTGCACTTTATGTTTTGCTGTCATTCTGAATAACTTGAGCAGAGATGTAAAATTGAAATTGCTTTTGATTTACAGTAATACTAAAATTCCATTATATATCTACATTATACTGATGTGTGGCAGAGTAATTTTAGTCTTGTTTATACAAAGCACATATCAGTCATAATGGATCCCTAGAACTGTCAGTGTTTCATGCAGAATACAAAATATTTGGGAGAATTAATTTATATAACTGTAAGAAATGTGTAAACATGTGGAAATCATTATCCAAGTGGTCTTCAAACTGTTAACATCTGTAATCTGATCAAATCTGAATTTTTCCAAACCTCTGTGAAGAAAAGTGTCCTTTTTTGACACACAAATGTAGTAACATTTGTGACACATAAACTTTCATTTAAAAACCAAAATATTTATGCACACTTATGATAAATATGCATAAAGATGGGGAGAAAAATAAAAAAGGAGCTGAAAATTATCAAAATTAAACTTTCCAATTTCACTGTAAAGTAAGTAACTATGCTTGCGGAATTTCTGAAAGTTGGCCACAGCATCCCAGGGTTCCAGGGAACACAGTTTGAGTATCACTGCTTTAACATGGATGTGCTGTATTTGTTTCTATGGGAAACCATCCCACATAGCAGATAAAGGATAACTCCCATACTTGGTAGGCACCTAATGGTCCTGCAGCCCAAATTTGGCTGTGGCCTCTGCCCTTGACTTATACTGAATGTACGGCCAGATTAACTCATGAAAGCACAAGGGTTAATATGTGCACCAACTGCATTAACATTAATAACTCTTTCTGTCTTCTGTGTTTCATATGATTCTCACAATAAGCAGACTTTCTTGAACAGTATTAACCTCTTCAGCTTTGTAGTGGAGATGTGATGTGTCCATTGTGAGGAAGGAACCTCATCTCCACATACCTCATATATTCAGATGAATTGGATCTGCATGTTCAATTCTGCAATACAGAGTTTATGTTATTCATTTCTGTGCATATGATCAATATAGCAAAACAGAGCCAATTTATGCACCATATTATTGTTTATTTATTTATTTATTTATTTATCTTTCTTGTTCATCTTCTCCCCAACATGTTTTGGCAAGTAACTATGCCATTATCAAGGGGGGCTACATCAAATTACATAAGATGTGCATGAATGCAAATATAAAATATTAAAACTTCTAAAATGTTAAAATCTATAAAATTTGGTGCACAATAGCAGCAATATAAGTACGAATAAGTACGAAGTTTTTAAAGAGAGTTGAGATCCTTTCTGTTACAACAGGCATTTTATTCAGTGGATGAATATGTGTCGTATTAAATGTATGTGCTTTATATGGCTATTTGAGTATTATAGTTACGTCTTTTTGTTTAAAGTAGTATTGTTATTTATTATATATTACATTGATGTATATATATTAAAAGTTGGTTGTGTAAACTGAATTTGACATGTCCAATCTCACATTTTGCAACTAAGTGGATGAATGAATAAATGAAATGAATATTGTGCTTCAAAAGGCTGAGCCAGATCACTGTAGTGTGTGAGGATGTGGATAGATGGCAGGATCTAGTGATGATTGGAGGAGAGAAGTTGCCAAGAGCAGCACTGCTTTATATGCACAGTAAACTTGCCTAGTGAGAGGATGCAGCTGATTGAAGACTTCATTATAAAAGTTTCCAACAATGGGAAAATTTGCTTTGGATCTTGCCAGTTATTTTAAGAAAAGTGTACATTCTTGTAAGATTATATCAGTTACTGCTCTAACTGGAAAAAATTTCAGTTTGCAAGTTAAACAGTCTGTCTCAAAATTGCACATAACTGCTGATAAAATGTATATTGAAATGCCGATGTCAGTATGGTGGGTCTGGTTTCCCCAGATATATGTACAGATTCCTGCCTAGTAACTACTACCTGAAATATTTATGTATCATACATTCTAAACTAATAATGTTATTAGATAGAAAAACAGTGATACTTGACAGAAAAATATAGCCCTGTAATATTATCTCCATTGTAAAATTAAACTGTAAATAAAAAGTTTTGTGTGAATTTACATACAGTTGTGGAAGCATTTGTGTATTATTTTACTTAGTGTTTCAGTTACCTGCATTTTAATCATGGTGAAATCAAAAGACCTGTGCATGGAACTCAAACATAAATGTGAATGGTGCAAATAACTGATCAAATGATTATGTGAGATTTGAGGTTATCATGACTGACTACAAAGACTACAATCTTCTGGGATGTGATACCATGTAGTCAGGTTGAACCGTACTGACATTTCAAGAGGAACCAGCTGCCTCCACCATCAGGGCACATTAGTGGATTTCTGCTCAGCCATCCAAGGTTGAGATGTACCCTTGGTCAGTCATAATCCAAGGTCACAAACCCAACAGCATTTTTAATTTCACTGTTCATGTGTTATGCAAATGTAAATAACCATTGTCATTAGCTCAGCCAACCATTTATGGACCAAGGCTTTCTGCAGGAGCTTTTCCCAGCTTTCCTTGTTTCCAGTTTCTTTCTCCCGAGTTTCAGCATCATTACCCAATCTGTCTTCCAATCCATTACTAGGCTGATAGCCTGTACTCTGCATTTCCGAGAAGGGGTTCGTGTACACACTGACTTGTCTACTGCTTAGGATTTACTGGTGCAATGAGAAGTAATAAAAGTTTTATAAATAAAATTCGTAAGTTTTACCATATGTATGACAATTATGGGAATGCTATGAAAGACACGATAAGATACTCGTAAAATTTGAACTCGGGAAACATCAAACCAAAATACTCTGTGGTCGATACTAAGCCCTTGTTTGTTAACTTTGCATCTGCGATGCGTTATACGTCATTGCGTGATAACCTTGCGGGATGGTGATTTTTAGTAACATCGAACACAACGTCCTTTTCATTACAATGTTTGTGTCTAAGTGAATAAACCTAAATAGGCCCAGTACGATTCCAAGCTTGTGAAATGAGTAGGAAAGGTAAAAACCATGTGTTTTGCAAATGGGATTCAGGTTCTTCATCAGTACAAGCCGGCTGGGGTTCGACTCTCTTACAGCATTGTCTCGCGATCTGTTCGTTACCATATTAACTTGTACTACACACCTGATGCGCGTCACGCTTCACGTGTTCACGGATGCGTGGTTCTTATACACCAAGGCTCGACACGCACAAGGATCGCATTTGCGGACTCATAAGAAGGAATGTACAACTAATAGAAGACGCTGAAACTACATTATTTGGATGCATGAAGTGACCAATAATAACACTTACGGATAATGGTTTGACAATTATTAAGAACAATCATAACTTATATTTCGATCCGTCATTGGTTAACGTCATAATACCGCTATCACTGCAGCCAATATGCGTTGTGTGTCAGTGCATGTAGGATGTAGAATTGCATATGTAATTCGGAATGATTTTCACTTCCAGTAAGCTCAGGCTCCTGCAGTAAATCATAAAACTTTCAATGTGACGAGCGGACACGAAATTTTGCTCCACCGAAACTGTTTTGAAGTCGTTGTATTGTCTGCCTGCGAGCCTCCATGAAAGCGTGAAATGTAATGGTCGTGGTCTGAAGTCCGCATGTATTGGCAGTTACTTGGTCGGGAAGTGTGTAAATTGTAAGGATAACCGCTTTCATATCATCAGAGATAATCTAGGACGCAGACTGCTGTGGGGCTGTGTAGGACATTTTGTATGTTTGGTAGATATGGAGTTGCATATTTAACGAAATTTGGAGAACTCTAGAACTAGTTACTGAGTTGGCAACAAACACCTTGCAAAAGTGGTTCCATTCTTTTGCACTGAACATTTCGAAGAATGTAGGCCGAATGGAGTCATGAACTTGTTTGTAGGGTATGTAAGTGCCTGGTCTTGAATGTAGTTGCACCTACGAGGGAGAAGTAACAACAGGCTGGGAGAAACTCCATAATCAGCTTGGTGATTTGTTGCCCTCGCGCCAGACGTTCCAGCAATAAATCAGGGAGGCGAAGGTGGGCAAAGCGTATGACACGCATGGAAACAAGACGAAACGCAATTGGTTGTAGAACCTGAAGGAAAGATACCGCTTTTAAGACGTAATCGCAGATGGGAACGAAACATTAACATTTATATTGGGACAGTATGTTGGAAGGGTGTGGATTGGATTCGTCTGGCCGAGGATAGGAGCCAGTGGCGGGCTTTTATGAACACGGTGATGAACCTTCGGGGTCTCTAAAATGTAGGGAGTTTCTGGATTATCTGAAGACTTCTCACCTCAACAGGGACCCTGGCCCTTGGATACTACATAAACACTTCATAGTATCGCCAGGTGCTCACATGTTACTTGCATTCCAGATGTGTGAATGGCAGCAGAGCAGTAGACTTAGGTTGTAGTTTACCTTTGGGCAACAAACATTAAAAATGCTTCTTCATGCTTGGTGCTTCCACATTTAACAAATTGTAAGTTTTGTGGTATGTCAAATTTGTTTTAGTTCTGACTGTACAGTTTGTGTCATTTCAGATGAGTTATGACGCAACATTATTAAATTATCAGAATCTTAGTGAAATTAATTTTTTTCTTATCCTGAAGTAGAGAATGTATTATTAAAAATTACGAGTAAGTGCATTCATTCATCTTCTGACTTTACAAACAGTAAACATGTGTTTACTTACCATAAATACTAAAGTATCATTCCTTTTGCTTTTATGCTTTGCTTGCTTAACAGTGTCGTAGAGGTTGCTGTTAGAATTATTTCCAGACAACTTTGCCACAACCCATGTGAAGGGGCATACATTTTGGCCAGTGGGTTGCAGTTACCTGGCACCGTGTAACTGTAGCCAAGATGATATTTGAGCTCACATTCAATTCACCAGAATTTGATCTACCTACAAGTATACTTGACACCTCAAATTTGGTTCTTTGCATTTTCTGAAGCAAATACGTGATTGTATGCCAGCTGGAAGCTCATTGTGAAGAGTCAGGTTAGGTGTACCATTTATTCAAGTACTCAGTGCAAAAGAAGTGAATCATTTGTATGAGAAGGTGTTTTAGCTGTTGGGGAATAATTACTGAGTTACTGAAGGTTTAGAAAAAGGTAGAAACGTGTGTGTTTGATGTGTGAGTGAATGAAAGGATGTTTGTGCTTAATTGGGTGCATCCAACACCTCGTGTAGAGAACCGGATGGAATGTTTTAGCAGTTAAATTTCATATGAATGGATAGCAGCCATTTTTATTTTCTATTAGAGAAAGTCGGTGCTACTGTCCAGAGGAGTTCACCATCTTCCAGCTTATTCAAAACCTGGAATTGTTTTATGTTACTCAGCAGCAAGCTGCAGCTTTGTAGAGTGTCCTTAATTTATCTGACATCTATCATTTGTCACTACCCACCACCATTGTGCAGCGCATGTGACAGCTGAGTGGGCTATATTCATACGATAAGGTAGCTGAGAGTAAGTGACAACCAGAAGTTGTCAGATGATGACCCTGTATTTAATTGTCATGTATTACTTTGCAGCAAGCTATGGCTTTGTACAGGGTCATTACTTATCTGACAGCTATCATTTGTCACTATCCACCACCATTCTGCTGCGCATGTGACAGCTGAGGGGGCAACATTAATATGATAAGGGAACTGATAGGAAGTGACAACTAATAGTTGTCAGATGATGACCCTGTACTTAATTGTCACGTGTTACTTCGCCGCAAGCAATGGCTTCCCGTGCAATGGGTCTCCATCTTTCTCTGAAGAACATACGGCTGTATAAAATCATGTAATAGCTAACCACACTACTTTGTGTGCTTCATCTGCTGATGGCACTAACTTCTTAGAAGCTTCCACTTTTTGAGGCTGTGGTAATGCATAGACTGTTTGTTTTTAATTTTATTAGCAACATCTTTCAGTGACATCACATTATTTTTCCTCAGTTGACTGTGTCTTTGTAAGCACTTTTCATGGACATCCTTATTTTTACATGTAACAGATGTACCCTGTAAACATTTGTGGTAACAGATGCTTGTGGAATACGTTACATTTTGATATTCTCCGTGTTTCCCATCAGTGCCAGTCTGTTTGGTGTAAATGGTTAGAATTTTCGTTACAGGTTACATACTGTCATTATACCAGATAGAAGTGTGTTTTACATATATGTATATTACCATAAAGGAATGCGTCTGTCTGAATGTGACGTATAATAAACAATGTGTATGTAACACCTTGTGTTTTAAATCAAAACAGTTTGTTCTGGTTTTGTCTTCCTGGTGGGCCAGGATAGTGTAGTCGGTGTAGCGACTCGCTGTGGGCTGGACAGTCCGGGGATCAAATCCCGGTAAGGGCAAGATTGCCAACACCCATCCAGACTGGGCCTGGGTCCCACCCAGCCTCCTGTACAATGGGTACTGGGTATTTCCAGGGAGTGGAGCTAGCCACCCCACCCCCTTCTAGCACCGATGCTGACAAAAGGCTAGAGCTATACCTCTACTTCCCCTGGGGCCTTAGGCTTGTTTTATAATACCTGTTTTATAATGTGTGATTGTGCCCTGATTATGTAGATTATTGAACCCTATTGTATTTTAAATGTGATTTATTTTTTACTATTCCTAATGATTTATTATATTATTGCTTACTTTTTATTATATTTATTGACTTGTTACCAAAGAAGATTGGAACACTTTTGAATCTATGACACATTCTATATCCAATGGTTGTGATGACCTGTTGACTTGGATTTGCTCGAAGATGAAATAAATTACAATTACAATTACAATTCCCTCACTGACAGCTATGCTATGGCAAGCAGTTTTAGCATATTTATGTTATTTTCCAGCAACCTAATTGTCCTGTACATGTAAGAAGCAGCTGGATGAGTATCAGGCCTTAGCTTCTAGCTTCGTGTAGTACACACCTGGCTGGCTTGAAAATGGTGCATTAATATCAGAATGTATTAGGGTTACCATATATCCAACACAGGAAAAGAGGACATTTCTCACTCCTTGACCATAAAAAAGAGGACATATCACCAGGAAAGGGGTTTTCCAAATTTTGGTCAAAACAGAGCATTCCACATGGGCTCAATGATCAAGAGCACCCTTTTGTGCCACAGACATGTAAGGTCCTGGTTTACATACCAAGCATTCGGCTTCCCACTTGTCACAGCCATTTTGGAAACACGAATATGTGCATTTTAGTTTGTATGTGCATTTACATTTTCTTTTCCCATATTAAGAACGCAATAAAAGCAACAAACGAAGTAAACAGAGCACAACATGTCATCCACTGCATTGCACACAATTCAAAATGAATGCCCAGAACTGGGCTGTGCAAGCATGCACTTGGATCCACCGGAAGTGACTGTGAAAGTAAGTTGTGAAGTTGAAATGTTGCCTCTGAGAACCATGAACTATGATGTATATAACAACCACCAAAAAATTGAGTGTGACTACTGACAAAGGCCAGAAACCCAAACATTTTCGTAACATTAAAAAATCTGCCCAGATGCAATTCTGAAGTCTGAAAAAGAGGACATATCAGGGGAAACCCAGAGGTTTGGTAACCCTAGAATATATGACTGTAACCATGTTGTTTATCAGTCAAGGGGAAGATATTTGCAGAGAGTATTCATAAATTTGTATACCCTTTATTAATTTACATTAATCAATAAAAGTTACATAACATTTCCACAGATAACTCATAGCTGTAAAAATGGTGCGAGCATGGTATATGGATTCTTCAGAAGAAGACCAAAGGTTGGAACATCACAGACAGCCTCCCCATTTTCTTGACTTGGATGAACTGTGTAAAGCAACTGGTGTTGAATATTTCAAAGTAAGTGCCACTTTTTGGAAGAATTTGGGAAATGGTTTTGAAGGTTTGAGACAACACATTTTAGCAATTTTTATGCTATTTTGGAACAGCCGTATCATCTGATGTCCATGTGTGTAGAAGTTTTTAATGTACATCCGTATGACAGCATTTATTATTAAACATTCGGCAGAATTTACATTTCATTTGTGTTACTAGATGTATCACAATCAGAACATAATACACTCTTCATCTAATTTAGATATTTTTGGAGAAATATGAAAATACGCTATGAAACTGAAAAACAAGACATCAACATTGCTAGTTTACATGCAGGTATTGTTACGTCATGATTATGAGTTGCTATGCCAAGCAGGTAAGGGAGATGAAGTACGATTCATTAATTGTTGTGTTTCAAGGCCATTTTATGCACGATAGGCCTGCCCATAGCCATTATTACTGATAACTTAAAGTGGGTTCCCTTACTTAAAATTTGGTGCTTTGGTAAACACGTAGTTGGATGGGATAGTGGAAACAGTGTGCTTGACAGAAGTTGAAGGATATGAATGGATGAGAAGGGTTTTTTAGCAGTAGTTTTTTAAATTAACCTTAACTGATTATGCGTTTTATTGTTGTAATGGCACATGCCTGCAGGACAGCTGACCAAGCATTGTGTTCTTTTCGTACTAATGTGATAAGCTCCTGTGGCAAAATCTTTGCTAGCTCATGGTGCTAAGGAAAATTCCACATTTCCATATGATGCAAAGTGGTCATTCTGTTTTGAAGTTCATAATACAAAACTTGGCCTGAATTGCGGTTGTCATTCGTTACATGTGGTGCTTCACTAAGTTGAGACTTTTATTAAACACTAACAACTACAGGGTGTGTCTTCAGTTGTGTCCCTGAGTGTAAGAAAATATGAGCTCCCCTTGCCAGAGTAAAACTGAAGACATTTGTCATCTTAAAAAGTGCTTGAACATGAGAGGTGTGCTCACTCATGTTATGAGTCATAAACAGCAGGTGGACAGCATGCTGCTTGTGTGCGCACACGTGTTTGTGTGTGAGGGGGGTGAGCTGATAGGTGGTTATGTGTGCATGTATGTGAGAGAAAGAAATCTATCTACTGAACAAAGAGTGTTCATTTGCAATACTTTTGTAAAATATGTGTCACAAAAAAAAGTCACCGGAAGTTTTATGAAAAATATGCTGCATCAATGGTGATGTGTAAAAGAACAACATACAGGTGGCAGAAAATTTTGAACAACATTGTCCTTGCTGGACAAAAACAAAACACAAAAGTGTTACATTTTAAGTGAAAAATTGGATGATATTTGGTGCGGGAACGGGAAGAAGCCCCAGAAAATCTTTGTGGCAGTTGGCTGTTTGAAGTTGGGTGTTAAAATCATGTCCCTGAGCAATAAAACTGTTCAAACTATGCCCATACAAAACTATAGCAGCACAGTAACGCTTTCATCAAAGGTGAGAAGCGAGAAGCTGGTATTTTGGGTAGTTTATAGAGAACTGGTAGCCATTGGATTTCTTGTTCCAGAACTTGTGTTTTTCTGATATGAGGCATAGTTTTTGTTGAATGGGAATATAAATAACTGAATAACAGATATTTGTGTTAAGAACGTTACGATGCAGTTCATGAAGTTTGCATGACCATAAAGTTGAAGATTGGTGTGCAGAGAGTGCGTAAAAGCATACTGTCCCTGTTTTTTTTTTTTAAAAGATTCATTCCTGCCACTACATTCACATAACTTGACACCATTCTGTAGAGCATTAACAGAAGAAGAAAAAATGTGTGGTTACTTCAGGCAGAACAGTGGCACAGCCCACCCAGTCAACTTCGCAATGGCTGCCCTAAATGAGGTATTGGGCAGATGGGTAGTAAGTTGTGGTTTGTGGCCTTGCAGCTCTCCATATTTGAATGAGTGCAATTATTTGTGGAGGGCGATGAAAGATAAAATTCATGTGAAAACTCCACACTCCTTGCAAGAACTGAAATATGATATTCAAAGGGTAACTGCCTATATTTTAAGACAAGAGCTCTCTTGTGTGTCAGTAAATATCTTTAGAAGGCATGAGACGTGCTGAGAAGCAGGAAGTTGGCACTTGAAGACATCTAAGACATAAGGTAAGTGGAAGAGGGGGGAGAGTTGCACTCCCAATTCCTGGGGGAATTAGGCCTCCCATCTATTAAAGCTTCCATGATGGCCGTGCTCAGGGATGCGATTAAAGATACACTCTGCCATATCAGTTTATTACACCTTCTTGGACAGACTCCTGAATCAACATTTTTACTTTTGTATTCTGTTCAATGTGGTGTTTATGAAGTACAATATTTCATAATGTGTTTTCTAACTTTGTATTTTGTCAGCCGTTGAACAGTGTGTGTACACAGGGGTGCACAAATTTTTCAAAAAATGTAGGAGCCACTTTTAAATTCTAGATGCCGGAAGAGTCACGTAAAATAAGTTCCATAGTGAAGATCCACAATATCAGTCTCCACAGCAACCTGGCAGCTGAAAGTTATACACTTCTGGTATATAGTAAATACAGTAAATGTTAATCAATTTTCTGGTGTACTGAAAGGTGAAGGTAAAGTTGTCCCTGTCCACACCGTGAAGGCATGTAGGAAGGGTAGATGTGTAGCTCCACTCATTCTTAACCTCGGCACTAGATGGAGGGAAGAGGTAAACTGCCACCCCCGGCTGCTTTACCCCAAGGAAAGAACTCCAGTACCATTGAATATGCTGGCATGTTTTTTATTATAAATTTGAATTCCAACAGTTGAACCCTGATGATCCTGCAGAAGATGAGAAACTGGTAAAAATAAAACATGACAGACATTACACATACGAAGATCAGTTAACATGCTCCAAGGAATGTCTACCAAATTATGAAGAGAAGGTAATTTTACTGCAGAAGATGAGTGTTAAGAGCTTTCTTTGTTTTCCTTTTTACATTTCAATTCACTAAGTTTTCAGGTAGCATGTCATGTGTGATGGGTATTTCTTGGTGTGGGTTTGCTTCATTAACATGTGACAACCAAAGTTTAATCGTATGGTTCTCAACTAATAAAATGCTCATTATAGTCAAAGTGTTTACATATTAAAGTATTATACTTTGTTTACATTAACATTATTGATAATGCTATGTTGTTAGTGCATTTAACCTTTAAACAACCTGCACATGCATATATGAATGCACGTTAAAAAACATCTCCAGAATTTCATTTTACATATTTAGGCATCAAAGAAATTTACTGCATTTGTAAGACCTGCTGCATAATCTCTGCCTTATTTTCCATAAAATACCGAGTAAATTCACAATTCTATCTTTCATATTTTTCATAAACCATAAATACCGGCCCGGTCATTTAAAAGTTAAGAATGGAACTGCAGGTTCGTTGCCAGCCACTAGGAATTGTGTCACACTGTGGCTGAAAGTGCAGTCTTTGAGGGAAAAAAGTGTACTTAGTAATAAATTCCATAGCCCTGAGAGGAGAATACATAATGACAAATTTTATAACAGATGAATGACACTTTCCTGCTCTGGAACACTAATTGCCTTGAATAGGGTTATTTTTTAGAAGCTGATAGTTGCTCACCTAATGAAGAAAGTGCCCACATCTTATGGAACCCAGAGAATCATTACTGTGCATCCAAGAGCCAGGGATTGGCTCTTGGATGCACAGAATTTTACTGTTCCCTTATTATAGTATATGGAAGTAAAAGTGTGCAGTTGAAACACTGCTTAAAATTGTGGAATTGTGTAATGATTATTGCATGATTGTATGTACTGAGAATTCAGACAGATAACTTGCAAGTAATTGGAATAACATTGGTGAGGTTTTGATGTCTGAACATGAAGTTACAAATAGAGCAGAAGTTTAATGTTGTCGTAAAGCGTGACACTGCAGGTTCCCGGGCATGAAGGAGGAAGCATTAAAATTTCACCCACACATAAATGTATGTTACTGAAGCAGATGTTCGTGATTTTAGTTGCTTGTTGGATAAAGTAGGATATTAAATGGTCACGTTAAGAGTTAAGTAAATGTGGTCCCTGTGTCTGCTTTAAGCTCTGTTAATTTTGTCTTCCAGCTGCGCAACTTTTACACTGAACACCTCCATACAGATGAAGAAATAAGACTTGTTTTGGAAGGCTCTGGCTATTTTGATGTGAGGGATGGCAAGGATGAGTGGATACGTATTGAGGTTGTTCGTGGAGACATGATAGTGATTCCGGCAGGCATATATCACCGTTTTACATTGGATACCAAGGTTTATATTGGAGTGTTATATTTCATATTTTATATTGTACATAAATTATTGATATATGTGTTACCTTTAGTGGTTACGTGTAATTTGAAATACTGCCATTGAGAGAAATCCAGTATGTGGAGACAGCTGGAAAGTGGAACTGGGTGTACTGTAGTACATATTGTCGGATGAAGGTAGTCTTAAAGATTCAAGTTTTGTGGGATGTTAAATGCATTGTCACCTGGTCAGTAATAACAGACATCTTGAAGGTCCATAGTGCCTTCATCCTTATGGTTAATAAGTCCTAGAAGACTGAAGGTGTGTTTTGTTGAAACAGTGGTGACTGTTTAGCAGTCAGTACCGTGTAACATCCCAGAAGGCTTGAATCGTCAGCAACCACTGTGAGAAGTTGAGATCTCGCAAAGGTACTCCTAACTTTTTGTGCCTTGTTTGCAGCTGCAAAGTACGCATGGTTTTTGTATGTGACATTTTGGAAATACGATAACTTGTGAAGAAGAAAGTTGATTTAGGTTAGGTTTGTGTGTTGTGACGGATGTCATAGACATACTCATCCTCTACCTCACCAGTCATTCAATGCACAGAAATTGTTATTGCCAAACTTCATATTTTTACAGTTTTGTAAATATGGCTTGAATTGATTTATCTTCATAATTGAAATTCAGTCTGCCACTACTCACTTTTAATTTAACATTTTTTAAACTTAATGAATTAAATAAAATGGAGGGTTAGTCACCCAGAAAAAATCCAGAGGCACGCTGGATTAGCGTAGGTTTGAGAGAACCACCACTTCATACATGTAAATAACACCATCTAAGTGTTAGTCATCACTAGGTTTACATTTCAACTTGCAAGGAAATAGGCAATCTCAGATGGTTGGTGTTTTCTTGGCATTAGTGTAAAACCATTCTACTGTAGCTTTGTATTGCATTACCAATTTTAATTTTTGGTAACTGTATTTTGAAAGGATGTTATGAATAAAAAATTCCATGAACACTTCAAGCTAAACATGTGTTAATTCCATTTTGCAGTGTAATGGTTAGTACTCCTGTTTCATATTTGGAGTTTGTGGGTATAAATCTTGATCTGGAGGTGGTGCTGGACTGTTCCTTCATTCTCTGCAGTCCACGCAAATGCTGGAATGGTGCCTCACAATAGACCAGAAGGGTATTTTAAATTCAGTGTTCAGCGTCAAAACTGCATAACCTATGCAGTTATTATTTATCTTTTTTGGCTCTTTTAATAATAGTTTGAGTTGCTCCCAGTATGTAGTATGTCAGATGATGGGTTGGTTAGTAAAATATGAGTTTCAATGGACATGAAAGGAATCAGCTGTGGAATAATTTAAGCTGATGTGGAGGGACTGAGGAAAACCTCAGAGAACATTAAATTTGAAACTGTGACCTTCTGATTAGGAAAAAGAAATACAACTTGACTGTGAGGTTCAGTGAAAGTATTTTTAAATAACGCAAGTTTCATATCAGTGTTCTGAACAAATGAACATGTATTTGTTGAGCCCATTTGTGCATAACATTTTTCTTAAACATGCATTTTTCTGTTACAGAACTTTATTGTTGCCAAGAGATTTTTCATTGGTGAACCAGTATGGACTCCGCATAACAGACCAGCTGACCACATGGAGTGTCGTAAAGTGTACCTGCAGAAATTAAACAAAGGATTTTGAAAACTGACACATTGAAGCCTTTATAAAATGAAGCATGCAGCTTACGGTAAGTGGGTTAAGACATGTACTAAAAACATTGTTATAACTGGGGCTTTTATATGCATATTTGTGTATGTATGTATGAAGTGTATAGTGTATTGGAAGGTTGGTGTCATACAGAAAAGTATACATGTAGTAACAACATGGGAAAATACTGACATATTATACCTTAGATGCTTGAGGAAAAGGAGTTACCAAATGGACGTTATGAAGGACCACTGGAAATGCATTTTAGTGAACATAATAAGAACACACAAATTTGGTTATGCCATATTAATTGTTGAAATACGTGGCAATGTTTTACCACAGTGTGATCATGAAATTATCATGGTTTGAAGACTTTGTTGTTAGGGTGATCATGTGATTAGGGCTTTTGTATCTTGCATCATATGTTCTGGCTGGTGGCACAGGTTGGCATGCTATCAAGAGATTGAGTAGTGTTTGCAGCTCTTTATAGCCTTGTGGTTGGTACACATATCACCAGGTTTAACACTAAAACTTTGCATTTTGTCCACACAGTATATTTTTGTGTTCCATGTGAATCTCAAAAAATGGCAGTCATTATCCTAAACAGCATTTACCAATTTTCTTTCTAGTGGAAGCACAGTGTGTTCTCTGTGAGGTAGGAACTGAATATTTGTATATAATGTAGATACATTTTAGTCTTCAAAAGATGACATTCATCAGAATTTGTTTTGTTGTTGGATATACTGCATGCTGCCCTTTGGATGACATGTCTAATACCTCTGTTGTGTTTAACCTGTGTGTTGATATGAGACATGTGCATATGATCACTGAGTCTGCTCACACATGTTAACCACTCATCTTCATAATTACATGTCACATTTCGATGTTAATTTAGAGTCTTATTTTATTTGACAACTCTCAGTTGTTACATGCTATCAGCCCATTTATTGTACTAACATAGCCTCTTGGTGGGCCCATATATGTGGCACAGTAGTGGCAGTAAGTGACAGACAGTAGTTGTCAGACAAAGTGATCTCTCTGTATAAATCAGTACAAAACATGTGAGCTTGAATGATATGTTTAGTATCTTCAGGCAGAAAGAAGAAAGGAGGTGTAGTAGTATGAAGTTTCCTTTTAGTAACTTCTGTCTGTTCATTGAAGGCTGCACACTTGAGGGGGCTGAAACCAAAATTGAGTCTGTTGAAGGCTATTTTCAAGCCACTACGACATTTGACTTCCAGCTGTCCCAAATAAAGTTAGGTTTTGTTTTCATGGTGTTAACCACCGTGATTGGCACGTTTTGATGTCAGCCAATTCGGATTCAGCATCTGCTTCTTTGGTGTATGACAGCCTCCTTTGTCCGATAAAGTGAAATCTACAATAATATCAGATAACTTGCTGTTTGATTTGTTTGTACATCCGCAAGCATCATGTATCTGTATATATATTTTTGTTTATGGGGACACAGTTAATGAAGGGCCCTGCAGTTCTTCCATGGGAATTTTGATCAATTTTAGTAAAATAATATTTTGGAATATTGAATTTGCATTGTATTTTATGTATATTTTATAGATGTTTATAATGTTTACAATAAATTATAAACGGCAGTTCCGTATTTTTTTGATATTTTGAAGTGTGGATACTGCTTCTTGACAGTGTGTAAACTGTCTTGCAGCAGAGACATGTCCTTTCTTCTTTCTCCTCCACAAGTGTCTTTAGTCCATTTGGTCACTCCTAGTCCTTACACTTCCCATTGGTAACTTCTTTGGCTTGTTTCTTTGCTCCCAGAAGAATGAAAGTCCTGGTTTTGGATTTCATCCATTGTTCCTTTCTTAATAGTTGTATTGTGTAGAAACCTCCTGACGTGAAAATATAAGTGCGTTCGCAGGTCAGCACACTGAGATGTTTCCAGCACCTTTAAAAATTGTGGGTAAAAGCCTGATATTAACTGCAGTACCTTGAACTGAAGTGCGTGGAGGCTGGATGTGCACTGTGCTGCCTGCCTGCCATTACACAAAATGGTCTGAGTGAAATGGGGATGTGAGTTTTCAGATAAAATAGTGTCCCTGTATTTAAACATGTTATAAAATATTTGTGTATATGTGTTTAGCCCACACTACTGCTGTCCCATACACAGAATGCAAGTAGGATTGCACCTGAGAGTATTATTTTATATGTTTAAATGGTAGGGATATGTGCAGCGTAATCTTTATTTTATTTTTCACAATATGCTATGCATCTCATAATTTACCTTTCTCAGTCATAATATTTTTGTCTTACATCAAGGGTGCACTAAAATTTGAATATCCAATTCCAGCTGTAAAAGTTTAGTGAAAGAACGCACAACTTGAGCTTTGATGAGTGTCAGCAATGACCAGCATATCCTTCACCCGTAATTCACCATGTGTTTTAAGCAGATGGTAAACTGGAAACTGTTCTGAACAATTCGGTACTTTTTTTTATATAGGAGTTGGGCATTTTTAGGCTTTTACAGCAGTGTAGTTGACATCTCTGTTCTTATGGGATGTGTTGTATCATCACTGTGTATTTTGTGCCCAAAATGTTGGGATGACTTACTGGTCTAGAAGTATTGTGCACCAAATGTCCAGTGATGCAGCTCTATGCCCCAGAAGAAAGGAGACCTCACTGTAGAAGTTGTTGTGTCTTTATATGCAGTAAAGTTGTTCATATGCTTAGTAAAGCACCATGCCATGAATGTGGGAGTGAGTCCACACATTCATGACCTTAGCACTAGATGGAGATGAGTGGTTATCTTCCCTCCCTGGCCACTTTGCCCGTGGATAAAGCCCCTAGTTCCTACGGAACATGGGGTTGGGTGAGCTTCAGAGCCTCCCTGAATGCTTTGGAGAAGGCAGAGGTAAAGTTGTCCATGTACACACCTTGAAGGCGAGTAGGGAGGGTGGAAGTATAGCTCCACTCATTCTTAATGTTGGCACTAGTTGTATGTGAGTGGCTGGCTGTTTTACCCCCCACCCAGAGGAAGCTCCTGGTACCCATTGTATAGGAGGGTGGGGGGTTCCCAGAGCGTGTTTGAACATTTTTGAGAGGCAAGAAGTCTCATTTCCATGCTGAGATTCAAATCACCCAGCCCGTAGCCTGATCACTATACTGGCCATGCTGTGAATGTCTCTTCCCTGTTAGGACTGAAGCATGTTTGCTTGGCTGCTGAGCCTCATAGTCCAGTTTCTATACAAAGTAAACTACCCTTAAGATTTTTGTAGAGAGAATGCATATTGAGGGAGATACATAGGCTGAGGGTGTTTGAGAATAGGGTGCTGAGGAAGATATGTAGGCCAAAGAGGGACGAGGTAACGCGAGAGTGGAGAAGACTGCATAGTGAGGAGCTTTATGATGTGTACTCCTCACCAAATATTATTCAGGTGATAAAATCAAGAAGAATGAAATGGGTGGGGCATGTGGCACATATGGGCGACAGGAGGGGTGCATACAGGGTTTTGGTGGGTAGACCTGAGGGAGAGAGACGACTTAGAAGACATGGGCATAGATGGGCGGATAATATTAAAATGGATCTTCAAGAAGTTGGATGAGGGGCATGGACTTGATTGATCTGGCTCAGTAGGATGTTGGTGAATGCTGTTATGAACCTTTGGGTTGTATAAAATGTGGGGAGTTTCTTGACTAGCTGAGGACCAATGAGCTTCTCAAGAAGGACTCTACTCCATGGAGTTAGTCGGTCAGTCAGTCAATAGAGATTGTCACTGTTTGGTTTATCTTACCACTGTTTTTGGTATGTCACAGAAGCAGACACACATTGTGTTTTGTAGATTGGGAGGAAAAAACTTTGCTATTTATGTGTCTGAGTGGTCATATACATGATGTTTTAAAAAAAGTGATAAGGTGTCCTTTAAATACAGTGTGGCTGGTCTGCACATTTTCCAAGTACATAATTTTCTGGCTTGAGAGGGAGGAAGTAATAGGAGGCTGGAGAAAGGTACATAATGAAGGGCTTAGTGATTTATACTTGCCAAAGGTCATGAGGATGATCAAATGAAGGAGGCTGAGATGGACAGGGCATTTGGCACGTGTGAGAGAAATGTGTTCATGATTTTGGTTGTAAAACCTGGCAGTAAGGGGCTGCTTGTAAAATCTAGAGTTAGATGGACGGGTAATATTGAAGCTGGTCTTGAAGAAATTGAGAATGTGAACTGGAGTCATCTGGCACCTTTGTCAGTTTTTGGGCTTTGCAGTCATCCAGGATTTAAAAATACCAAACGTGTGTATGGAGACAGAGTCTGTCTCCATCCTGGGGCAAAAGGGGTGGCTGAAGCACCTGTTGATGTGGGCTGATTAAATAGACCTCTTCTTAACCTCTGGTTTTCTTCAGCTGACATCCATAGATGCAAGATAGCCTTATCTAACACCAACCTGAGGCTGGAAGCAGGTGCAGTTTGTGAAATGGTGTGCTGAAAACTTATTTTTAATTTTTATTAAACAAAAGTCCAAAAGTCGAGTGGTTTGGAACCACTGCCAGAACACTGCAGAACTGAATTGCCCACAAACGCTTATTGCTGTGTCTGATGTATAGGCATCCCATGCTGCATGATCACTATTAATTGCACCAGTGTATAACTTGTAAACAGTTCGTAGCTTTCCATTTTCGAGTACAAATTTGTGGTCACTAAATTCCATTCATGCACCAAATTAGTGCAAGCCACCTACTTCGGGAACCACTGCTGTAAAGGTGTGTGTGTGTGTGTGTGTGTGTGTGTGTGTGTGTGTGTGTGTGTGTGTGTTTTAGATATATATGTTACGTGGCTCATGTGAAGACTGTCTGCAAACTGTGTCTGAGTGGTATGAACAAAATTAAAATCGCCAAGAGCTACTAACAGACAATCATAATACAGTACCAAATTTAATTGAATCTGGTTTTTGAGCTAAAATTTGCAGTTGAGAGGCCCACTGTATCCCTTTATGTCTCTTGTATGACACAATACAGGGAAATTTGTGTTCTTTACAATGAAAAATTCAGAAGGCCATGGGTTATTGCATCAGGAAAACAACAAAATGCATGATGAAACAAAATCACATGTTTGAGGTGTCTGATATTTCCAGTTCAGTTGTCCATCGTGTTACAGGCATTTATGTTTGTGTGTGCGGTAATTGTAGGGTTAGTGCAGTACACAGCGGACTAGTAAACATGTTGTTTCTTGCAGTTGTGATTGTATAGTTCACACCTTGCCAAATTATGAGTCAAATATTTTTGTGAATGGAACGTCGGATTGTAGGATAGATTCGTACACAGAGCCTTGTGATACCAACTTGGCAGACTGTTAATAGGATTATACTTGCAGGCCTGTATTTTGTACTGAGTCTATATTTTAGAAAGGTGCAAAACAGTGATTTTAAGTGTGTTATTTAACAACACTGTCAGTTGCAAGGGCTAAATAATTTTGGTGATTGGCGCATCATTATGGAGCATTGGCTGAATGATACTGGTAAGGGAAAACCAAAGCACTTAGAGAAAAACCTGTAGTAGTGTCACTCTGTCCAAGGTATGAAAGAATAATGGTGATTCGATTCATTTCTTTATTTATTTAAGTGCTGATTTGATAGCCCAGTGGCCAATTATGGGGACAGAAAAAGGCCTTCAGTGAAATGCAGTATGTGGTAATGGCCTCTAGTGGGACTCCCATAATACTAGGTGCCATGGACACTGTAAACATTATGAATGTGGAGGGACAGATGTGGCTTCTGCAGGTGGTGACTGGAGAGCAAGCACATTGTGAGCTGTGTTGATGTTTATTGTATAATTGCATGTACAGGTGTACGGTGAATAATGTAACCACTGTCGTTCTCATCTTTAAAATGTTACTCCTGTGTTGATAGCCCGTCTCACATGTATTTGTTATACTTCATGGGTCACTAATATCTGTGTTCTCAACTGATCAAATTTGTTCAAACCGAATGATCTTGACTTTTACTCAGGAAGTGCCCGGTTTCTATTTGGACTGGGTGAGGTACTACCCCAGTAGGTTTTTCATGGCTGTCCTCATTACCTCCAGCCAGACACCGGGATGGTATTTAAGGTTATGTGCTTCTTGGACGTCGTCAAGCATCTGGTGTTTTGAAATTAATAAAAGCAATAAAAATTGAAGTGCTGATCCCGGTGGCCGTGTGATCTAAATCGTAGGTCTGCAGCCGCTCAATTGCTGAGGTCACGGGTTTGAATCCTGCTGAGTACATGGATGTTCATCTCTTGTGTTTGTTGTGTGTTGTGTAGGTAGCGGCCACTGCGACGGGCTGATCACTCGTTCAGAGGAGTCCTACCGGGTGTGGTGTGTCTAATCGTGTGTGGTCTTAGAAACCTCGAAAGGAAGCGGCTTAGGCCCCGATCTGGGCCGTTGGGTCATAGGCGAAAATAAAAACTGATTAGCAAATAAAACACTTGCTTTGCCCGTCGGGCCAACTGAGTAGGTCCTGTTATTTCAGCCTGAAAATGGGAACTGATCCTGTCCCCGAAACGTGGTGTTGTATTTAATATTTATTTTTTATTTTGAGCACTTTTATTAATTTTAAAACACCAGACGATGTACAAAGGTTCGAGAAGTAAATAATTTTATGTATGGTATAGCCTCGTCATAATGTTGCTGAAATGTACCGGCATAGTATCTTAAATTAGGACAGGACCGTTTCCTTCCACATCGGTACACAATTCACTATGATACAATCATTCAACGCTGTATTATCCGAGTTACTAACAGCGTCGTTAAATTATGTTATATTTCGGATATTTCATTTCATTTTCCTTGCGAAGTTTCATTCCTTTGAGTACGTTGATTAAATTACAGTATTTGGTTTCAATATGGAAACACTTCCAGGATTTCCGACCCGTAGTTGTAAATTCAAGGAGCGACGTACCAGAAATTCTCCCAGGTACTGTACTTTTTTGTCATTTATGAGCCACAGTAAAGCACTTCTGATGTTGACGTCCATGCGTTCACTTTGTTTCCCACATGTCAGTCCAGTCCACAATCACATGACCCCAACCACGATTTACAGCCATCGTAACAGTCAAATGGACCTAGGTAAGCGGCAATGAATTTGATAAGCATGCCGGTGACATCCCGCTCGACTCGTAGACATTGCGGCTGCTTTGGGAGCTGTGCATTCGGCCGAGTAGCCTGACGTTACAGCTGCGGAGCACGATCAATAGGAAGAGAGACCATAGCACATGACAGTCAGTCTTTGGTAAACGCCGTTGGGGAAATGGGTCGTTTCTGTAACACGTCTTTGAAATCATAATATTCTAGTTCACAGTTGCACAGCTGTACAGTGAAATAACCTCCAGAAGCAACAAACACACACAGAGAGCATGCGTATACGTTGCGAATTCGAATACAGAAGCTTGTGAAGTGGTAACCGTAGGCATTCATTAGAAAACTGAAAACAATTGACGAACGCGGTACGAACTCGAAACAGGTGAAATGCGTGTGGCTGTGTATTGACTGTAGTACTGTGACCCTGTGACCTATTACATGTGTTTGTAGTGCCCGTCATAAAGTCTAACTTTAAAATTGGGTTAAAGTTTAGTGAAATAATAGACATTTTATTTGTTTTCTGTAGGTGAATACATTTGGAACCGATCAACCATGTTTTCACTTTGGTATGCCAGTCTAGCACACAAACAGCTATTTAGGTAAGTGCTAGCAGTACAGTAATTATTTGTGAAATGATTCTGTTGCAATGTATTATGTCATGGTGCATATTGTTATCTTCATATGTACGCAATATTGCAGAATCTATTTCTGCCTGGTATCTGGCTTGCAGAAAGGATGTCGTAATAACGAAATTCTGGCACGCTACGCAGAAACCAGTGGAAACGCCCCCTCGTTTGAACACGTTACACTGTTTCTGCACGCATTTTCCTTTTGACCTTATTCAAAATTATCAGACCCACCGGTATACCTAAAGTATTGTTTGACCTATATTAATTTGAGGAAAAGACTTCGTACTTTACGCGATTCAGACCTTCTTGTCTTCGTCACAGTTACTGTAAAACTTGTATAAACACTAATAATACTGTGGACTGTGTGACTAATGTCCCTTTCATATAATTTCGTTGTGAATGTTATATGCATTGATGTCAGTTTTGCAATATCTGGTCTCGTTTTTGTTTCTGTCCTGTCCGTAGCGTGTTATCAGTCTTGGAATAACTGACTATCCTATGTTAAACGGTAAACAGCCTAAATTACTGCCAGTTAAATATGTAGCCAGATCACACACGTGTAAGGAACCCTTCCGTCTCAACACAAACCCAGTGCAGTCTAATGTACATTATTTATTTCCTAAGTTACACGAACACTTGTCATGTTAAGTCATACCTGCCATACAGAGTTACCGTTGGCGAAGATTAAAAGCATTATCAATTCGTATGTTATTCTAACAGTTATGTTTCAAATGTATGTGCTGTATATATCGAATAGGCTGGGAAAGGCGATTGTGAACAGTGAGCATATAAGGACCGTGGGGACGATCTTGGCCAACTTCATGTAGTATCCAGACAGTCTTATACAGGGTGATTCAGAAGGAAAGGTCAGTATTTTTGGAGGCCATGTTGTCGGTTATTGTGAGAAGAAAAGATCATGTGTACATGTGTCTGATTCTGAATGGTTACTGAGATAGAGCTGTTTGAATCTACAAGTATAAAAGCATTGTGAACTGTAATAAAGAAAGAGAAATAACTTACTGTTAATCTTATTTTAATTTTAATCTAATGTTTAAACAACAGTTTTTTTACAGTTCACAATAAATGTTGCAAAATCCCACCGCCAACGTCAGTGCACTTCGCACCTCGTGTGCGAATATCGCGTGTTGTTTGTCTTAGTTGATCTTCCCTTTCTTTAGAAGGGCAGCAGCATCCAAAATGCGAGCGAGCAATTCGTCTCGTGTGTCCACTTTTCTTTTGTAAACTTCGCACTTCATCCAACCCCCAAAAACAAAAATCTAACGGAGGTAGGTCTGGAGATTCAAACAGTTCTATCTTGGTAACCATTCAGAATTAGAGACATGTTCATACGAATTTTCTTTATCACAACGACCGATAGTATAAACTCCCAGAATATTTACCTTTCCTCGTGAATCTCCCTGTACAGAACCGAGAAAACTGAATGAGAAAACGGAATCAGGACACCCAGTAGTGCGGTTGAGAGTCAAACCAGGTACCCCGAACTTACGTCCGCTAAATCAAGCTGATCGGTTCGTAGCATTATAGCTGTATAACTAATGTGTTAAAGGGAATGAAAGATAGATCTCAGCGTATGCCATTGGAATCGTTACACAATTTATTAACGTACTGGGTGCCAATAATATTAGGTCTGTGTCATTTATGTTGTTGCATTGGAATAAGTAAACCAGCAATATGATGTAAGATTTTGCGGTTGCCTCTAAATGCTTATTTCCATGCAACTCCGTTAGAAGAACCGATTCTTGGGCAGTGTTACGCCTTGTTGACTGGTATATGGTTACGGACGTTTCTGAGTGATTGCACCTTCATTGCTCAGGGTCAAACGTGAGAAGTGGGGCAGCACAATTCTTCGAAACGTCGACAGCTGTGTACCAGTCGACACGCCATATTGTCTTCAGCTACACCTCCATGAGAACCTCAAATCTCACAAATTGACTAGACCCTCCGATGAAATATAGAATGTTTATGCATATTAACCCTTTAAAGACGAAGCGTATTTTTTATATAAGGACTTAGTGCGTACCGCGCTGTAAACACTCTCCACTTCGGTTATAAAAACCAATCTCTTAATGTTTTATGAGGTAAAAGTTGCTGTTTGTTCTGAGATCCGTACAAAACACATAAACGCAATGTGGGCACCACGTAGAATTTTTTAATGTTAAACCCGGTGGTACGTAAAGTTACCGCTAGGCTTTAAAAGGTTAATATTCTTATTCTGTTACATGAACGCTTTGTAAACATCAGTCGGAAGAATGTTGTTTAATAACTTAAGAATGGATAATTAATTAATTAATTGTACGGTTTGTATCATTGCTGACGGGGGGTGGGGCTGGGGGAAGCCGGTACAAATTCCAGGGGCCCGGCGGTCAGGAAGGGGGCTGGGGGCCCGACTGTGTTGCATATGTTCTTTTTGTCTTTTCTTTGTAGTACCATTGTTTGTCGATTGTGCAAATTAACCCTTTCAGACCAAGCCCGAGTCACTCTGCAAGTGAGAGCCAGTCTTTCCGATTTACTCGTACGATCGTAGTGTAAAGATTTTTAGCCATTCCTCCCTTGTTGGGGAGACCGAAAAAAAATTTTTAGCGGGGCCTGAGCCCTGGTCTGTATAGAGCTGTAACTATGTCTACCGGTTTTGAAATCATTAGAATCTGTAACACGTGGGCTGATAATGACTGGTTGCTCGATTTTACATTCGTAATATTTCAGTGTTCCACTTGATCTGTGAAACTTTGCATTCGGCCCACATAGTACTTGAATAGAAGTCCAACTTACATCAGCTTTAGGTCTGTAGATTTACTTATCAGTTTGCCAAAGTATGAGAGAGACGTTTTATACAATTCAGATTAGATTACGTGTATTTGTTTGGTGCAGCTGGGTGTCTTAGCGTGATTGCTGCAACAGCGATTGGCTGCAGCATGTAACACACTAAGCGCTTTCAGTTTATAAGATGTTTGCTTTTCTGGGATGTTACGCAGCGTAAATTGGTAATTTAGTTGCAGCCGTTTCGGGGCAACCTATCAGTCCCATCTTCAAGGGTAAGCAGTTCTTGAACTTCTTGCCCTTGAAGATGGGACCTATAGGTTGTCCCGAAACGTCGATAACTAGCTAAAAAGAACTGCTTGACCCTTGAAGATGGGACCAGTAGGTTGTCCCGAAACGTCGGAAGCCTGACATCACCCCGTTCAGTTGGTTTCACACCACCGAAACTTGTTGCCTTGAAGTCAATTTTAACATGCTTCTCCCGTTTCCCATTCAGCTGTGTTGTGTGGGTTTTCCTTATTTGACATTCAACTTAACATCTTATTGTAAATGTATGAACAGAACTGCACGGAAATGTCAACGTGTGATGTGTTGTTTGTCAGAGTTCCTTAATGAGCTCTGTTTTCAATGTTGTGCTTGGTGTGCTTTGGTAGTTTGACGAATATTGTAAGGTAATGCAGGTAATACAGACGGTGTGACAAGCGTAATGCGCCCTTTCCTCCCTGAACATGTAAATATATTAATGCTGTATATGATCTCGCAAAAGTGATCCTGAACTTGCAGTTTCGGATGTCCTTTTTAAGCAGTCTTCTTTTTAGCATTCCTAAGTGCATGCGTGGAGTAAAATTATTGACGGTAGTTAGGTAAAATTGCTTTTAGCCAGGGTACATGACATTAGGTTTGAAATGTTACTCCTTTTGCACATGCAAACATACAGTAAACGGTAACTTGTCCTTATGGCACAATGTAGCGATGACTGCGATGCGATGTCAGTTTTTTGCTTCATTCCCCATTTTATTCTTGTAAAGTAATTTTTGCGTACTTCTTTTACCGTCAGCGAAGTAGCTTGAAGCGGGGAACATCCCAAATTTATTTATTTATTTATTTATTTATTTGCGTAGTCTTTCTTGCGATAGATCACAACCTTTTCCAAAAATAATTCTCTAGAGTGTGCGATTTAATGCTTCCGCTTTCAAATTCCAGCATCCTCTCTTTTTCTTAAGGTCATTCAGTAGCTGCTTACGTCTTACTCCTCGTCTTCTCTTCCCTCATCTCTTTCCTTCAATAACGTGCTTGAGAGACAAGATGTGACCAGTTCAATTAGCCTTTCTTCGTTCTTTGTGTGTGGAATGTTCCTTTCTTCCTTGGCTCTGTGTAATACTTCATTTTTCACGCAGTCTTTCACTGTTCTTCTCCATCCTTCTCCAGCACCACATTTCAAAGCTTTGAAGGTGTTTCTGATCTATTTTCCGAAGTGTCCAGTTTTTAGCACCATACAAAGCAGTGCCTGAAATGTATTTATTTCTTTATGGGCTTATTTAACGACGTTGGCAGTAACTCGGAATATGCAGCGTCGAATGATTCTACAGTTAGTGAATATTGACTTGAAAAGGATGCGGGTGGAAGCGGTCGCGGCCGAATTTTAGCCTTGTACTGGTACCGTACGGCGGAAGGGGATTCCTTCACCGATTTTATCAGCGGGTTTGAGGGGCGTTAGATGGAAGAGGTCGGAGACCACCTGGGTGTATTTTGTGTCAGATGTAGGCTATATTTTTAGTGTCATTCATATGGTCATTGTATACGTTTTAGTGTTTTCGCGGTGAAATCTGTTTAAATTGCATTTAAATATCTGAGGTTATGTAATTTTTGTAAGATAACAGTTCGCATTTTAATAACAGAAAATAATACAAAATTAAAATTGTCCATGTCCATGCCAGTAAGGCATATAGGTGGACCGGAGATATAGCTGTACTCATTCTTATCCTTGGCACTAGAGGTGAGTGGTCAGCTTCACTCCTTGTTCGCTTTAATCCGGGTGGGAAAGAGCCCCTGGCACCCACTGAAGAAGAGGCTAAGAGGACCTCAGAACCGGTCTGGATGTTTTGGAGAAGAGAAAAAATTTCTTACTCCTGCCGAGGCTCGAACCACGATTCCAAAATCCAGTCTGTAGGCTAGATGTTACGCGGACGGACTGAATTATCCGGGAGGCACGTGTCTTCTGTGACCGATCAAATCTGAAAAGAACAATTTAAATTTGCCACCCTAGTACGTACACGCAACCTATCAACGTTAACCATTTGACTGTCGAGTTCAATAATGCTATCGATAGGGATGTATATCAGTATCGGTAACTTCGACGGATCGATATTTATAAGATTGAGCTATTAACTGCACAGAAGCGCTGCGGTGGTGGCGTGAAGAACATTAACATTGTCGACGCTGGTTCAGTCGATTCATCTGCGACCGTGTATTGCGCGCGGTAGCCCCAAAGTGACAGAGAATTCTTCGCTCTGCACATAGGCATAACTTAGGGCGCACAACGGGGTAAAACGCCCCTCCAATACTTTTTGTACCTAAGATTTGTTTTTTTGGTTACTGAGTTGAAGAGGGGCAAAGTGAAGAACAAAGCAGAAATATTTTCTAAACCATTATTTGAGTGGTATAAAGACTGAGAAGATGAAAACCGGCGTTTTACGGGACGCAGAATGGAGGCGTCCTAGTACCCGTGGTCGATTTTACCCCTCCCCTTCCCCCAGTGTTATAGCCAAGTTACGCCTATGACTCTACGGAAACTGAATGTTCATCACCGTCTACACAAGCCCCTTCCACTGGATTATGCCGTGAGCCACTTGAATCTAATCCTCACGCTAACACAGTTTCTGTCGGTTTTCGAAGTGGCCCCCATCTTGTATACTTCAATTAAATTTATGTACATCCACCGTCTCTGTAGTGCCTGCTGCATGTCCTGCCACTTATGTCCCTTGATATTATCGCTTCGAAGTTTTAATAGAGTCCGGCAGTTTAATGAGGTGATACTTGTTTGTTTGTCTGAAATGATTGATGATTAATATTTCTCATAAGTAAAAGTCAAGTTCTGTATGTTTCATGTATTTTGTAATGTTCGTGTGATATATTTTTTATTTTTCTACGAGTAACGAATATTTTGTGGCCCTTTATTTTCTGGTTTCTTAAAAAGTTCTGTAAATTTTTGGATGGAAGAAATATTTGTACAAATAAACTCAGCGTGAAAACGTCTTATGGGCCAGTATTACCCGTTGAAACTCGATGGGCTTTATACTAGTATTCCTATAATTTGTTCTTATCACTTATTAATGTGTTGTTATAAAGGTCCGTGCCAGGAGAAGAGAAGAACAAACTCGTCAAACCAACTACGGAAATTTCCGTCACAAAACCTACGCATGCCTCATTTGTGTGTCTTAAAAACGGGTGTGATAGTATACTTAACCTTTTAAAGCCTAGCGGTAACTTTACATACGACCGGGTTTAACATTAAAAAATTCTACGTGGTGCCCACATTGCGTTTATGTGTTTTGTACGGATCTCAGAACAAACAGCAACTTTTGCCTTATAAATCATTAAGAGATTGGTTTTTATAACCGAAGTGGAGAGTGTTTACAGCGCGGTACGCACTGAGTTTTTATATAAAACAAATATGCTTCGTCTTTAAAGGGTTAATGCTTGCCCAGATTAACCATCGATATGTGTTTGACCCGAGAGTCATCTCGCACGCCGAACAATGGCGCGAGCTAAGAGACACTCAAGAGCCACCACCGGCCTGAGAGTTTCTTCTCCGCACTTTTTTGTCTTCCTCTGTAGTATAATTATTTGTCGATTGTCCAAATTAACCCTTTCAAACCAAGCCCAAGTCACTCGGCAACTGGCAGTCTTTCCGCGACAGTGTAAAGATTTTCAGCTGGTCGGCACTTGGTGTGGGCACCGAAAATTTTTTTAACCGAGGGCCGAACCCCCTCCCGGCGGCCATGTCTACACCTAATAAACCATTCACACGTCATACGCCTTTCAGCTATTAAATTTACGTCGTCATCCTCATTCTTGAGCTCCTGTGTTGCTGTAATTAAGATATGTTTGGCCATAGGTGTAACTTGGGGGGGGGGGGGGAGAGAGGCAGATGCCCGCCAATATTTTTCAACCTAGGAATTTTTTTGGTTACTGAATAGAATAATATTAAATGAAAAGTGGACAGAAAAAAGGAAACGAAGATATTGGGTTTTATGGGACCAGTTTTCCCGTCTTTCAAATTTGACTCCTTTGTAAAATAAATTTCCTAATACCCACGGTCATTTTTGCCCCCGCACCCCCCCCCCCTTCCAGTGTTATTAGCCAAGTTACGCTTATGTGTTTGGTAGCTTGTTTATTTCATTGTCAGTTATACGCTCTTAATGGTACATTGCCATGAATAGTGAGTGAATTTGGCGCGGAGTTGAGCATCGAAACGCGTCAATGAAGGCTATAAATTGTGGCAAGGCTGTTAGACTTCCCAATAAAACTGTTCTGTCAAGGCCATACCGTGTGCAGAGTTAAAATAAATAATTACTGTGCACGTGCAAGTGCAGTTTCTATGCTATTGCTTGAAAGTGTTCGAAAGTAATAACTGTTTGTATTACAAAGAACAAACTGCATAACTCTTCCTTAACTACAAGTCTCTTCCAAGAAACCATCCGGAAACTGAAGATCTAAGTCTTCTAGCATGTTACGCCGAGGCGAGTGGTAAATGGCTGTCGACGTTTCGGAGGAGCGTAAAGTCTCCAACTTCAGTGTAAAACACTGAATTCTTCTTGGACTGCTTGGTCCTGAAGTTGGGGGCACTGCTATCATCCGGAACGTCGGTGGTTATTTTACCAACTGTCGACACGATATTATATCCTCAGGAGACTTCAGTCCTTATCAGCATTGTTGTTAGAACCTCAAATCTCGTAATCTGGAATTTCGCCGTAAACGTGAATTTGGGGTACGTGTGAGCCTGCACCATCACAGTCCGTGGGCAGCGCAACGCTTTACCGTAGCAAACACTGAATCATTGCTACTGGCGACGTGTCTTGTCTGCGACCTTCTGCAGCGCAAAACATGCTTTATGATGTATTAAGCTGAGTAAAGGTACTTACCGAAGCAGCACGCCTGTTCGTCACGAATCAGTGCATGCAAATAGAGAGGACATCGTGGCGTTCTGAAGCATAACATCTGGATACACTGTATTCAGTTTTTTGTACCAACGAAATGCACATTGTTAGAGGAATTACACTACCAGCCGCCACAATAATTTTAATGTGTGTAAATCATATTTATTATGGAAGATTTTTTATCACATTTTAACAATCAGATTTTTAAAAACAATACAATTTGTACCTTTTATACAGAAATGACATCAACAACGGAGCCTACTGCAGACTGTGGAATCTTGTAAATAATAGCTTGTCATTGGCAGTTGGTTTTAAACCTGGCATATTGTGCTCTCTAAAGATGGTACGCTTTTACCGAAACATGTCGGAGCTACGTGTTTAACACTCATATGTAACTTATAATGTATATTAAGGTGGTGTAATAAATTGAATACAATGATCTAAAAAATGCACGGCATGGACAACTTTAAAATAATCGGGATTCACTTCAGGCACAAAGACTGATGAAAACTGTTCATGTTTGGAAATAATAATATATTGTCAATAATAATAATAATAATAATAATAATAATAACTGGTTATACCCGTGCAAACAACTCACACGTAGAAACAATAAAATATTTGCTCAACCGAGAATGATCTATATCTGAAAACCTCTAAAGCACTTCGCGATGTACAATGTTTCATGTTACCAATGTGTCATTTTCTGTACGTTGTCGATGTTCTTCAATAATTGCAACAGGGACCCTGTAAAATGAGAGGACTGGGGAAACGCCACTGGAGATGGCTATGGGAAAAACAGGCAATGGTGGATGTATTCCAACACGTTTAGGCGTCAGCCCTTGAGCCTTATTGACTGTCATAGCAAAGGTGGTTTTGATGGGAAGTCGTCTTCTGCACAGTTTGAAGGGAACGGTAGGATCTGATGGACACAACTGAATCCTGGGTGTAAGGACAGTGTTTATAGAGCCAGTAACTTGCGCTGCTGTGCAGTGCTCTCACAAGCCTCTTACGGTCATATGCTGCCACCATATTTCATATATTTCACATGGCTTCCGGCAGAGGCAGCACTAGCCTTTTTGTTAAAAACAATTTTTTGAGAAGGGATTAATGAAAGCAAAGGATATTGCCATCAAAAAATGTCTGTCTTGGGAAGATCCGTTCGGTAGTTCAGTAGCTCATTATGTCGCGAATAAACTTTGCTGTATTAATATGATGATGGTGATGATGATGATGACGACGACAATAATAATAATAATAATAATAATAATATGCGAGATTGGTGGTTCTGACAGCGGTGTTGCTGAAATTGATGTCCTCTGTTCGGACTGCTTGGCCCTAAAATTGACGGCACCACGTTCCTTCGAAACGTCGGTAATAATTTATCTGTGGATACTGTAACATCTCAGAGCTCCTGGCTCGTCAGTACTGACGTTGTAAAGTATCTGAGAATGACACTGGCACATCAGAATATCATTCGCGACTAAATTCGGAAAATTCTTGCTACTAATCAGTTCAGAATCGGTTTCCTTTCCGTCTGCTATCAGAATCCTTGAACGTGAAATTACGGGCATGTAATTAAGGAGAACATATAGGCGAGACATGTATAAAATTTGAATTGATAAAAGTGCAGGAAGAAGACCACTAGAAAGATCCAGGCGTAGATGGGAGGATAATATTGAAGTGTTTAAGAAAAATGTGTCAATGTGTACACTAGATTGAACTGGCTCAGGATAAGGTATAAGGCCGAATTTTTTTGGCCAGGTCGGTAAACCTTCGGGTTCCATAAAGACGGGGGAATTTCTTGACCAGCTGTCAGCTCTGTGCCATGGAGTTAGTATTATAGATTTAATATAGAACTGTCTATGTAAATTTTTTGTTGGTCATTATATTGCCACTGACCGTATCGGAAGGTGTGCCAGGTTTAAACGTCAGGAAAATTCTGAATTTTGGTCTGAATCCAACTGATCTACAACTAGATATAACTTCTCTGGATTCAAGATGGATATAGTCACTTGTTATTCTCTGAAGCCGTCGTTTTGATAGCACAGCCGTGTCTTCTAGGCGTGGCTTCACATTTTTTTACAATAGACACATGAGCTGCACCTCTGTTCCGTTGTATATGGTATTCTGTGTTCCTCATGAGATCCTATTTAGAGGCACAGTATTGGAAATACCCCTTCCCATAACAGACTCCTCTCCCTTCTTTGAAAAATAGTGAAGCTCCCGAAATAAAGCGACCCGGGAGCCCTTGGTTTTTGCTTTGCGATATTTTTAAATGCGACGAACGGCAAGGTCTGGGTTAAGGATTTGGGGGCGTCGTGAAATGTGTTGGCCGTGTTCTTGTAAGCACAGTTACGTAAAGCGTGTGCTAGGCTACTTAAGTGTATGACATCAGTCCGATAGTATCTGATTTTGTCGTTGCAGTGTGCTTATCATTGCGTTTTATCATCCGACGTAAATTCCCATTGTTGCTCCTGATTTCTTTGTAAAAAAGCAGGGCTGTGGAGTCGGAGTCGGAAGGAATTTTAGGTGGAGTCGGAGTCGGAGTCGAAAGGCATTTTTGGGTGGAGTTGGAGTCGGAAAAAAATGTACCGACTCCGACTCCGACCTCAGTGTAAAGGCTTAACTAGGTACTCCAACTCCAGAGCCCTGATAGCAACAGTAACGATTACACTTATACTTAAGTCGAAAAAGTAGCCTGATGATTCACGTGGTGGCGATGAAATGTCTTATAGGTTTGCTATTATTAATGCGTATTGAGCTTTTATGAAGGAGTCGGAGTTTTAAAAATCGATGAGTCGAAGTCGGAAGTTTTAAAAATCGAGGAGTCGGAGTCGGAGCTTTTGTGTACCGACTCCACAGCCCTGGTAAAAAGTGTCCATTCTTGTGTTCCCATGTTTAATCCACAGAAGACACGCTGTTGCCTCGGTTCTAATTACATACTGAAGTAGTCTAAGATTTTGATTGTTGGTGTTATTGGGTTTTATTTGTTTTGATTACTTTTGCTTGATCCTCTTCCCATAGAAGTTGGTAACGTGTGCAAATGTTGAATTGTTGGTGTTGCTATCGGAAATGTTTCTTTATTTTTTTATGGTTTTCATTGAAAGAAAAACCATTCTAATTAATATTATTTATTTTTATGGCGTTCTAAAAATTATTTCCTGAAATATGTGTAACATTGTAACATTGCAGGCCAACATATAACAATGATAACGCGCAACAAAAAATTTAGACTTCGATATTCTTTCTAAACGCTAAGAAGATTGGGGAAAGTGCTCAAAATTATCAAGTCTTGAACGTTTTACTTTTTCTCCGTACTTCTCAAAGGTTCTACAGGAGACGTTCCGCGTGTCTTCTAACAGTTTGTGTGTGGGAAGTGGGCGCTCACGCAACCAATATTTTGTTCAGTTTATAACCCCCTTTGTCAATATATCGGCCTGGAATATCTGTGTGGGAATGTGTAATGGATTTGCAGAAATCACATACGTGTAAATACCTGGAAACTTTGAGACTGACAGACCTGCACAATGGGCACGTGCTAATGTTTGTGACTTCCTCAGCACACAACGTAACAGAACGTGACGAACAGTGCAGAAATATAACAACGTGCAGTAAGAATTAGATGTGTGTAACGAACATAAATAAGTGAAGGGGGCACAAATCTTCTCCTGTTCGTTAATCAAGCAAAAGGAAGGAATCCCCCTCATAGATGCAAGTGATGTTTTATGTTTGCACAGTAATACGTCGGATTTAGTGACTTTGATGAATACAGCAGCTAGTATGGTGAACGCATGACTGGTGATAATAATGTTAAAAAGATCAAGAGCTGGAAACCCATGTCGAAAAGACCAATTGAAAGGCCTAAAATACGTTGGAAAGACGACTTTTGGAAGATATAAAAAGCATGAAAGTACATGACTGGAAGAATGTAGCACAGAATAGAAACAGATGGAAGAAAGTGGTTGCGCAAGCCAGAACCTTGTATAGGTTGCAGCGCTTTATAAGAAGAAGAAGAAGAAGAAGAAGAAGAAGAAGTATACTGGTAATTGGTAGCGTGACTCAGATGTGATTGAGCAGAATCTTCTACTCTGAGACAGTGCAGCAACACATTAGTTCCATGAATAATAATCATCCGGTCGTCGGAAATTTGCGGTGCTTTTTCAACTTCGTATGTTAACATAACGTTTACAGGTTGGGATGTGGTCGTGAATACAGTATTCGGAAGTAGTCGTAGCTTTTTTTCAGTTCGCAGCCTCACCGTTTGCCTGGATAGACTGAGCAAAACAACGTAAAATCTCTAGCAGGATGGCTGATAGCCTTGTCGATATGCAGACCAACACGTTCCGCATACTCTTCTAGAGCAATCTTTTCTCTTCCATTTATAATGATATTCGTATAAGAATTATTTAGAGGGGCCGTGCCATGTCTCATGTATCAGTTAAGCTTCACTTACAGGGTATTATTCTTGCTTCAATTGGCACATGATTAGCGCTTGATAGTTACAAGGCGCATCATTTTGGTTTCAGTTGGCACATCAATTATGCGCTGTAGTTTCAAGTACTAGATCAGCTTCATTTAGCACACCACATGTGCGCTACAATTGGTAAGATCACATTATAGGTAAAATGCAGTGTTTCACTTAAATGTTCCCGAAGGGCATTTCATGTGTTTAAGGTACCTGAAACGTATAAAATACCATGGGAAAACGAAACTATTTGGTAGAGGCCAGATTTAAAAGGTAGGACGGCAGATGCTGTCAAGGCACTTTATTAACAACAGACTATTTTTAAAGACTGGTGAGATGAGGCCATGAGAATGACTGACAAGGATTGCAGGGGGAGTGTTAAAACGCTGTTTTATTTTAAGGTATAGCTGTTACTATGCAGTGCCGCCAACTGTAAGTCTTATACTTCTGTGTAAGTATAGTTCCCGCAAACAATTATTCTCCTATGTCGATAAAATTGTCCATATATATCGTATTTTTTCGAACATAGTCCACACTTCTTAAGATACAACACGACGTTTCTGCAACTGCACCTGTTTCCGTTCGCGCATTATGAGGTAGAGAGGCACCTACCCGCTTGAGGTCGAGTTGGCTACCCGTATTGTAACACGAAGACAGAACAACTTCAGTTTCCAAAATTCTGTGCGGAATACTAGAGGACGGACAAAGTCCAGGAACCTAGTAGTGTATAAATATTACAGATTTATTTCTTCTAGCAATCTCCAGAAAAATTAATAGAAAAGCTTACGAAAAGTTTAAGGCAGAGGTAGTTTGTAGGAGATTCATGATCCATACTCCTCGCCAAATATTATTCGGGTGATCAAATCCAGAACAATGGGATGGGCGGGGCATGTGGCACATATGGGAGACAGGAGAGGTGCATACAGGATTTTGGTGGGGAGATCTTAGGCAAATATATCACTTGGAAGACCTAGGCATAGATGGGAGGATAATATTAAAATGGATCTTCGAGAAGTTGGATGGGGAGGCGTGGACTGGATTGTCTGGCTCAATAGGCATAGGTGGCGGGCTGTTGTGAGTGCGGCAATGAGCCTTCGTATTGTATAAAATGCGGGGAGTTTAATGATAGTAGCTTCTCAGGAAGGACTCTGCTGCATGCAGTTATTTAGTTCGTTTATTGAGTTTATTGTGGTGTTTGTGTAAACATGTGTATAGTATAAAATATCTGGGCACCGGTGTGAGCAGCACCTCATTGTTGCAGTTGTTAGCCTGCCTTAACACACCATCCCGCTCGAGCAGTGATTACGTTGCAGCTGACACTGTGGTAACAAAACAGAAGGTTCAACACCGCCGATACAAAAGTTCTTCATAGAACACGATCCTGACCCAGTGCCATCCACCGACCATCTTCACAACCTATCAAAAATCCATCTTAATATTATCCTCCCATCTTCTTCTTAGTCCTTTCAGTGTGCGTTTCCAATATGCTTTCTCAGAAAACCGCGTTATGCAATCCTTGTTTTTCAGTCCAAGCTACATTCCCAGCTCATCACATTCTTCCACATTTCAGTATTCTATCAGTGCAAGGTGACCTGTACAAGTTGTGAAATTTCCGTTGTGTAAAGCAGTTATTTTTCTATCTTTTTTACTATTTTGTTTATCCTGATTTTCAGTATTTTGGAATGTTGGCCAGATAATGGCAGTACTATTGCATTTAGCAAATTCATGTTTGTTTCTTTCTTTCTCCCCTTCCTCCTCCCTCTTCATATCATCATCGTCCTGCTTCTCTTCTTCCGACTTGTGGTTTATTTTCGTGACAGGGGTGAACATTATAATTACGATGTGGACAAAAAAACACACGCCCGTGTGGTGCAGGATTAAAATTAATGGGTGGCCATTAATGGTGTCCTGACCTATACTTTTGTGTGTTCATTGTGCATAATTGCTGCGATACAGGTTTTACTGCTAAAAGGCGCACGGATTCCCCATCGTGTCAGTATAGATAAGGGCCTGATGTCATATGGGTGAATTTTCAGGTTTAAGATTGGTTTAGTTCGGGTTTAAGGTTTAAGATTGGTTTAGTTCGGGTTTAAGGTTTAAGATTGGTTCACTTCGGTTTTAAGGTTTAAGATCAGGTCATTTCGGTTTTAATGTTTACGTTTGGTTCAGTTCGGTTTTAAGTTTTAAGATGGTTTAATTTCGGTTTTGAGGCTTAAGTTTGGGTCAGTTCAGTTTTAATATTTCAGATTGGTTCGCTTCGGTTTTAAGGTTTAAGATTGGTTCATTTCGGTTTTAAGGTTTAAGGCTGGTTCATTTCGGTTTTAAGGTTTAAGGTTGGTCCATTTCGATATTAAGGTTTAAGATTGGCTCATTTCGGTTTTGAGGTTTAAGATTGGGTCACTTCAGTCTTAAGCTTTCAGATTGGTTCACTTTCTTATCTGTGTGAGTTACTCGGTCACGTAAGGACAAAATGGCCGTAATGACTGACGTCACAAGACACCAAGGCTGCAACGATTCGTTGATTCTCCGCACTAGGAGTGAGAAATTATTGTTTTCTTGTTTCGGCCGGTTCAGACAAGCTGCTGTTATTTGTTCATATTTGTAAGCGACAGTAAAGTTGCTAAAGTTGATGAATATTGCTTGTTTGTGGCTTTATGGGCGCCCTTTGTAGGAAGTGCATAAAATGAAAGCATGTCTCACGTGTTACATACGTGAAAGTACTGGGCAGACTTTATTGAAATTTGGTACTGTTGGCCTACTCTAAAATATGGTGTAGACCTGTATTTTCAGTTTTGATACATACCTGTCAGTTGTCACATTTAACTAAATTGTACTGCATTAAATGTGTAAAAAGGGGTTCACCGTACAAAACTAATGTTGCAGAATGGAGGAGATTATTCAGATCCGAAATTTTTGTTCGGAACATTTTACGGTACAGTCAGTAATTAGTAGAGTACAAGGATTTCTGTGAATTTCCATCTGCAGAAAGTAATTGCTTTGCTGCAATAAATGCATATACTTAATAAAGGAATGTCATTCCAGTAAGGCATCGAGGATACTAAAAAATGTGGATGGAAAGCACATGTCTCGTGGACCTTGCCTTCCCGCACTTGTTTTATGCCGGTTGCGCACAAAGTGCATAAAATGTGGTTAAAACTCCCACGTTGTGCTTCAATTTTATGCACTTTGTGCAAAAGAACATATAAAAAGAGCACTGCTTGCTCTGTCCCTTGCTAGGAGACGTTACATAATCTAGTACGAATAGTGCTCGCTGTGTATGAATGACTTTGGAAGGTAAATTACTCGTCCTTTTCCAATATCGTGGTTCCATTTTTGTTCTTCGAAGACGTACATGTGTACCGGAAGTTATTTAGGTTATTTAGACCTATTTAAATTAGATTGGTTCCGCCCTCTTGTTGAATCGGCTTGTTTAGCTGGAGACCCTGAGAGTCAAGAGCTCGCTTGATGTTGTCCACACCATTGCCACTTACCACCCACGCCACAGTACAAAGGGGAAAATAAAGTTGTGGAACTTTGCGCATTCTGTTAAGTCTGCAACGGAAGTATATATGTTTCGGAAAGACATTAAATTTTGGTTGAATGACTGCAGTACCTGTGTTTCATTCGCAAAATTGGGGTGTAAGCAGTCGTATATCTTACTGAAGTTGCTGAAACTTTCCGCAGCAAAAATCTTCAGTGTAATGTCACTATCTAAGGCTGTACGTTTCTGCCCAAAATCTTAATATTAAGCATCATCATTGTTAAATAAGATCACAATATTCATCAGCTCTTTGTCAGGTAGTGGATGTAGATTTTTGTAACCAAATTACGGTTTAATCTTTCAATGAAAAAGGTGGGTTAGCCAGAATAATTTGATGTTTTTGAGGCAGTGTTCTCAATAGCCTTGGCCCCATTGTTAGGGTATCTCAAACTCATGACCCCACTCATCACACAATGCCATCGATTCTTTAAGAGTTCTAAAACTATGTCAGAGAGAAAAATCAATGTAGGGTCTATTTAAAATGTTGAGAACATAATGTTATTTAATTGGACATTATATCCGTGCTTTTTCTGTGGCACAGCAGCCCAAAGTGGGCCTCCGTCGCCTAATTGTTGAGATTCCTAGATCACAAGCAATTAACACAGACTCCCGGTAGGACTCGTCTGAACGAGTGATCAGCTCGTCACAGTGGCCGCTACCTACACAACACACAACAAATACAAGAGATGAACATCCATGCTCTCAGCGAGATTGGAACCTGCAGTCCCAGCAACCGAACGGCCGCAGGCCTAGGCCTTACATCGCACGCCCACAGGCGTTGGCTGTCCGTGCTTTGCTTGCTCATGCCTGTGATGGTTAACGTAGTTGTGCTCTTCGCTGCCCGTGTTATTGCATCAGTGCTCCATACATACACGCCATTCATTTACCATCGGCAACGTCTTTAAGTGAAACACTTCTCTATCTTACTTACAAAATGAACAACTCATATGGGAGGCCCCGCTTGATGGAAAATTTGCGCTTCTCGTGATTTTGCCGGTTTCTTGATCGTCGGATTTGATGAAGCAAGAACGTGTCCAAGAGTGTCTTTCAATTTGTGTATTTCTGTGTAATATTAAACTGTAGCAGACGTCACAAACTCAATTCGCACTTTCTAGAGGGTTGAAGGATTTTCAGAATAGTGTCTGGAGATGATGTTTAATCCACGAACGTGGGAATCGAAAATTGAATTTCCGAAAAGCAAATTTGATGACTGTCTATTTATTACTTCAATAAATTCTTTTTGGGCAGTTTTTGGTAGTTTCACCGACATAGAATATGCAGGATAATTTGACCGGAAGAAAGGATTTTATATGTCTGGGAAATATCTCGATATATCTACTTTAAAACTAAGCAAATGCATCCGCGTTTCTGGGAGTAACCTTTCGTTCAGACCTACGCCAATTTCGCTCGCTTTAAGGCGAGCAGCAAAAGCAGGGAACACGTGCGCCTTCTTTCAGATGAGCTTCGACATCCATAAAGTCTGTTTTGACTAACACCATGGAGCGGAATCCTTCTTGAGAAGCTAATAGTTTCTGAAACAGTTGAGACATTTCCCGCTGCAGAATTAATTTTGTTCGTGGAACCCAGAAATGTTCAATTTCTTTATAGCTTTAGCCCTTCATCTACATCGTTATCAGCCAGTGATCCGTGTTTTGTTCTCAGGTGCATTATTACCTTGACTAACTTATTTGCTACCACTTCACAGCATGTGGCACACCGCCATCTTCCTTCTCCCTTAATGATTAATGACGTCAACATGAAATTGTACCTGTGAAATTCTCTTTACACCCTCGTTTTATCGTATCTTTGTATCCATTTTCAGCTAAGACTACGTACAAACACGCAACACGAAAACACAACAGCAATAATAAACTGCACAGAGGAAAATGATAGGGTTGTAGGAAACGGGGGATAGAATCTCCAGTAACTAGTCATTCAATGGTGGGGGCTTACAGACGAAGGATAACTTCCAGCTAAGCACCTCTTTTAAAAAAGTTTCCTCGACAACGTGTATTATTGGAAGACACCTTAATAGGAATGTCAAACAGCTCTGCTTAAATACTGCGTACGACGACGTCAAAGCAGGGCCAGACAAGACGCAAATGAGCAGAATACTGCTAGTCGTTGAACAACAGCAGACTGTAATTTATATTATTTATGTAATTGCAACTAAATTCACTTACAATTAACAAATATATATTTATTATTTTATGGTATACACTCTCCTACGTGTGTCTGCTGTTTGAAAGGGAATCAAGTACAAAGGAAAAACATACGTAAACATGACTATACACGAACGTCAGATATCTAAAACACATATATATACGATACTGCAGCAAGCTATCAATATGTTAAAATATTTTTAGTGTTGGTGACTGACATTTGCGTGTTTATCTTTGTTAAGATTTGATCAAAAGGACATAGAGCCATTTATGTCTGTATGAATAGTTTTCAGTACATGTATTTGTGTTGACGCTTTTTGCATTCAGGCATCTATATGTTGTTGCCTTCGATCCTAATAAGGTTCTTGGTCCTGTAATCAGTTACGTGATGTGCAACATATAGGAGAATTCATATTGCTAAAAAAGCTGTATTTAACACTTATTTTAATTTAATTTTAACGTAGCATAACAGGCATTTTGTATTGTACTGTATACACAACCGTTACACCAACCACGTAAATTTAAACTCACCTCTATACAGGGATTTCACTAAGAACACTACACAGGAAGGCATTTTTTGAAATGAAAAATTTAATTAAATTTGGAAATTTAAAAGGAATGAAATCTCCCTGTCTTGTAAATATTGTGTAGTAACTACGGAATCTTCCAATACCAGTCAGTTCTCTTATGACTGGTAGAGTAATGAATAATTGTATAAAATATAACAAATTTATATACATATATACAGTGGGCTGGGATAGCGTAGTCGGTGTAAAGACTCACTCCTGGCTGTACGGTGTGGCGATCGAATCCCGTTGGAGGCAAGATATTCCGCACCCGTCCAGGCCGACCCTGCGGCTACCTAGCCTCGTGTGCAGTGGGCTACCGCATCATTCCTCGAGGTAAAGGAGCCGGTGCGCGGCGTTAACCACCCACCCCCATCGAAAGCCGAGGTTAAAGAAAGAGTAGAGCTATGCCTGTACTCCTCCTCTGTGCCTTCAGGTTACAGGGTGAACTTTACTTCAGTTACACACACACACACACACACACACATACACATACATATATATAATGAAATCGAAGCCTTTTACAAACAAATAAATAAAAGTAAACGGAGAAAACAGAAAAAAGGAGGAAAATAGAGAACAACGCGTAAACCACTGAATTGTTTTTAAGCCCCGTGTTTGAAGTCATTTGAAGCTGTTATTAGAGAGATATGGACACAAAGTAATTTCACGCTACATACCTTTGTTGCAGTCCAGCAGGACCAGATTTTATCCAAACCCATTGGACATCTCTGATAATAAACTGTGGATGGTAGGGTGGACAGACCAAGATCGCCTTCCGGGTTCAGTTTACGAACTTGGGGGGAAAAATAATGCAAAACATCTGTTAGTGGTTTTACACCCCCCCCCCCCTCCTGTGTCGTACTGTTTTGTATTGGGTGACGTAACACGAGCTCGAATATCTCGAGATGTGTCGAACACAATCGAACTCGCACAGTCGGGAGTGTTCATTGCTCTCAGGGATGGATCAGTGTGATGGGTAAAGGGCAGGCGTGAAAAGTACAGGGTTAGTCAAAGTTATGTTAACACTTAAATTGTAGAAACCATTTATTCACAAAACATACAGGATCTGTGCGAGATGATTTACAGGACGGTCTCAACCTATTCGCCATCGTGTTTAACACACAATAACCAGCGAACAACAGTACCATTTAAAGCCCGGACACACATTTATTCTGTTAATCTGTCACCCATGACGTACGTCTATCTGCAGGAGAAAAATAATCCATTAGTGTTAACGTAATTTTGACTAACCCTGTATATAAAGAGGATTTTTAGTTTCTGGGCTCAAACATTCGAGCGGTTCCGGTTTTATGTTACAGTTGTTTGTCTGAAGAAATGTACAGGGGTTTCCAGTATAAGCAACGCTTGCCTCCCCTGGCAGAATGTAACTTTCTGTTCATCAGTTGTCGAAGGATTGGGGGGGGGGGGGGAGACAGAAGAGGCAGACACAACCGTATTTATAAAAGCTTGTAAGGGTTCGAACACCCCTTACCATGAAGCGTCTAGGATTACATGAAAAAAATGTTGACAAAGTTGTATTTCAGTTTCATGCCAAAAATGTTAGTTAGGCCCCTTCGTGTTGGCTAGTAAAGTTCCGTTGGACATCAAATGGGAAGATCGACAATTACAATGTGATGCTACGGTGACCACGGTGTCCAGACGTGACTCTGTCATTGGCCCATTGCTGTACGTTGCTGCTTTGGTGGCCACATTGAAGTCGCAATTGCACTGAACACGTACCGTATATATACCCATATATACCCATATATGCAAGGATAGAGACTCAGATACTGAATAGATAGGTACCTCTCATTGCCGTTTTTGCTGCAATCTTTTGGGTTTGTTTGTAAGTATTAGGCGTACCAGTGATTCACACACACACACACACACGCGCACGCACACGCACACACACACACACACACACACACACACATATCAGCCGTGAGCTGATGCCACTACATAATTTTGTCTCCAATGGGTGGAGTATAATTCTTGCTTTGCATGAAACGCAGATTGCATGTCGTAATGTGATGAAAAAACGCGCATTTTTGTAAAAATTAATAAGTGAGATAAAATATAGATCTAATTAAAATGGACAGTTAGTATTTGATACGGTAGTCGGTAGGATATTTAACCTTTTAAAGTCTAGCGGTAACTTTAGGTACCACCAGGTTTAACATTAAAAAATTCTACGTGGTGCTCACATTGCGTTTATGTGTTTTGTACGGATCTCAGAACAAACAGCAACTTTTGCCTTATAAAACATTAAGAGATTGGTTTTTATAACCGAAGTGGAGAGTGTTTACAGCGCGGTACGCACTGACTCCTTATATAAAACAGATACGCTTCGTCTTTAAAGGGTTAATGAAATATTAGTCAAAATAATTTTCAGACTCTGCAGTGTGACATTGTTAAAGCAATTAATTTTGCAGTAACGTAGGTTATTCGTATTCGAAATGAATGAACAGCAAAGCCAGTGTGAGACATGCAAAGTAGAACAGAACGCAACTTAAAAATGTGTGTCCCTTCTTGGAACTTTCCACTCTTCATCCGACTCATTGTACTCGTAACAAAATGCAGTGTTTGTCAATTGATTCTCAGAACAACACCCCCCCCCCCTCGCCGCAAAGAATTAAATCAGACAGACTTTACTGCAGTAAATTACTGTACAGGTTTTACCTGTGCCAGTTTTCAGACCGAAAACAACTCGTTGGTTACATTTATTTTGGGCGCTGTCCAGTTGGAGAAAGACAAAAACACCCATAGCACATGTTCTTCTTTTGTGTTTACTTCTATTAAGACAAGACATATTGTGCCGTATTTAAATACATCTGGCATGGCGTTGCACTTGTGCTGAAGCAGTCTGTCTATGTCTGCTGTAGAGACAGTTACGTCGGTATGCCCTGACTTAACCCCATTTTGACAACGGAATTTTGCATTAACATAACTTCGTGCTCCTTATTTAGCGCTTTTAACAAAGACACAACGTGATTACGAGTAATCGCCGATCCCGGTAGGCGGGCCGTCTAAGGGAGTAGGTCTGTAGGCCGTCGATTAGTGGGATTGCGGGTTCGAATCTCGCTGAGGGTATGATGTTCGTCTCTTGTGTTTGTTGTGTGTTGTGTAGGTAGCGGCCTCTGCGACAGGCTGGTCACTCGTTCAGAGGAGTCCTGCCGGGTGTGTGTGTGTGTGTGTGTGTGTGTGTGTGTGTGTGTGTGTGTGTGTGTGTGATCTTAGAAACCTCAGAAGGAGACGTCCTAGGCACGACCTGGGCTGTAGCGCTACAGAAAAAAAAGTAATTATTACTAAGAAACTAAAACGTATTTATTTACACAGTTTTATATAGGTAGGTGGGATGGGGGGGGGGGGGCATGGACCGAATGGAGCTGGCTCAGGATAAGGTCAGGTGGCGGGCTCTTGTAGATGCAGTAATGAACCTTCTGGTTCCATATAATGCAGGGAATTTCTTGACTAGCTGAGGACCTGTTAACTTCTCAAGAAGGACTCTGCTCCATGGAGTTAGTTAGTTTTATATAGGTGAAGGTTCTTTAAATTTGTTAAATATTTGTACTAATTACCGCAGTTTGTACTTAACCATCCAAAGCCAGCCTCGGTGCACCATATGGACCTTGCATACCTCACGTTCTGCCAGCCTCGGTGCACCGTATTGTGAATACATGTAAAGGTACTTCAAATTTTAAAACCGCCGTCTTTCTCTGTCATATTTTGTTATTTAACCCCATCGTCATTGAAGGGTTAAATAGTAAATCTCTGAAACATCCGAGGAAAGTAGATTTGTACATACATCAACTTCCTCGGTACAACCTTCAGCTCGTGTTTCTCTAAACTAGCTGAGTTTGGTTGATGCCACTTTTATTTAGTCTTAGGAACAGCAGCCATGGGGTGAAGGTCCAGATTCTGTATTTTTAAACTCCGAGCTTCCCCCCACCTCAGATGAGAGACAACCGACAGAATGGAACGTTGTAAGGTGATTGGTCTAACTAAAACAAGAAATTTGGGCGTTGTCAAGGAGAGGGGAGCCACATCAGCCAAGGCTCAAGACGTTCAAAACTGTGTCGCAATTATTGACCTTCTTTCGTTTATTTGTCTATTACATTTGTTCGAGACAATTTGGAAACATAAAGCATGGCCATGGACAAACTGCATATACAAACACATTCATGAATAGATATTGGTGTTCAAACGCAGTCATCAGGTTCGCAACACGTGACCCTAATTGATGGCAAGTAATAGGAGAATGAAGAAAAAATTACAAGGAAAAGTGTCATAATTTGCGCTATTCGCCAGATGATACTGGGATGCCTAAATTTAGCATGACAAAATGGGTGGCACAATTAGCGCGCGTATGAGAGGCGATAAAGTCATACAAAGATTTTGTTGGAAAGTGGTGAGAGGTGTCCACATGATAGACCTAGTCATAGACGGTAGAATTGAAATCTGTTAGACACCTCTAGCAGCATAGATGCAACTTCCTTTTAGCCTAAGTGATCGTACATGTAGGTGTTCTTACCTGTACTAATGTTGTACCTCTCTGCACCTGCTGAAAGAGAATTGGGGATTGGACTTGAAAGTAGACTGCTGTAACTGGTCAGCTATTATTCACTTTTTTACCTGAGTATGGGGAACGGTCCTGTCCCCGACACAAATTTTTTTAAAGTTTTATTTTAAATACGGGAGGATGGCCAGAGCCCACAGAGAGAATGATTCCGAATTGTATGTAACATCACCAGAATCATGTAGAATTGGGGCTTTTTTAAGCAGAGAGCAGTAACAAGGCTCCTGCTGTTTCTTTTCTTCGGATGTGTAATTCGTCTAACATACAGGGTGAATTGGAAACGGACGGACAAATCTACAGAAGGTGAACATATACCAAAATACAACACAAAATGGTTTATGGACATAGGCCTTCTGAAGCAAGGTTACTGAGTTACGGCCCCCTGAACATTAAAGAAAATTCTCGAAATGTCCATCATGAGCCTCAACGCGGGACGTTACGCGTCTGAACAGTGACTGCCTAACTGGCTGGGAAATTCCAGGTGTCACAGGAACCATTTAAAATCCATTCTGAGTTCTTTGTTGCAAGTCCTGGACGTCACTGACTTCTGCAGCACAAACAGTAGACTTTAGACGTAAGGAATTTAGATAAGACGAACGAGCAGGCCATGCCGTTTGTCCACCTCTCCTATACATTAATCCGGAAAGACGTTGTTCAAGAATTTCCTAAATGCAACAATAAAATGTTGCGGAGCGCCATCATGTTTGAACCATAAATGAATCCTAGTCTGCAGATCCACGTCTTGTAACAGCTCTGGAAGGAAATTTCGTAGGAAATCGTGGTACACAGCCCCATTCAGACGTGGTGGAAGACAGTAGGGTCCCAGAAGTCTGTCTCCGAAATACCTGCATGGAGACTCGAGGTGTATGCTTTGCATAGTTTCTTTACTTGGCAGGAGGCCATAACTTGGAAACCATGCTCCAGAACGCCTACGTTCATGTAATATTTCTGTCATGTATTGTGATGTAGCATCACCTTCTGTTGGGTAAGCCGTGCATTTTTCGCGCACTCTGCATGTGCACGTGTCTATCGGGACATTATCATGAATGACCGGGTGTAAGCGGTCAACTAGGAGGAGCTGCAGTTAGGGTGCAGCGTCTTGAGATGCCAGAGTTAATAGCACTTAGGCGTCATTGATTGCACTGTTTTAGCTCAAGTGTAGTCCGTTAATACCGGACATTCAGTGAAGAGGACACAGGAAATGTGTCATTTAACTACGCTACATCAACAGGATGCCCTTGCCTATCCTGATTAACATTTTTTTAAAACTAGATCTTCCAGTGGAGGGCATAGACGATGACGAATTGCCTTAAACTTCTAAATGCTTGCGAACAAACAGATAAGATATTGAGTTTTGTACTATCCACAGCAGTGGAAAGTAAGAAATTGATATTTTTTATTATGACAGTGTATCGTTTTGTACGTGGCTCCTAATGTTTTAGACGAACCTGCTACTTCTGTCTTCGAGGTGCAGTTGTATCATAACTTAGAAACTCACAACGTTAAAACAAGGGAGATCCTGATATGAAGTCAGTGGAAGTATTTTCTTTTCCTGTTTTGAAGACCTGATATGTAGGCCGAAACGTCTGCTTTCCGAACTGCTGAGCACTGAAGCTTATGAAATGATTATTAACTTTTGTACCTCGGTGAAAATGGGCTGCTTGTTTTCAGTGAAGACATTAAATTATAATTTTTGAAAACAAAATGTTGGAGAGTAGTTTAGACCTGACAGAAATAAATTACATGTCCAGGAGAGACTGCAGGTGTTAAAATCTACAGAAACAGCGACGCAAGTGGACTTACAAACACTACGTGATCTTATCCTATTAGAAAGAGAATAATAACAACAGCGTCAGAGGACTGTCAACATATCAACATAGTCGTAGCTGTAAACGTTCATTTGCTCAAGCGTGTGAGTTCACATACAATCTCTTGCTTTCAGTCCAGTGTGTCTTGTAACATACATTCACCCCCGCCCCCCACCATCAGTTGTGGAACGGTCACAGTGGTTAATGTTACATTTCCTTTTCCTCTATTAAAGATACAGAACACTAACGTACATTCAGTTTTATTGTCTGTTAGATCCATAACAGACTTACGAAGTTTCTTTTTACAACCAAATAATTTTCTACAACCGATATGGTAAGTGAAGATATGAAAATCACACACTGTCTTTGTCCTTCTATTCAGTGGGTACCAGGAGCTTTTTTCCCGGAAGTAAAGCGGCTGGGGAGTGAAGCTGATAATGCACTTGCATCTAGTGTCGAGGTTAAAGATAAGTGGAGCTATACCTCCACCTCCCTTCTTCACGGCGTGCACAATGCAACGTCATCTTTACCTTTTACGTGACACACCCACAGGATCACTAGTTCTTTTTTACGTGGCGTGAATGACAAAAAATTGCCCATTCGACCATACTCACATTAGGCATAGTATCGGCCGGTAGTGATAAACGGTGGTCGTTAAATAAAATAATGCCCCTGTATAAGCCCTTCTTTATGTGGAATCCAAATTCGAATTTTCAAGTTTCACAATTTGTAAGGCACGGTTAGTTTTAGACTTCGATTGTGGGAGATACGGTGGATAGATTTAAACGTCAGGTTACAGGGCACAGGGTTCAGATTACGGAAAAATTAAGTAGAAGCATAAAGCAAGATATGAAATTAGATTTATTACGAACTGCTTCCGGCGGTGTCTTAAGAGTACGGTCTTCTAGGATGAAACACTTGAAGATGGCGGTAGTAGGTGTGTGCGAAATGTTGGTGCAGATCTACCGAACTTCACGTTGTCATATCAGGTAACATTATGGCCTTCAAGACTGTGTACATATGGATATGTTTGAGAAAGACAGGAGTGAAGTGGGCTGTATGTGTACTGGTATAGCACCACTACGTGCAAGGAGGAGTGGAGGTAAAGATGGACGGATAGATGTCTGGGCACAGGCTCAACTACTTGGCCCAAATGAGATGAGATTCCTTTTTGTTGCCTTCTTTATCAACACTTCGCTATTGTGTTGCGATGCAGCTGCAATAACATGTAACGTTAATGAACTGAAACCCTCAGTGTTGTTGTTGCTCACAGGTGCTATTTCTTGAGTGGAATTTCATGTTCTCAATACGGTTATTTCGAACGTAACGTCCTCTGCTCGTGACGCCGTGTAATTAGCACCAGCGTGTAAGTGAAATTTTCTGCTTCCATCATCACGGCGGATCTACCCTCATGACGGAAGCAGCACATTTTTCAGAAATGTCCATAGAGGTGAAAGGTAAAGTTTTCCTTGTCGGCGCCATGTAGGCACACAGGGGAAAGAGAGGTATAGCTCCGCTTATTCTTAACTTTGACAGCAGATGGAGGTGATTGGTCCACACCACGTCCCAACAGCTTCACTCCCGACAAAGAAGCCCGATACGCATTGCATAGGGGGATCTGTGGGCCCCAGAGCCGGTCTGGAAGTTTTGGAAAAGAGAGGAATTTCTTACCCCTACTGGGGTGCGAGCTTCGGACCATCCAACTCGCAGCGTAGTCGATATAGGACTGCAGTAGTCGATATATCGACTGCTGTAGTCCGTATATCGACTACGCTACTCGGTTCCTAGAAACGTTAGTACAGAGGCTGTCTACGACATCACACAAAGTCAGTTGTCAGAAGACTGTTATCTCAAAGTTATTCGTTGCACGTGTGTTAAGTCCTTGGTGCAGTCCGTCAGTAGGTCTTCAGGCAGTCAATAATTGTGCCATCGCAGTAGGAGCCCACCCTTGGTGCCAACGATGGACAGGCACAGTCAAGTCCACGGTCTACCTTCGTGTTTATGTAAAATACAGTTGAAGATTGTCCTTCCGTTGTATGAGTCTTACCGGGACTGAAACACGCATCCGGGCGCATAGCGTGTTGCACACGATTTCAGTCATTTTTATTTCTTGTTATTGTTTTATAAATAGTGTTTCTTTTTCTGTCGTCGTTGCACGGACAGGAAAGCTTTCGCATGGCTTTCATGCAGTACAATATAGGTTGTTAATCAAGAGTCGAACAGCTGTTTAAACGTAGCGATTTAATCGCCGAATAACGAGAGTATATTGATGTGCCCCGCTCCAGTTGAAGTACCCTTCACCGTATTCTTCACTTCGTAGTATCTGCAATCAGCCCGTTCCGATTGCACGTACTTCCAATTGCTCTGAGGCCGTTCTAGGTTTCGACTTAGTTGATACTGTAGAATCTACCTATAATTCCGAATATAAGACAAGTTTTTTTTTTTGTTTAAGATTTTGGCGCTCAGAAAAGTAAGGTGGTCGCCTTTATAAGCAACATTTCCCAGTAAAACGTCAACAGCACGTCATGTGACTTACAAGGCTTGCTATAACATTGTTACTTCTTATTCAATCTTCCAGTTATATGTATTGTTTTTATTTTTATATCTCCCCCTCTGAAACCTTATTAATGTTTTTATTACATTACCTAAATTTTCTGACTATTTTTCTTTGAATATCCGCATCTGATAGAAGGGCTCGTCATATGTTCGAAGCCACCTTATATTCGGGCTGATACGGTTTTTCGGTGTTATTTCATCCGTCGTGCTACTCGGATTTTTTATTTAGTGTTGTACTTCAGGCCATGACTGCCTCGGTATCGTGTCTCATTCATTATTTACCAAATGATCCTCCTACTCTACGATATTGAATGAACTTTGAACATACTGGTACGGTCATTATATTGACCATAAATAGAAAAAATACATAATATACAAGGAAAGGCCTAGTTTGGATACTTGCAAATACAACTGTAGTGTTTCCAAGCTAATCACACTGCAGGTGTCACGCGGCAAAGCAGAGTAATTGATTTCTCCGTATGTTTAATGAAATATTCATGATATCGAGCAGTTCCTGTGAACTTTATGGATTTCAAAGATATATGTATCTTCGTCATGCAGCGGATTTTTTGTTTCGTTTAATCTCTCTTTATTTCATTAATAAAATTGGAAGTTTATGTTTGAGCTTTGTGTAGAGTATTTATAGAACCTAATGAATCGATCAGTATGGACGAATATTAATGTCGCCAAACGATATTCAATGCATCGAAATCCGTCTTACGGTTAAACAGGTACTTGGCGAGCACTTTCCCATTGTGCGTTCATTTCTTGCCTTTTCGGTAAATAAGACATTAGCATAAATATGTTGTCTACCGAGTTTCATTTAAATTTCTTCATTGGAGTAAGTTATAATGGATGAGACTTGAAGTTACTTTTTAGAACTTCTAAAAGATATAAACGCTGTCACTTACACTGTATTTGATCTTAGATTGCATGGTATGAACGGGATCCATTAAGAGCCTTGTCTAAGTTTTGGATTCTTTTGGAAAGTAGGAAATAAAATGAAGTTCTTCTGTCAATATCCATATGATGTCTACATAAAGTTTTGTCCCAGTTCCCCAGATTATTATATGGACCTTCCCGTACGCGTTCACTTCCCTCAAGTAACAAGGTGAAGAATGCAACTTCATTTGGTTGGTGTGAACTGATTAAGCGCAAAGAGGCCGTGTAAGTAATACTTCAATAAGTATTGTTTGTTATCTGTCTTCAAGCGACAGAAAATGGTCAGTCGTCTTTGCCTCCAATATACGTAGCTTCGCAGAGCCTTTCACCCCCAAAACATTAAGTCTCAATGGTACTGCCAGGCTAGGTCACGAATGAAGGACCAGTATTGACCCGATCCGCACCTCGCTGTTGGAACACTTTTCGGCTCGGTGCCGTATCGACTGTCCCCGTGGGCTAAAGCCAAACTGTACCCGCCTTAAGGGAGATGTATCAAAATAAGTATATCACATGCACGAAAATCGGTTTATGTTTCTAAAGGTTACGAATTGCCAAATCACAGACTGTCTTCCATGCTGCTGTACCCTTGTGTTACCATACCAGTTCATTACTCCAGGGAGCAGACGTGATCCACGAAGAATTCCAGCAGAGGAAGCTTTAAACTTTAGTAACGTATTTGTCCTCCTCTTCCTCCACATCATCATTATCAGCATCAGCAGCAGCAGCAGCAGCTTTGAAGTGCTAGGCGTAGTGCCTGTGCTTTATCCCTCAAGGTGAAGCTGGTCCTTCCATCTTTTCCTCGGGCGTCCTATGCTTCTCTTCTCCTTTGGCCTATATTCCATTGCCTCTTCGGGTATCCTGTTTGTGTCCATTCTCTGTACGTGCTGTAGCCACTCTCGTTGGTATTGTTTTATTTCTAAAACATTGTTCTGCACTCCAAGTTTCTCCCTGACGCATTGACTTCTTTCCCTATCTAACTGTCGCTGTCATGCAGCTGCTATTATTATTCATGCTATTAAAGTAATTTTGCCTATGCACGACGTGAAGATGTGTGGAGGAGTCGAGGTGTAGCTTCACCCATTCTTAACCTCGGCATTAGGTGGGGTGAGATATCAGCTTCAAGCTCCGGCCGCTTTACCCGCGGAGAAGGACGGTACCCGTTGAATTAGAAGGCTGGGTGGGTGCCGTAGTCGGTCATGACGGTTTGGAGGGGTGATGTGAAGGTATGAATCATTCATTGCCGGTTTTGTTCGCAACTTATTTCCGTGTATAATATTCGCAGCCCAGGCCGGAATTAGGCTAATCTTTTCGTTTCGTAGTCCTTACCTCTTCTACCTACTCACAGTAGCTGTCGCGGTTGTTTATTTTCACTTGATCACACTCAGACACACACCACAGCCGGTAGGACTCCTCTGGACGAGGGATCGGCCCGTCGCAGAGACCTCTACCTGACAACACAAACACTCACAAGAGACAAAAACCCATGCCCCCGGTGGGATTCGAACCCACGATCCCAGCAAGCGCTCGGCCGCAGACCTACGCCTTAGACCGCGCGGCCACTGGGATCGGGAAAATTAGGCGAATGTAAGAGCATTTTCGTTGTTTTTCTCAGTCCTCTAGACATTTGTTAGGATTGTGGTTTAAGCTAACGATCATTTCCTTCCAGTTCATTCTTCATCCATCATTCGGAATCATGGCCTCAGTCGATATTATCAAATCTTCAGTACCCAGAGTTGTGATAAATAAATAAAGAAATAATGAGTAATCTACTGACAAGTTTTGTTAGCTCGTCCGAGTTATATAATATTTAGGACTGTAAATCGGTATCAGCAATTCGACGTGATATAACATCGATCTAACAATTGGCCAGCAACCAAATAACTGTTTGCTTCAACGTCTTTGATTTCGAAGGCTGCCATTAGAAATGATCCTTAGCCACATCCATCCACCCGTCTCCTAATATCAATTTTAATATTATCCTCCCCTTATCTCAACCTACTGAGGAGACGCTGACCAATTCTTTTCTTCGCCAAAAGCCGGTAAGAATTTTGTGTTCCTCCTTCCAAGCTACGTGTTTAGCCCATCGTTCTGCAATTAATTTTTCTACTTATACAATAGTGTACTGGCATGAAGTATGACTTGACTTGATACATCACCGAGCGCCTGTTAGAAAATACGCGCGAAAATTGCAGTTGTAACAGCATAAGATTAATGTCACGATAAGTAGTAATAATGATAACAATAATAATGACAATAACAATAAAAATATGGTTATTCAATTTGAGCTTGCGAAAGTAATGAAAGTCCTGTATCGTAACACAGTCTATTGACTGGAGCCCTCATCACTTTTTTCCAGTCGTCAATATTCATACCTGCAAAAAACATGCAAAATTTCGGGAAGTGAGGTGCAGGTGCCTAGTTTGGGGGGAGCGAGTGGTGCGGCCTCCCCGGGCGACACATTCCAAGCGGCGGCAATGTGAATATTTTAAATGAAAAAGGTATGATTTTGCGCTCAAAAATTTTTAAGTTATTTGAGCTAAAATAAAAAACGAATTCAATAAATAATTTTAGTATTTTTAAATGTCATAATTTCCGTTAGTGGCGGTCGTTGCAATTACCCGACAGGGGCGCCAAAAACCCTAGTTATGCCACTGGCGCCATGTACGTGATTTGTAACACGTATGCACTTTAAAGAGTTCGATGTGGCTTACAGCCACATGTCGGAAGACAGCACTCTTGACCGTTTGCACATCGCATATCGCTCACCTACTATTGTACTTCACGTTTCGAGATAAGATATGGGAAACACTTCTATGAAATCAAACTTCGTAACATAACCTGAGGAGGATAACGCCACAAACGTTAAGTAGACAAAAGGGGGAGATAAGCATTTTAATTAATTATTGATTCACGATATAAGCCACTGAAGATTCAAGACTTGTTTTATGGCTGACGGAGGTGCCTCCAGTGTCATTTCATTAACCCTTTAAAGAAGAAGCGTATCTGTTTTATATAAGGACTCAGTGCGTACCGCGCTGTAAACACTCTCCACTTCGGTTATAAAAACCAGTCTCTTAATGTTTTATAAGGCAAAAGTTGCTGTTTGTTCTGATATCCGTACAAAACACACAAACGCAATCTGGGCACCACGTAGAATTTTTTAATGTTAAACCTGGTGGTATGTAAAGTTACCGCTAGGTTTTAAAAGGTTAATTCGCCACCGCCTCTGACAATTCGCTACGTCTATCGCCCCTACGTACGCAGTCAAATCCCGACAAGCGCCACCCTTCCTTAACACCAATGGAAGTCTTTGAACAGAAATTCCCAGTTTTACAGTATTTCGAGTTACCGCCACAAATCGCGGTGAACAAACAGTGGCGCTGTATCTGGTTTGATTATATTTTTCCGCGCAGTTGTTATTTGTTTGACTGCTTCACGCTGAAGATGAAGACACTACGAGCCGGAGTAGAGCAGTCGGTATAGCGACTAGGCAACGGGCTGGACGGTCGAATCCCGGTCGGGGAAATAAAATTATCTTTTCTCCAAGACGCCCATACTGGCTCTGGGGCCCACCCAGCCTCATATTAACCTTTTAAAGACTAGCGGTAACTTTACATACGACCAGGTTTAACATTAAGAAATTCTACGTGGTGCCCACATTGCGTTTATGTGTTTTATACGGATCTCAGAACAAACAGAAAGTTTTGCCTTATAAAACATTAAGAGATTGGTTTTTATAACCGAAGTGGAGAGTGTTTATAGCGCGGTACGCACTGAGTCCTTATATAACAGATACGCTTCGTCTTTAAAGGGTTAAAATGGGTACCGGGGGTTCTTTCCCGGAGGGTAAAGCGGCCGATGCTTAATGCTACCCACTCACCTCCAGTTAGTGCCCAAGTTAACAAGTGGCGCTGTACCTTTAGTCTTCCTGTACGCGTTCATGGTGTGGACAGGGACAGTTTTACCTGTTAATCGGTCTCATAGTTTCAGTAACGGATGTGTCCACGCACTTCGAATGAAAACTATAGAATCTTGTCGACGGAAAAGAGAAACGAAAGATGTCTACCCCTCTTGCAGGAACTGTGATATTTACATTCAATCTGACGCAACAAACCGTGAAGCAGACATAAATGTGATTATTTGCTTTGAAGAAATCGTGTGTTTGCTTGTGATTTAAGTAACTGAACTTGGGTTTAATGTGTCTTGTATTATATACCACTTAATGGCTGCAAAGAAGGAGCAAAGCAAATTACATATACACGTTTTATAATACAGTGTTTGTATAGGTTTGTGTGTCTGTCCCTGAAGCAAAAAAAAAAAGTCTTGTTTAGTGTAAACGAAATGCAACAACTTCTCACAGTCGTTTCATATTAAAAGAGTTATTGTGTAAAGGAAAAGTATACGTTTCAGATTTTGTTCAAATAGATAATACAGTAAATACTCCCTTGAAGTAATGCAATCTTTTCTATATGCGCATTTTCTTTGTTTCACAAATGTAATTGTAAAGCTAGCCTATACTACAAACATCAAAATTTATAAAGTAAAAAATTGTGTAGCCATTGTTATTTTTAAATATTTAGGCCTACCATATCAAAATATGTTTAATAATGAGGTTTATATTTTTTAACGGTGAGTTGTCTTTGAGAAAGTCAGTACGTTCGATTTCGGCGTAATGCACAACAGAAACTGTGTTGGACCGCACAACTCAACCACAACAATGATGTGGACATATATATACCGAACTTAATTAAAATCAGTTCAGTTTATTTGGAGATTACCCGTGCCTTCACTTCGTGCACCTTTTTCAAAGAACGCAACACCGTGTATGTTTATTTGGTAAGATATTTTGAAATTTGGAAACGTAATAGAGGAAAGTGCATCATACAGTGGCATTCAGCTACTCGAATGTAACCAAAATATTTGTCAGCGTCATAACAATATATGAGCACTACATTGTGCCTTAAGACACCACGTGCTATTACGTTGTCCAAAAATGTGACCTGAACGTGAGCGGCTTGTTGTTAAAAGATAAATATCCACCTGCACCACAGAAGTTAGCATGTGATTCATATTGTCAATGTATGCCTGATAAATTTTATGAAAACTTGTCACCTGTGTTAAGGGGGATGTACTGGCGGACGTGATGCCATAACATTGCCTTTCAAGATATAAAACTGGTTAAGGGAAACAAATTGTATATTGATCAAAATATTCTCCAGAAGGCTTAGCGTTAGAACAAACAAAGCCCCAGAAATGTGTGATGCTTTTGATAGACCCGCTGAATGATACCAGTCAGCCATTCCAGTCACGGATTTCCTCATCAGTGCAGCGCTTTTCTGTAGGAATCTTTCATCGTAACACAGTTCCTTTATTCCGCCCCAAGCCATTCGTTTCATTCAATAGAACTACAACGAAGCATTCCGAGGCATACTTTTTTTCTAACACGGCATTTCTTCTGCAGGTAAGCACGTGCCTAAAAATAGACGTTCCTGTGCTGTTTCTTGGGCAATCCGTCTGGGACATGACTAGATTTTCATGCGAGAATGGCACAAGGGATATTTTCGTGTAGATTTTTTTTTTGACATTCAGTCGGCCCTGTTCTTACGAACGGCCCGCAAATACGGAGAGGGCTATATTAAACATACTTTTATTTTGTTATTTTTTCGGCCCGCAATTCAAGAAAACCACACAAACCTCAACGACAAAAATATTTTTAACTACAAATATAAGTACGCATGTGAATAATAAACCGAGTTACACATGAATAATTTTTAGGCGCGTTAGCAAAATTGCGAAAATCGTCTATTAGCTTTGTCATGTATGTCTGTTTGTCCTTCCGTCTGTCCGCATGGAACAACTCGGCTCCCACTGGACGGATTTTCATGAAATTATACAATGGAGGATTTTTCGATAATCTGTCGAGAAAATTCAATTTTTATTCAAATCTGACAAGAATAACGGGTGCTTTACATGAAGACATATGTACAGTTATGACAATATATTGCTGAATGCTCCTGAGAATAAGACATGTTTTAGACGGAAATTGTAGAGAAAAAACATTTTATGTTCAATAATCTTTTTTTTGTCGAAAATCATGTCGTTTATGAGATAATGTGGTAAAACATGGAAGAGCCAGACAGGCCACAGATGACAATATGACACGACACATGCGCTTTGCATGCTGGATGACTAAGGCTACAAACACACATTCAGAATATGTAGAACTTATTGCTTTTCCACGGTATCGATGGTTATGCGAACGCGTCTCAGTGTTACGTTATACGTACATTTCGTGTGTTATTACAAGTGCACATCCTTTAGAAGGCTGACAGTGATCAGACTGTGGGCCCAGGGCCGATCTGAGTCTGTCACAATCTGTACAGCTGCATGGGAGCCCCCATCATTTGGTTCGGCCTCGAAAATGCTGGTTGTATTTCGTATTTTGTATCGAAGATATTTTCTGTGTAAAGTTTTGCAGTGCCTTGTCTACACGGTCAGCTCGGTACTATGAATGGGTAGGGTCGCCATATTCCTTTCTGCATTGAGTCCAGAAATGTTTTAACCTTTTAAAGCCTAGCGGTAACTTTACTTACAGCCAGGTTTAATATTAAAAAATTCTACGTGTTGCCCACATTGCGTTTATGTGTTTTGTACGGATCTCAGAACAAACAGCAACTTTTGCCTTATAAAACATTAAGAGACCGGTTTTTATAACCGAAGTGGAGAGTGTTTACAGCGCGGTACGCACTGAGTCCTTATATAAACAGGTACACTTCGTCTTTAAAGGGTTAAACCGGTCCTGTGTGGTCAGCTACATCAGGTACATTGTAGATGAAACCGTTTCATGGAACGTGTGTCTGTATGACCTTGCCATAACTTTTCGATGTGTCTCTTCAGAAAACATGATATGAAAGTGTTATAAATAAATAATTTACGTGGGGTTATACATAGAGTTGACTTCATCGCTTAGCTTTCTGTTAAAACATACATCTTAGCTGCCCTGCTGTCTGTCATGGGATAAAACACAACATTCATTAAACCTACACTAATAAATAAAACCATCAGAACACAGGTTTAAATATATTGATAAAATTATGCACCTCCGTATGTTTCTATCTCTAGAGGATCGTTATCGGTAGGATATTCCCGATCAGCGTTCTGCAGTTGTCAGGACAGCAATACAGCTCTTCCCGACTGATTTACCTGCTGCATGATCGCTTTTTTTTCTACGGAGCAATATAACACACTGTAAAAACTTTTATTACCTGCATGACGACAAACTTAGAGGACATGTACATATTTATTTCCAAGGATAATCGCTACGTCTTCGCATATTCTTGGTTTTGATACAATTCTTTATGTATATTAATGGAAGAAATATCAATATTATTATTTAGGGCTTTTTTATTTGTGTAATATGTCAATATATTGGTATATTAAAGGTTTGTGTCACTTGGCTGTATAAATTTGCTGATACGAAAACCCCTTCTGGTGATGGCCTTCTAGAGGTCCAAACATGTAGTGGTGCGTACTCAGTAAACTTTGAAGCCGTGTTGTGATGGTTTGAATGTTAACTATGAATGTAAATTTATAATGAGGCGGTGTGGATGCATGTGTGAGTATTATGAAACGTAATACGTTTGTCCAGCAGACTGAGTTTATAGCTATTCGGTCAGTGTGCGGGTCTGCACGTACGATTACATGATATTGTACCATAACGTGTGTTGTGTGTTATGGGTCTTAGGAAAATTATAAATTTCTATTTGTCTTTATGTAAATTAGGGTTTGTTGGTGTCCAGTAAAAACCAAAATAAATCTTGTCTGACGACACTTGATGTAGACTCCCTGTAAGCCGTGCAAAATTCCGTTTAAATCGGTTGAAAAGTTTCGGAGTTGAAATGCGTGGATGGACAGACACCATTTCCCAATTGTGTGCTCGTTTTATGCAGTTCTTGGCAACGATGCACGAAAATTAAAGGGAAGTTACAAGTTAATCGTTTGTCGTCGAGCTACTAGCTGAATTGCATTTTGACGCCGAGCTTCAGATACGAATTTGATTCCTAATTTTAAGATCGCAAGGGTAGGTATGAAACCTACTGTCGACGAGGATATGCGAAATTTTAGGGGCTTTTTGTTGCCCACATTGGGAAGCTCGTAAAACACGCCTTGATTTTGGTTTTCAGAATTGTATAACTTCCTGACACCCTTGGCTGTATAGACACTCATGAAAAACAAATAAGTCTACAGCCTGCGGAAGAGTCAACAATTTTCTTCAAGTACTGGTATATCCACAATAGTTGCCTGACGAAGGCAGTGCGTAACCGTATGTATACGAAGAAGTATGGTTGTAATGAGAGACCCACTCGTTTCACTGTTTACTGAAGAGTTCATACAAGCGTCGGGTTTTATTCATACTGACTACACACTTGTATGTTTGAATCGCTTTGTGCCCGTGTTATGCTTAACTAGCTCCATGGAGTAAAGTCCTTTCTCACATTCTCCACATTTTGTTGGAGCCGAAGGTTTATGACCGTGTTCACGACATCCCGTCCCTTGTCCCTTCCTGAGCCATGTTAACCAAGTCCACGCACACATATCCTCCCGCTTCAAGACCTATTTAAATATTATCCTTCCATCTACGTTTAGGTCTTCCACGTGGTATCTTTTATTCAGGTTTCCTGACTAAATCCTTGTATGAATTTCTCTTCTCACATCCCGCCTATAGGCTATTTCATCCTACACTCACTCTATCCTCGTCCATTGCTATTACAGCATTCCGGATTCTGCCCACCAGTTCCTCTATAGACTGTTACTCTGTGGTCTGTCGTACAACAGGTCCATGGCCTCTTCCAGAGCGAATTCTCGACACAGTGAAATCGAGTGCTTCCTCTTTCAATTTCCAATACCGTCTCTTTTCTTTAAGGTCATCCAGTAGGTGCTTACGTCTCCTCCCTCGTCTTCCCATCTTTTCTACCCTTCCCTCTACCTTTCCTTCAACAACGTGTTTTAGAAAACAGTTCCTATGCAACGTGTAACCAATCCAGTTAGCCTTCCTTCTCTTTCCTGTATGTAGGATATTTCTCTCGTCCTTGACTCTATGTAATACTTTTTCATTTCTCACACGATCGGTCCAACTGATCTTCTCTATCCTTCTCCAGCATCACATTTCAGAACTTTCCAGGTATTTGTGATGTACCTTCCGAAGTGTCCAAGTTTCAGCACCATACAAAGCTGCGATCCAAATCTAGCACTTTACTAATTTCTGCCTTAAATTAAGTCCAATTTGCTGGTGAAAAGAGTCTTCTTCTTGTTGAATGCTTATTTTTCCATGGCAATTTTGAGTTTAATTCCACGTGCAGCTCTATGAACTAGCGGAAAAATTATGACCTCGTAACTATGCGATGAAAAACTTGCATACCGGGAGACTGCTGTTCACATAGTAAACGTTTCTGTGTGTTTTCTACCAAATAAGATTGCAGGCCCTCTAAATCGTTCGCTGATTTGTAGCCGCGCTATACAAGAATGCGAGACGAGTCTGCTAAGAGCACCACACAGTAATACCTTAAGGCAGCGGTATTCAAACCGTGTTCCGCGGAACCGTGAATTTGTTATGTTGTAGCATGAACGTGTGTTGACGCTTCCTGGACTTCATTCAGTACCCGGAGTTGAGAAGTGTTTGCATATATGTCTCAAGTGCACACACTACTGACTATCTGTTTGCATAACACTTCTCAAAAATTTAAGTGTCTTTTCCATTCGACGCATGAAATATCTCCATTGCGTATTTATGAGTAGAGTTGAAAGTGGCATGAACATTTTCTGGTAAGATTCGGTCTTAGTATTTTAATTCTCTTTCCGCATCTTACATAGGCGAAACGTCCATAATAATTTTTATGACTGTTAACATTATCCATATTCCGTACATTAGATTGACTATACAATATTTTATCCAACTAATTGCACATTAAATCTAAATGTTTGTTTTGTGATGCTCCTCCTACATGTTTGGGCCCCTATAGACCATATTCAGGGAGGTCATTTACGAAGGAATACCTCTATAATAAGTGCTGTCCCAGATGTGCATATATGAAGTTAAAAGACAATTTTATCAAGTAAAATGTTGCTAAACATGTATAAAGTGTAGAGTAATTACATGTACTTTACATTTCTTGATAAGTTTATGTTTAGTTGCAGACAGTCATGTATGTCACGACTGACATATTCATGCTATCTTGAAAATGGTGAATTTGGGATTAGAATTCGTGTATTTTTTTACACAGTGGTTGAATTGCAGTCGCTAATGTAATTGATCTATATTTTATACGTTTTGGCAACATGTTAATTGATAGTTATTAATTATTGATAATTTGGAACCGCTCCTTCCACAGTTATTGCGCGATTGAGGTGAAATTCGCTGTAAGAAGCGTGCACATAATGCTGTCGATGATTTGTGAGTTTAGCGAAAACAGACAGAGGAGAGGCCGTATTCTTCTTAAGGGCGTAAGTAAAACTGCATTTACGTGAGTACCATGAAACTGTAGCCCGTTCTGAAAGTACGAGTAAATGGCGCCTTGGTTAAGTTCTGTGTACCGTGCCACTGAGTAGGCTGCACCATTTGCTGTCTTGTTAAATACTGACTGTAAACAAATCGCTAACAGCAGACCCTCTGTACTGACAGAATAACCTACTGTTATCTAACTGTGTTTACATTCCATTATAGTCTACGATTGTTATGAATTAACTTACCACATTTTGTCCTGTGGTGTTCTTCGTAAAGCATGTGTTACTTTCTTCGTTTCTTGTTCTGCCCTCCCTTTGTCCGCATGTTTGTCCGTCCGCAAGTATCGGCGCCAACACTATGGGACCGATTCAGAAGAAACTAGGTTTTTAGACCTACTTATGTTAATGTTATCCAAAGCCTTTGCGTTTCGTGTAGTTTGTTTCGTTTTAAAGGCCGTTTGCTTAAGAGCCTAAATAAGCTATGATGTTAGACCCTACTATTTTCGAAGTCCTTTAACAAATTATGATTAAACATTATATTCAATAGTCTTATTGTAGCTTCAAGTCTTCTGGGATGTTGTGCCGTGCTGACTGATAAATATTCACCTACGTTTTGTAGGAACGTAGTGCCTTCAAAACGTCTGTAACTACTTACCGACGTTTTGAAGTAGCGTAGTGCCTTCAGAACGTCGATATCGGTAACTACTGACCGACGTTTTGAAGGAGCGTAGTGCCTTCAGAACGTCTGTAACTACTTACCGACGTTTTGAAGTAGCGTAGTGCCTTCAGAACGTCGATATCGGTAACTACTTACCGACGTTTTGAAGGAGCGTAGTGCCTTCAGAACGTCAATATCGGTAACTACTTACCGACGTTTTGAGGGAGCGTAGTGCCTTCAAAAGTCTGTAACTGCTTACCGACGTTTTGAAGGAGCGCAGTGCCTTTAGAACGTCGATATCGGTAACTACTTACCGACGTTTTGAGGGAGCGTAGTGCCTTCAAAACGTCCGTAACTACTTACCGACGTTTTGAAGTAGCGTAGTACCTTCAGAACGTCAGTATCGGTAACTGCTTACCGACGTTTTGAGGGTGCGTAGTGCCTTCAAAATGTCGGTAACTACTTATCCGTCACCGACGTTTTGAGGGAGGGTAATGCCCTTTAACTCGTCGGTAACTACTTACCAGTCGATACGATGTAACATTTTAGAAGACTTCGATCTTGATCAGCACCGCTGTGAGAACCTCACATGTTAGAACAATATTAATATTCGCGCCATGTGCCGGCCCAACTTCCTTTCAGCCTACGGGCTGGGCGGTCCAGGGTTCGAACACCTGTAGGGGAAAGGGCATTTTCCCCTAGCTCTGGGGCCCATCCAGCCTCCTGTTAAATGGGAACTGGGGTTCTTTCTTGCGGATAAGGCGGGCGGGGTCGTGAAGTTGACCACTCAGCTCCTAGTGCCGAGGTTAAGAAAACTGGAGCTATGCCTGTGCGCCCCCTGTATATGTACTTATGTGGCTTGGTCATGCGCAAAATTACGTGAATGAAAAAAAATGCAGGCAGGGCAGTGTCGGGGACACATCCGTTACGTAGAATACGTCAGTGTCGTTTGTGTGTAGTAATGAAACAATGGTTAGCAATGAATGTCATTTCTTTCGAGGAATTTCATTTGTTTTTACAAATTGCCGACAGCGGTCTGTGATATGAGTCGGCCGCCCGCCCGTACTGTGGCTCTGTGGTCACTGCGGCCTCCGATGTGGCGCTTACGCCCGCTCCAGCACTCGGTTCTCGACTCGTATTGTCTGTGACCATTGTAATTTTGGTGAAACTCGACTCCTGTGATGAGGATACGACATCGTCAATCGAAGCCATGTCGTTCACATCCATAGGCACCGCCGGCCCCGCGGTGGAAGTGCTAGCGCCGATGTTGACGCCGCGCGCAGCAGCTTTGTAACGCTATCTCCAGCGCCATGCTCGCTCGGCGCCGCTCAGTGGCCCCTCATTTTGTCTGGCATTTTGTCTTCTTTCTTCCAACACCCGAATCTTATATCGTTTTACATATTTTCTTTGCAAATGTTGCGACATTTCGAAGTTAGGTCGAAACTGTTGTCACTTTTTCCACTTTTGCACTGTGTTACGGTTATGATTTCACTGTTTTTGCACTTTAGTATTGTATAACTCGTTATTACGAATCGTTTGAGTGGTTAAACACGCGTGAGGCCTCTCCGAAAGCTGAGCAATGAGTGCCGCAATGGCGCGGAATAGCGTCATTTTTGCCTCGCGCGCTTACGCATGCTGGCGTCGTCTCAAGATCAAGATCGCAAGCCGTCGCAGTAAGTATGACGCGTACATCTATGGTCTATCACTTGATACTGTTGCCATGTGCCTCGGACTATGGTACGCGTAGCAGTAAGCGTTTGAGTTCTATCGTACTTTCGGTACGCTCAATTTCCCGGAACGACCCCCGCATACTGACTGCGAGCAAAGACATATTCTACGTCAAAATGTTTTACCGTGTAGCTGATCAGATGTCTAGACTTCCGATGAGTATCACACGTAAAGGAACGGAAGCCGTATAGACCATGTTTCTTCGCAGTTTAACCTTTTAAAGCCTAGCGGTAACTTTACGTACCAGCAGGTTTAACATTAAAAAATTCTACGTGGTGCCCACATTGCGTTTATGTGTTTTGTACGGATCTCAGAACAAACAGCAACTTTTGCCTTATACATCATTAAGAGATTGGTTTTTATAACCGAAGTGGAGAGTGTTTACAGCGCGGTACGCCCTGAGTCCTTATATAAACCAGATACGCTTCGTCTTTAAAGGGTTTAGCTGCTTAATGTGCAGCAAAACTAGTATCAGCTGTTTTTGCCACGTGGGTGCTGACTAGCAAATTCTGCTCATAACCAGTTCTCGCCTCATTTGAATGACGACAGATCATGAAATGTTAAGACATTGCACCAACATACGGACTCCTACCTTTCTGAAATCCAGCAAGTGCAAAATTTGACAACCTACCTTCAACGATTTAAGCACATCTCCAGACACATTAACCTTTTAAAGCCTAGCGGTAACTTTACATACCACCAGGTTTAACATTAAAAAATTCTACGTGGTGCCCACATTGCGTTTATGTGTTTTGTACGGATCTCAGAACAAACAGCAACTTTTGCCTTATAAAGCATTAAGAGACTGGTTTTTATAACCGAAGTGGAGAGTGTTTACAGCGCGGTACGCACTGAGTCCTTATATAAAACAGATACGCTTCGTCTTTAAAGGGTTAATATGGGTGTTTTCTTCACACTTCACACATGCACACGGCGGTAGAGCCTGTGTCTGAATTTCAAATGTCAAGAGGGATAATGTTAAAATGGATCTTCGGGGAATGGGATGGGAGAACGTGGAATGGATTGATGTTACATACGGTAGGGACAAATGGTGGATCTTGTGTACACGGTGATGAACTTTCAGGTTTCGTAAGATGTGGAGAATTCCTTGACTAACCAAGGAACTGTTTGCTTTTCGGGAAGGGCTGTGCTCAGTCAGTCAGTCAGTCAGTCAGTCAGTTAGTTCAGAATTACTTTGCGGAAAAGGAATGAAGAAAAAGCAAACTACAAAATTGTGTTTTAAACCTTGAGGCTTTTGTGAGATTTTAGAATGATAAGTATGTGTGTATTTTCTGAAAACACGTCAGCAGTTTCAGAGACGTCACAGGTGTCTTCAGTTGGAGGGGGGCTGTCCACACGATATTGTATTACGCTACTGGCCTACGTCAGTGAGCGAAACAAGTCGAAGTGAGTCGGTTAGTGAATGAACTTCTTACGCCCTATACAAGGCGTACAACTAAGAAACGGCCTGAACCTGAAACTGACCACTCGTGTCGGATTGATGTCGGTTTCTGGAATGCGGATGATGAGGCACAGGGGCAGGAATGAGTATTGCGGTCCTTCATTTGTTCGTGACCGGGCTTTGGCGTGAGGGCTGAAATTCTTACAGCGGTGGTGCTGAAGAACCAAGTATTCCGTGATGTTACGCCGTATCGATTGGTAGGTAGTTATCGACATTTCTCGGAGGATCGTACTGCCATCATTTTCATGGTCAAGCAGTGCAAGAACTTGGACTTGCACAGCGATCATGAAAATGAAGGTAGTACGATCCTCTGAAACGCCTGTAATTATTTCCCAACCGCCACGGCGTAACATCCCAGGAGACTTGAATCTTCATTTTTTATTTCCCTTCAGTTTCATGAGGCAAATCCCGGGATATTACCTTCATATTAGGCGATATTCGCTTCTTTCCACATCGAATCATTCGACGCTATGTGAACTGAGTTAAATGAACTGTAAGTAAGCAATACTCTACCACCAGTAGCTGTACCATATTTTATGTACGTGGAGAAACGTACAAACACTAAACGGTACACTACAAAACTAAATTAATATTTACGCGGGCATTACAAGAGCGTGAGTTTTCCGTAAATCCCACCAATCACGGTCCTGGGTTAGAGCCCACGAGCTGATACATTCGAACAGCTATTGTAGGTTTTTCCGAATAAGGGAACGCAGTGCAGAGCCTACTTGTCTTCTTTGCTAATAACTGGGGGACGTAGATACTTCGTTCCTGGGTCCCGTAGACTTAAGACGACGTTTTCCTTGCAACAGAAAAGGCCACCCAACAAGGGGCTGAGTGTTTGTTCACCTGTGTGACCAAGTCCTAACAGCTGTGAAGTGTGTCAGGTTACCACTTCAGTTCAGTTTCACGTTTTATTTATACATGTCAACTCGTAGTCTTCTCTGCTAGATGGGCGCTAAGTCTCTGTTTTAGGGGAAATTCTGTGAATGAAATCTGAGGGAAAAATGCATTGAACGTGTCTGACACTGAAGGACTGAGAACAGTGTTTGTAATTAAGCGAGACTGATTAACTGTTGAGTTGCGTAATTTCGTTCTTTGGTTATTTAACCCTTTAAAGACGAAGCGTATCTGTTTTATATAGGGACTCAGTGCGTACCGCGCTGTAAACACTCTCCACTTCGGTTATAAAAACCAGTCTCTTAATGTTTTGTAAGGCAAAAGTTGCTGTTTGTTCTGAGATCCGTACAAAACACATAAACGCAATGTGGGCACCGCGTAGAATTTTTTAATATTAAACCTGGTGGTACGTAAAGTTACCGCTAGGCTTTAAAAGGTTAACGATGATCTTTAACTGCATGGCGGCAGGGATAGTGTAGATAGTATAGCGACTCCCTAGGGCCTGTACGCTCCGCGCCCGTCTAGGCCGGCCCCCTTGCCCATCCAGCCTCCTCTACAATCGGCACCGGCTATTTCCCGGTTGTCAAGCGGCCGCGGCGGGGTGCTAACCACCCACCCCTTTTATCGCCGAGGTTGCGAATGGGTTGCAGCTATACCACCACCTCCCCTGTGTGCCTGCATATGTATGTCATGGGGTGACCTTTACCTCTACCGTTTAACTGCTTAGGTTATGCAGTGTCAAATGCTGTGATGATGCGAATGATGCATTTTGCATAGGGAACCTTTCACGATGGAGGTCCGGGTTTGATCCCAGGCCATTCCGTGTGGGCTTTATGGGGGAAGAAGTGTCAGTGGGACGGGGTTTTCTCCGAGCGATTTGGTTTTGCTCCTTCAGTATCATTCAAGCAATACTTCATACTCATATTTCATTCATCCACCATCGATGTATATGACATTAGCAATTGACAGTGTCCCTAAATAAAACACTTCTTTCGCTTTTTCACGTATTGAACTGACATTCTTGTAAAATGGATACCGGGAACTTCTGTCGTAGGATTAAGATGGCCGGAGTGTGGAGATAGTGCTGTAATTGTAGACCGTTGAGACATATCTACACGGTGAGTCGTCACATAATGGTAGTTACGTAGGCACACGCGAACATGTGTCCCTCTCGCGTGGCATTCTTGACTCTTCTGTTAAGTCGAACAGCAGCTTGACACGTAGGACTCTACGTCTGCCATAAACTTGTGAGGGTAACTTGTGCCGTAACTTGTGAGGGTAACTTGTGCCGTAACTTGTGAGGGTAACTTGTGCCGTAACTTGTGAGGGTAACTTGTGCCGTAACTTGTGCTACTGTGAGGGAAAACTGCTGTCTTTATTTTCATGTTTTACTCCTACACGAACCGTACTGGAATACTTGACTAAGAGACACGTGTCATGTAGACCATTCTTGCATGCAGTATGTTCAGAAAATAACGTCCTGCTAGGTGTTCTAAAATAGCGACCAGCCCGGTTCTACACTTTAAACCAGGGGTCTCCAAACCTTTTTCGCAAATGGCCACAACTGTTACTGTGGACTGGCTCGCGGGCCGCACGTGTAAAAATCACACTGTATGGTACGCCTAACCGCCTAAATTGAAAAATTATACATATTGTGGAGTTTCATTAAAAAATGCAACATTATTATATGACGTTAACTGTCTTAATAAGAGGAAATATTATCTTGTTAAAAATCGTATTATGAGGTACAAAAACGAGTTTAGCCCTTTAAAGACGAAGCGTATCTGTTGTATATAAGGACTCAGTGCGTACCGCGCTGTAAACACTCTCCACTTCGGTTATAAAAACCAGTCTGTTAATGTTTTATAAGGCAAAAGTTGCTGTTTGTTCTGAGATCCGTACAAAACACATAAACGCAATGTGAGCACCACGTAGAATTTTTTAATGTTAAAACTGGTGGTACGTAAAGTTACCGCTAGGCTTTAAATGGTTAACTAAAGGAATTTCAACAGTGAACCCCCGGTTATTGTCATGTAATTAAGTATCTTGATGTGACCTGAGATTCTCTCGGCAGTGAATACAAAAGATATGGGATGCCGTGTAGTCTGGTATATGCGTACCGAAGTTTCAGAGCAACACGCCACCTCCGTTTTCAAGGCTGATGTAAATCGGTCACTCAGTTTTTCTTGTGCTTCACACAAGTTCGATTAAATTTTAATTCCGTGAACTAAATGTCCAGGAACGGAAATCATATTTCAACCTTCCGTTGGCACAGCTTTTTACCTGCACAATTACTGGGCAGTTACCTACACTAACATAAAATGGATGATAAGTTTGGAAAGGAAAATTCTGTGTCATTGCCACTGGAACGTTATACATTTCTTTCACAATCAATGTAAATTCTCTTGGCACTGTAAATATTATGAGATGTAAAGTTCGTTTGATTAGGAGAGTCATAAATACGTGATTCATGGTAAAGAAACGTATTTTTGGAAAAGAAATGTGGGAGTGTGAGGTGGTCTGTGTTCGTTAATTGTAAATATGAATATGAAGCAGGTCATGGGACTTGTAAAAAATAATAAGAGCAGAGAAGAGAAAACGTAGGGTAATATAAAGCCAAAGAAACGTTAAAAAAAGATACCTGAGAGACAAAGACTCATTAATAGTCCGAAGCTTGATTTCTGAACGAGTGTGTGTGTACTGTGCACTGTCTATAACATCAAAGGAGAAACTGACTATGAAAGATAAAAATGGAAACGTTGTGGAGGGGTAGCAGATATCGTAAGACGTTCGCTGGTTCATTAACTGCCTGAAGAAAAGCAAATGAAGATGGCCCACACACCGAGGGTCAATCACCAATTATCTCTAATACACCGGCAGCAGTACTAACAAATGGGGTGTGATGCTAGGTTCGCAGACGGAACTGGAACGAAAATGCGGACAGAACCCGGAAGACTATGGTACAGTGCCTGGAAGAAGAGATGAATGCAGAGAGGTTCTGTGGAGTGAATAAGAGGCTGGGAGAGTCACGGAGGCGGTGTTGACGCTTTGGAGAAGAAATAAATGTTTCGCACCTGCCGGTAATGCAAACCAAAACAAACAACTGATTGCTGCAATGTCATTGTTAAATTAACTGCCCATACGGCATTGTTTCTTGTTACATTGCTACGCGAATATTACTTGCAATCAGATATAGTTTAAATTATTCAGTGTACGTTTTAAGCAGGTTTCACCATACATTCGTGATTTTAATTTTTGAGTACGGAGAAGTGTTGAAACTGAACAGTCCTATGTTTTCCAAGCTTACTTGCCTAACTTTGTAATTTGGAAACTTTTTAAAAAAAAGGCAATTACGAAATTCAGATAACTGCTATAACAGAGTGTCTGGGAAAGCGACATGACAGCCTGAACGAACTGTCAACGAGAAGACCGTATGGTTCGAGTTCGTCACTACAGAAGTGACGGGTCTGAGAGTGAGCAATACACTTTTTAAAGCATGGGTCTCCAACAGGCGGCCCGCCAGGTTGTGTTATGCGGCCCGCGGTCACATTTGTAAATTATACATACACTATAAAAATTAAACACTGATGCAGTTGTCTTTAGTTAGAATAAATCCACGCGACCCATCCACTTGGAAGTACAGCGTGACCTTGACAGAGAGTAACGAGAGAAGATATGCTTTTGTGTTTAAGGCTAAATATTTATGGATTGCAGTAACACGTTATTTTTGTTGTACGTCTTTGACCCTTTCACGACTGGCTTTCATGTGCACTACGTATTGGTATAAAGATTCAGTTCGTACCTCACAGAGAAAACAGTGCGTTTCCGTTAGGAACACCGGTCTGCTAAATGCTACATACGAAAGTATTCAGTGTTTACTGTAAGGATCTTATGGAATCGGTGCATCCACTGCGTGGGAAAAATGCACAGTTTCTTAACGTTAGAGCAGGTGGTACGTATGCTAACCACTAGCATCGAAAAGGTTAGGTTACCACGCTTCGGAGAGGTCCACTTGCGGCGTAGGTGTAGCTGCATACAGAGTTAGGATGTTTCGTGCATAACACTTCGCCGATGATCGCTAAGTGGCAGGTGTGGGCTTGCTACCGCAGTATTGCGGCTACTCTGTTGCACGTCTCTAACGACAGTGTTAATTTGTGTAACTTTCGTACATACATGAAAATTAAGTAAGGCTACAGGGAAGTTGCGAAGTTTTACACGCTCAAGTGTTTTCGTTTCAAGATCCTGTTTCAGACTGCTGAAAAACCATAATAGGTCTGTAAAGGAAAATGTATCAAATGGAACAACAGTAAGATATTAGAATGACAGAAAGAAGAGAGACAGAGTCGTTTACTTTCTCGGGACTCATCTGTGAAAATAATTATTGAAAAGTACATGTATGTATGTATGTACGGAACTGGTCTGTCCAAGAGAATGTTAAAAATTTATGATTCAGAAAGAAGTGATCCTGCCCTAGTGAAGAAGGAGTGAGAGGTGGACGTAGAAAATTACGCGATGAGGAGCTTTACACTTCCTACTTTTTCTAAAACATTAAACAAATTAAGATAATGCGATGGAATGCACATGTGGCATGATTGCAACTGAAAAATCATATAAAATTGTTTTACAAAATTTGACTATAAAATGCTACATTTGGGATGTAGCATTAGGCAAGAGAATTACGTTAAATCTGAGCTTAGAGAAGCAGAGTATGGGGGGTTTGCATTGAACAGAATTGGCCCGGAACTGGATTTATCGGAAGGTTTTTGTCAATACGGTAATGAAACTCCGTATCCCATAACGTCAAGAACTCTTTTACCATTTAAGAAATTGTCATCTTTCTGACAAATACGAGGATTCTGCGCCATGCAGTGAGATCACTTGCTTCAGTCTGTTTTACGACTAAGTATTAATTGAATAGGGACGTCACCCATGTACGTCGGACTTCTTGGGAAGCTCACAAGTTGGTATAAACAACCGCAAAACCCGATGCCTCACGTTTCACCACGAAGCAAAACTAAATGAAGCAAGATACACTTCACGTCCTCTTTCATGTTACACGTCTCAAGATAATAAACAGCTGTTGTGTTCTAAGCATTTATTACTGACTACTTAAGGGCAGTGAGTTTGACATAGGCTACTTGGAAAGTAAGAAGTTGGAACCTCGACCACAGAATGTGTTATACAACATTTTGCGGGATTTCCTTCCGCCCTTCAAGGTGATTCCTTTCCACTTTACATAACCGTCAACCTCGGCGCTATGTAAGATCCGTAGTTGACAAAATATTACCATATAAGAAATGAATAAATAAATAAATATGTATGTTCATCGGCATAGGTTATTTTGGCGCCGAGGGTGAGTAATTACAGTGGTCACCCCTACCAGAAATTATTAATTTGAACAATTACAATCATATATCGAATTTTTTCTTATTTGGTTTAATAATTTAGAATTTGTTGAGCACAGGAAATGTTTTTTTATTTATAATATTAATTATGTTGCACCTTAGACTCTGCCGTCCGGGGCTTTCTTCTTGTACTACTTACCCTTGAAAATGAGACCCATATGTTGGCCCGAAACGTCGGCACAGAACTACAACTCAACGTTAAGTAATATCGCAGAAGAGTGCAGACCTTATTTTACCAAAATCTGAAGAAAAGTGAGATACGAGGCACCAGTCTTTGTTGCTGCATTCGGTAAAGAACACTTAGTGAACAAACTGAATGGAACTACAATCCAAACCCAAGGGTTAAGGGCTTTGATCGCTCGAGTAATTCGGGTGTAATGTCATCTGTCGGTACATTTGAAGTATGGTGGTCACATCATTCAGTGCTGGGGCTAAAGACAGCGACATATCTTGTCATTTCCCTGACAGTAGCTAGTCTGTCTTACAAGTGACAGCGCCAAATTTACCTTCCCCTTGTTTGTTATCCAGAAGCCTTCAATTACGTCAGGTTTCTCTCGTCTGCCGTCTGCTTTGCTTCAGCCACCGCCTGTTACTGTGAAGGTTGTTTATTATACCCAATCAAGAGGAAGAAAGCAGTTTTGCCCTTGGGATTCACCTACAGCGAATGCCAGTGGCAGAAGTCTGCCGTTTTTAGCACCTCGAATACTGCAGTAACAGATCTAAAAAATGACATGAATACCTGAAATAAATAATGCGGCCAGATCGCCACACCCTCTGAGTGAAGAGAAGTATCTCTTATTTTTAGTTCAAGATTCCGACGTGATTATTTTACTATGTCATTCACACGTTCTGTAAAAACAGTTCGTTAGCGGAGCAACTTGATGAGAGGAGGGACTAGTGACGTAGTTGCTGGTGATTATGTTTTTCATTGACGTATTTTACGGTATTTTTAGCAGTTATTGTTTCTTACCTACGTCATTAATATCTCTTATTTCTTACACGCCTTCTTCCGTGCTAGTTTCCTGCACAGAAAAACTCTCGGACGACTGCCAGTTCGTAGCCTCTTCTCCCTTTGTGTCTGTAGGTCTCATGCATCTCTACCGTTCGCTTTTAGAATTTACGGAGCTGAGATCCAAGGTTCTTGCAAGCAATGAAACAGCTACGGCTACAGTCAATACGTTGTAAAAGGCATGATGTTACGCTTTAGTTACTGATGAACCAGCACCTGTGCGTTACTAAATCCGACAGCAGAAATACAGGACAATATACAGCACCTTCATTGTGTGTTTTTACTTATTTTATTTTGCGTGTGGTTTATCTAAGGTTGCTATCAATAATTGCCCTGTTTGTCGTTGAATTTCAGGATGATGGTGTATGCTGAAATTAACCCTTTAAATACGAAGCGTATCTGTTTTATATAAGGGCTCAGCGCGTACCGCGCTGTAAACACTCTCCACTTCGGTTATAAATCCAGTCTCTTAATATTTTATAAGGCAAAAGTTGCTGTTTGTTCTGAGATCCGTACAAAACACATAAACGCAATGTGGGCACCACGTAGAATTTTTTAATGTTAAACCTGGTGGTACGTAAAGTTACCGCTAGGCTTTAAAAGGTTAAATACTGTAAAAAAGGAGCGGTAGTGTTATCACTTAAGATACTGTCACAGAATTAACTTGGATGGGTTGGGGAAGAAAAAGACAGGCAGTGGTCATATAAGATAACATTGAGGCGCCTTCGCCTAGCCATTGTTGCAGTGGAAAAGCATCTTAGGGATTACATATTCTGAGTGTGTGTCCGTAGCGTTAGTTATCCGAACATGCAAAGCGCATGCGCCGTATTATATTGTCATTAGTGGCCTGTATGGCTGTACCATATTTTCCCAGGTTATCTCATAAACAGCACGATTTCGGGAAGAAACGTTATTGAACTTAACATGTGTTTTAATTTTCTCTACAACTTCTGTCTGCAACATTTCTCATTTTAAGAACAACTCAACAAGATACTAATTATAAATGTACATAGACCTTCATGTAAAGTACGCGTTATTCTTGACCGGTCGTAATGAAACTTGAATTTTCTGGACACAGTTTGGAAAAAATACTTAGATATCAAATTTTATTAAAATCCATCCAGCAGGAGCCGAGTTCTTCCGTGCGTACGGACGGACAGATATGACGAAGCTAGTAGTCGCTTGTCGCAACTTTACGAATGCGCTCAAAAACGAAACGTATCGATCATGCTAGTGTGCCGACTGAGATTCCAACTTGGCATCTGTTCACTACAAATCAGAAAGCCTTACCATTTGGGCCAACGTACTCGATTTTAGCTAATGTATCTCGTATCTCTGAACCTGTCTCTTACATTAATGCAAGACTTGAGGTTCTCACAGTTGTGCTGATGAAGAATTCCGGGATCTACTTTAATATGGTGCCGTGTAGTTTGGTATATAAGTACCGGCGTTTCGGAGGAGTTTTCTGCCTCCATCTTCAGGGCACTATTCCAGAGGATGGAAATCTTTAATCTGAAAACACTTTCTTTGATTTGTCAGCGTTTTCACATTAAAAATATTCTGAGGTGACAGACAGCTCATCCACCAATAAATTCACATGTTTGCGTCAATGTAAACACCCAGATTTTTTTCAGTATCTTGCTTAGAGTAACGCATTAAGGCACTGCAAAGATGAACTGCACATCTCGCTGACGTGCCTGACTACATTTAATTCTCCGAACAAGATACGTAGAACAAATAATGAAATCACGTGTTATGTTACACTTTTCTTTCTGAGTTTACCTGAAAGATACAGACTGGGTTTGTTTGAGGACCAAGTGTTGAGATTGTTTTGGTCTAAGAAAGAGGAAGTGGGTCTAACAGGATGTGGAAAAGTTAACTTAATGGGAGCTTTATATTTTGTATTTAATTCCAACTAATTGCATGTATGGTAACAAATATACATTTTATTATTTCATAGTATATTCACCTACATGTTTCGGTTTTATTTGGCCGTGGAGGAGAATATAATATGACATGATGCAATGTATGTTTGTTACAATTTGTGCTATTGCTTTGTATTAAATACAAAACAACATGTCTATTGGAAAGAATATGTATAATATTAAATGTGGGGGCTTTGTGTTTAGTATTCTGTATCTAATATTGTTAGGGCGATTAAATAAATTAGAATAAGGTTGATGAAAAATGCAGAAATGATACCAGTTTATATATTACTTGCGAAGATATGGTTCGAGGCATTGGAACCAGTTCGGCCCAATGGCGAAATCTTACACGAACTTGGTAATGAATCTTGCGATCAGTCAATTAATGAGACTCTTTAAGATACGTGAGACCTCAGTGATGTAGTGACTTGGCTACGGCCAGGACGATCGAGGAATCGTGGTTCGATTTCTCGTAGCGTCCAGCCAGGCACCGAGCGACATATTCAAGTGGTGTAGGCGGTGTTTTCTGCGGGGGTAAAGTGGCCGGAGCGTGAAGCTGGCCACTTACCTCGATCATATGCCGAGTATAAGAATTATGTGACTTATACTTCCGCTGTGCCGTATGCCTCCATGGCATGCACAGTCACAGCGTTACATTAGCTGACAACATAGCGAAGAAGGCGTTTGGTCGATTCCTTACGCATTTAATCAATTAATTTAGTAAGCTGGTTTGTGCCGATCGCAGTGGCCGCTCAGTCTAAGGCGTAGGTCTGCGGTCGAACGCTTGCTGGGATCGTGGGTTCGAATCCCACCGGGGGCTTAGATGTTTGTTTCATGTGAGTGTTTGTGTTGTCAGGTAGAGGTCTCTGCGACGGGCCGATCCCTCGTCCAGAGGAGTCCTACCGACTGTGGTGTGTGTCTGAGTGTGATCAAGTGAAAATACACAACCTCGACACCTACTGTGAGTAGGTAGAAGAGGTAAGGACTACAAAACGAAGTTGGTTTGTCAGTCGGTTAGTTATTTAAGTCAGACTGTGACTCATGTATTTAATTATGCCCGTAGGCACAGTGTCGAGTTGTGCAGTCAGTCGGCGAGGAAGGTAGCTTGCTGTGAAAGTATGCGCTAGGTTTTTCCAAATAGCTGTGTGGTTGAAGCAGTTCCACAAAGCGGCGTTGTAACTGATACAGTAACAGTTTCTGGGAATCCTAATGCGATTCAAGGGACATGAGATTCACTGAATTCTTCGTAAAATGTAGTGTTGTCTGGCATCTTCCTCCAATCTAGGTTATTTCCTGTTAGTACAAAGCCGAATACACGCCCCAAATCAAACCCAGTTATTTCCAATTCGAGTGACTTTTCAGTGGCGCAGATAAACTGAGTTAGTAAAAAGCTCATTTGTTGTTTATCTGTTTATGAACCCTTCATTTTATAAAAATCAAAAGAGTTTTCAAGTTTATGACTATTTTTTTCAGTTATTTTAGTCTCAATAATGGAGAGTGTTCCCTTTGATTTCAAAAGCCTGTTTTTAAACCGACGTTTATGGAGGCTGTTAGGTTTGATACATTTCTTCACAAATGTGGATTTTTCAGTTTGTACTGAACCGGCATCTAAACCTGTTTAATATTGTTTTTATTCCTTTTTACTTGCATGAAATATAAACACTGCCCTATCAAAAGTTTATACTAAAATGTTCGTTACATTTTAAGCAGCGGCAAAGGAAGCTCTGAAACGGTAATGAGTATTTTTTTGTTGTAAACTAAACACAACAAACTCATAAATACACATTTTTATTTTAGAGAAAAGATACAAACTATTTAATTATGACCATTTGACATGAAAGCATATACATACAAGCACAATATTGTAACCATTATTTACAAAATAATCTCTTATGTATTCTTAATTTTTATGGTGTTACAGGCGATATGCTTGACCCCAGAGCAATGCTTTTCGACATGAACATACTCCTATCCATTCTGCATCAGTATTTAAATACGTTGGTAAATACACATCGCTATTAACACGTAAAGTCCACTTTCAAAATACGTAATTACAGAAGCGGAGATCTCATTGAGTTTAAACACTACTGCAGAATTATAATGCTTCACATCACTAAGCTTGTTAACAGCTGATGTGATCACCTGACGGTATTGGATTTCCTTGATTAATTGATGTGGAGGTTGCATCTGACACACAACTGGCGATATTTGACTTGAAATACTGACATACGTATTACCGTCAACCACAAAATATTTTATTAGTTTCGTCAGTAGCTGCTACACGTTTCGGTCATACTGATCAGGGCTGTGGGGAGTCGGAGTCGGAAGGAATTTTAGGTGGGGTCAGAGTTGGAAGGAATTTTTAGGTGGAGTCGGAGTCGGTACATTTTTACCGACTCCGACTGCGACCTCAGTCTAAAATCTTAACTAGATACTCCAACTCCAGAGCCCTGATAGCTACAATAACCATTAGACTTATACTTAAATATACGTTATAAGTTAAAAAAGCAGCCTGATGATTCACGTGGTGGCGATGAAATGTCTTATGGGTTTACCGTTATTAATACATATTGAGCTTTTATGAAGGAGGCGGAGTCGGAAGTTTTAAAAATCGAGGATTCGGAGTCGGAGTCAGAGCTTTTGTGTACCGACTCCACAGCCCTGGTAGTGATCATCCTCAGGTATTTTAAAAGAAAGTAAAAATTCATGGAGATATTTTCAAATATGCGAGATCTCACAAATTATACAGTGCTCTACAAAGTTTGTAATGGCTTATTTAATTTGTGAGTTGTCGCAAATTTTAAAGTAGCTCTATGCAAATTTACTTGTGTTTTTAAAATAACGTATTTTAACGCCTGAGGATGGTCCACACGACCGAAACGTGCAACTAATACAATTTGTTGTAGTTGACGGTAATACGTATGCCGGTATTTGTATGATGTACCACAACGGGATGAATTCCAAAAAAATTGATATTTGACTTTGTTTTGATAAATGACGTTGATCCCGTAGAAACTGCAGTGATTTATTAGGTCTCATAGCAGTCAAATACACAGCTTTGTAGAGATTTCTACGGAAAATCGAGTGGTGTATATAGCTCAATTTTGATCAAGAATGGAGATAGCCCTGTTTGACTTTTTGGTGTCACATTTTTCAACCAACCAACAACCTTGGTCTGAGAACAGGGACTCCCTGGTATTAACACGTTCTTTAGAAGGGGCCTGTATTGGAATGTATTTGTTTGGATCTTTGTTGGTTTTGTTAATAGCACGAGAACATCTGCACTTACGTGCCTTCTGACGTTTACGTCTCTCAACACAATAGGCTTCGTGGAAATGTGAAGCCAGCAGCTTAAGGAAACAAGACTTGAGGCTCACTGAAACAGAACTAATCTACGCGTCTGTCCACGGAAGTAATGGCATTTTTACTATAATCCTGAAATATGTGAGGAAATTTGCCACATTCTGTGTTTGTTATTAAAATAAGGGTGGAGATTAAATTTAGTAATGAGTCCTGAATTAAAGTCTGAGAGCATTTCAAGTGCATATATATATGTATGTATGCACATACCCACGCACTCACTAACATACACTAGAAATGACGTGGTCATGTAACGGGTTTAGTATAATATTCGTGCGCTAATCCACGGCGTCTCTAGGCATAATTCCCACTTGAAACCCTTCAGTTTATCCGTTCGTACATACTGTAGCGCTATAAGGATGTTATGGAATCAAAGTTTTACTTGAGACAGCTTCATAAATTTTATCGGCGAAGTACGACTCTGCAATGCCTACTGAAGCATAAGTAACTCTTGACTGCATCATAACAACTGCCATCTGGCGTACGTATAATGAACTATAAGAATAACTTCACCTCACGTCGTCACTCACGTCAGGTGCATTGTATACGGTATATCACTGGTACATAACGTAAGATTGTGGATCTTATATGTATCTGCAACTTTCACGTGAAAGATTTTTCGGTGTGATGAATATTTATTAAATAAAATGAAAATAATGTGCAAATTAGTGCCGTGTGTTATGAGTAGTGCGGCTTGCTATCGAACGACGGGTTTGTATTTGGAGTAATTAACATCAGGGCCAATTGGTGACGGAAAAATAGCGAATGCGTTACTGTATTTTGTAGTTTGGTGGTGAAAATGAATTTTATGCCAGACAGATTTGCTTGCACAGTTTCTTCAGGAGCTCCTCGATCTATCATGTTACGTCACTTCCCATCTAAGGATGCCTCATAGCCTGATGCAATGCGGATGCAAGCGCTGCCCGTCGTGATGCCGATCACAACCGGAAGCATGCGGTTATGTACAGAAGCACAGAAGGTTCGTTCGCAGAGCGACAGTACTGCCTGGAGCTGCTGAACTGTGACCCGTACAGCTCTGGACGGTCCTAAAGGTGTCAGAAATAACTAGCGTTATTACATAATTAACCCTTTAAAGACGAAGACCATTTGCTTCATATAAGGACTCAGTGCGTACCGCGCTGTAAACACTCGCCACTTGGGTTATAAAAACCAGTCTCTTAATGTTTTGTAAGGGAAAAGTTGCTGTTTATTCTGAGATCCGTACAAAACACATAAACACAATGTGGGCACCACGTAGAATTTTTTAATGTTAAACCTGGTGGTATGTAAAGTTACAGCTAGGCTTTAAAAGGTTAAGGTTCTTTTTCTCCCCGTTTTCAACCGTTCTTCTTCTCTAGGTACTAACAAGACAGGAAACGTAGTACGGTTAACGTAGCACTGAGTCGCGCTCGCGTCACCATTGTTGCCGTGGAAAAAGCAGTAAGTGTTAAATATTTTGCCTTAGTCATCCAGCATGCAATGCGCATGGCCATATTGTAGTGTCATCTGTGGCCTGTCCTGCTGTATCATATTTTTCGACATTATCTTATAAACGGTTCCTTTTTTCGGGGGAAAGTTATTGAATATAAAATGTGCGTTTTGATTTTCTCTATAATTTTTGTCTGAAAAATTTCTCGTCCCAAGAATTCTGCGAGATATTGTCATAAATTTACGTAGGTGTTCGTGTAAACTAGTTGTTATTCGTGCCAGATTTTAATGAAACTGGTATTCTTTCGACAGATTTTCGAAAAATACCCAAATTTCAATTTTCATGAAAATCCGTCCAGTGAGAGCCGAGTTGTCCCGTGCGGACGGACGGACAGACAGGCAGACGTGACGAAACTAAGAGTCGCTTTTCGCAATTTTGCGAACGCGCCTAAGAACACGTTGTGTGCTTTAAAGCATTTGAATGAAAGTCCAGATTTCACTTCTGTTCTCTTCATTGCCAAGTCCAGGACAGTGCTGGGTTCCATGGCCTTAGTAAGAATAGTTCGTTGGAAGACTCGTGGTTATTGCTGACTCGGTTTCATAATTACGTCTACATTTAAAATTAATTGAAGTTAATTGCCACAGAAATACGGCTCTGCATTTCAGATGTTAAAACATGCCGAATTTAACAGGACGAGGTACGACGAGACCATTCACAATGGACGTTGTTTCATGTTTACTGTCGAAATCGTAAAGTAAAAGTAAAGTTTTTCTTGTGCACGCCGTGAATGTATATGGGGAGTGAAGGTATAGCTCCACGCATTCGGCAGTAGATGGAGGTGAGTGGTCAGCTTCAAACCCCCAACCGCTTTACCCCCCTGCGAAGGCGCCCCCAGTACCCATTGAATAAAGGGCTGGATGAGGCCCAGTGCCTGACTGGACGCTTCACAGAAGAGAATACATTTCTTACTCCTGCCCGAATTCAAATCACGATTTTTCGGACGTCCAGCCCGAAGCCTAGTCACGATACCAACTACGCTATCTCGCCTTCCTATGTCGAAATCGTACCTTAAATATTCTCTCAGTCGCCGTATTACAAATTAGAAATAAGAAGGGATTCTGAAGATAATTAAATTGGTACAAAATTATTAGTTTCACACACACAGACACACACGCGCGCGCGCTCACACACACACACACACACACACACACACACACACTCACTGCTAAATTTTTTCTACTACCTGCACTGATTTCAGCTGTCAGATCGAGAACCTCTCCCGTGGCCGTCATACGTGTATTGTTCGTTTGGAGAACAGTCATTTACAAAAGTTGTAAATGTCTGTCGATCGAGTCAAAGGTTTCCAGCAGCCTGTAATTCAGAAGTTATATAGGCAGGTACGCAATGACTGGGAGTGACGTCGAAGTACCCATATTTTCCAGTTGCGTTTCACACCGCATTGGCCTTGATCTTATTTTATTTCGGATATAAATCTAATGTTCAGTGTTATTCGCAATTCAGATGCCACTGCGCAGAGCCACAGTTCTTTTTGGGCATTTGATTAAACGTTCGCTATATCGATGAATGTTTCGTACAAAATATATCACAACGGAGCCTATATTTTATACTTGCAGGCGCTTTGGAAATTCCACGGTAATATCTGTATTTTTGACATTTGGAACAGAACACGACTGTGGCACATGAAAAAGGCGGCTGTAGGCACATTAAATGAAAAGAGACCTTGTCAGCGGGCCCAGAATGGCTGTAAATATTGCAGAGATGACGTTGGAGCTAAGCGTGTTATCTGTTTGGTTTTTCATAAACAAGACACGAGTCGTATTTGTCAAACAAATTATCGCGTAAACAAATAGATTTACATGTTTTTTCTTAGCCCCACGGACGACGAAGTAACTTAATGTCCTTCGCACTTGCACCCTCGTGACAACTGCTGTGTTTAGTGCAAGGCAGCTGCACTAGCAATGACTTCAAGAAATGTGAGCGTTTTGCGCTGTTAGGCTGTGTCTGATCCGAATTTTGCTACGCAATGGTTATCCAGGCGACTGATGTCAGAAGTTTTCTTTGTCTTGTATTTTTGAACTAAGGTGCCATCTCCCTTTTCACGTCACCCACAACTCAGTAAACTACATGTCGTTGTGCTGCAAATTCGCTCAAGTAGTAAAGTTTGTGGCTTGTATTTGGGACCTGTCTGTTTCGTATCTCAACTGGGACATTGTACTTTGTGGGTGTCTGTTTCATATCTCAACTGGGACATTGTACCTTCTAGGTGTCTCTTTCATATCTCAACTGGGACGTTGTACTTTCTAGGTGTCTGTTTCATACCTCAACTGGGACGTTGTACTTTCTAAGTGTCTGTTTCATATCTCAACTGAGACGTTGTACTTTCTAGGTATCTGTTTCGTATTTCAACTGGGACGTCATACTTTCCAGGTATGTTTCATTTCTCAACTGGGACGTCGTATTTTCTAGGTGTGTTTCACATCTCAGCTGGGACGTTGTACTTTCTAAGTGTCTGTTTCATATCTCAACTGGGACGTTGTACTTTCTAGGTGTCTGTTTCATATCTCAACTGGGACGTTGTACTTTCTAGGTGTGTTTCATATCTCAACTGGGACATTGTATTTTGTGGGTCTCTGTTTCGTTTCTCAACTGTAACATCGTACTTTGTAGGCGTCTGTTTCATATCTCAACTGGGACGTTGTTCTTTGTGTCTGTTTCATATCTGAACTGGGACATTGTACATTGTAGGTATCTGTTTCATATCTCAGTCGATGCATTGTATTTTGGAGGCATCTGAGTCATATCTTAGCCGAGACATTGTATTTTGGAGATACCTGTTTCATAACTTAACTAGGACATAGATTATGCAAAGATTTTCCATGATCTCCTTCAGTCCCTTCAGACATTAGTCTGGGTAATATAGTAAATTACGTAGATTAAGATCTTTTACTTCTACATCCTGTCCCGCCTCAAGGCAAAATCCTGGTGTTAGCCTGGACATACTATAGCCACGACAAGAAGTATTCACACCGGAATGCATCTGCATGCAAGTGAATCTCATTACCACTGCATGAGACGATTTGGCTTTAATGCGTCAAGCTAAACACTAACCCGCTAATTTTTTCTGTGTGTGAATTAACTAAGAATTAGAACATCGTGTGGACAATGGATGAGTTAGAGTGTAACGGTTTCCGTACTGTTAGCACTCAGTTTAACTGAGCATGGCTGTACACCACTAATTGTCACAATGAAGTCAAATAGAACGCACCAGCGTGGTGGGTAGGGCGTAATATGCCACGCATCCGCACAACGCAGCGGGAGAAGTTTATACGACTTCATTGTAATGGCATACGAATACATTCTGTAAAATTCACGGGAAATATATTCATCTACGTGCACTAAACCTTGCCGAAAGAAAGCAAGGAAAGTACGGGGGCCAAAACACAGGTCGCATCGAGAAAGGGCACGCGGTTGGATAAACCACTGTGAGTTGTGTCGCCATTAAATAGCGTTTAAAAACAACAGTTAGTAAGTCCAAAACACCTACGTGTTGATGAAACATAACATATCTACATGTTTCGGCTTTTCTTGAAGGTGTCATAAGGCCATTTTAGTAAAAAAAAAAGTAAGGAAGATGTGAAAAAAGTTCTATTTTGTAAGGGTGTTCCAGTCTCAAACCTTACAGTCATGTTTCTTTAAAGTATCTTCCTCAGAGTAGCCTTAAAAGCACAATAGTAATTATATTATATTATATTATATTATATTATAATATATGTCGGATTAGGTTGTAGTTGAACGTTCTGACGTAAATTTCATCAGTTATAAAAAGCTTTAAAAATTAGAGGAAGTTGGTCTCACGTGCAATTTAATCGAAAAGTTTCGTGTGGAAAATCTTTAAATAGAAAACCCGACAACTGTAATAAAAAATAACTAATTCAGAGAAAGATGCTGATCTGCAATTAGTAATCACTAAGATTTCCTGGGGTAAAATTTTCACCTCCATGGCAAAGAAATTGAATAAAACTGTGGAAGGTCTGCTGCAGAAATATGGAATTATTTTGTTTCTGGGCCCTAATTTAATATATAACTCCCTTCACAAGTCTTTTCCTCCCCAAATGTCGATTTATTTAAAAAACCTTGCTGAACAGTTTTAAAGAACTCTGTCGTTTTTCTTTCACAAACAAGACCTGCTCCAATTAAACACACGCTGAAACTGTAAATGAAAGTGAATTCCAGTGGCTGTTCTAACACAAAATTACTGAATTCCTGTTGTGTTATCTTAGCAGCTGACAGGGTCATTAAGTAAACACCTCTATAAATAAATATGTATATATCCTATAAACTTCGCAGGTGTTTAAAAGTACCTAAGATTACACTATTAACGAATTTTATTGTATCTGTGACATATAGGCTGCGTGTTGCATGGCGGAGCACCGTGTTTGTTACTTAACAGCTCACAAATTATTCTGCAGGATGAATGTCTTGAAACTGCGTCATCAGAATGTAAAGAACGCCACTCCTGTACTGTGCAGATTCGTTCGCTCTGCTCAGTTGCGTAACGCCGGCTACCTCGTCTTGCGTTCGTTAAATTTACGTCAGCGTAACTTAACAAGTAGAAAATCTGAGATTTTTCACATATGAATGAATTTTGCGCCGCTTTCTGACAGTTTTTTTGTGCTTTATTGGCTGCCACTGTACTCTGCTATTTGCCGCTACTCCTTGCATTCGCTCTGTTTTTGCGTTGGTATTTCAGTATATCGTTTGCTTCTCAATACTAAGAAAATGTACTACTACTACTACTACTGCTATTACTACTACGATTATTCGCAGTTGGCATCGTCGTCGTCGTCGTCATCATCATCATCATAATTATCATCATCACCGCCATCGCTGTATGTGTCCTTTCGTAAATGTCTGTCCTGCTGTGTTTGTACATGTTGAGGTCATTCCCTTATTCTGGCGCTGTAATCCTGAATTTCCACATATTATCATATTTATGTTACATGCAAGTTTTCTTTTGCATTTATGTTTGTGCTTATGTTTTCTCTTAGCATGTTTTGTAATTCATTGAAAAAACAACCGCCTTGAAAACGCGTAAATTTATTCTTCTTGTTCCTGCCTTGTGTGCTATTTATGGCTTTCGTCTCATGGCTGCTCAGACACGTGAATAGTAATAGAAAAGAATTGTTGTATTCCTATTATTGATATCGTTGTTACTGTTATTATTAGCTTGGTATTGTTGCGGTGCTGTTGTAGAAGCGAGTGTCCGGATTTCGTCAGTGTCTGTTTTGTAGCAGCAACTAATTTAACAGACACGCAGTTACTCTGAACACCCTTGTATTGTCACTCGTAACACAAATGCGACACCAGTAAGCTGCAATACAAAAAAACTCTCATACGTGTGTAATTACCAAACAAGGTTTATAATTTATAATTAAAAACCAACCAAATGCACAAATTACAGTATATAATCTATATAAACGTCAAGATGTATTATATACCGTAAGTTGTGCATTTGGTTGGTTTTTGGTTACAAATTATTGTCAATGCACGGAGATTAATAATGTAAAATTTACCAAACAAGACTCGCAACAGGAAACGTGCCGTACTGTAACTCTGATCTGTGTGGGCATATGGCCTACACTTGAGGCAGCCGCTCTTTATAGGTACAGCTGACACATATGGGCTGCGAAGATTATATTTTAATATTTTAACTAATGTAATATTTATGCAGATTACGAATGTTGATTGGGCCACTGTGAGTAAACCTGGGATTCCTGTCGTTTTAAAAATGACATTTTAATGGAAATGACTGCATTTTGTATTCTGTGTTTCGTAATGCAATATACGTTCCTGAATGTGTCGCATTGACTTCGTTTTATAGGTCTACATAGGGAGTTCTTTTTAGCGCGACACTGAGCAGGACTGAACAGGAGTGAGCACTGTAGAACAGGCGACGTTGTCGGTCGCTATGCAGCTACAGTGTTGTCTGTTCTGTGGTGAGCAGTCCGCGATGGAAATATCGTAGTTGTATAGTACACATTGTTACATCTTCAGGATTTTAGGAAGAAATGGCACATCAAAGGCGGTATTTGTGTTTCGTATATTTTTCAGATGCAACAGTTGATCAAGCTATCAAGTACCAGAGATTTTACGCGGGTTCCTTATGCCCCTTGTGTGAAAAATCACACCACTTCGTGACTTTCTGTGCGTGTACTTAACACGTCTAACTTCTTAATATTCTGAATGCTAAGTGTGCAAACCATTGACTTTCAGACAAAGGACATCTCTTCCTTGTTGTGTGATCAAAATAGAATCATAAATTCTGGTTTTCACGCAAAGGTTATATTTATTTATGCGATACATTTTATTTATACAATGCCATACCAACAATCAGAACACAACATCTACTTCTGTTTTGTTAGAGCGTCAGTTATTTAAAAGTCGTCTTCATATTTCAAGCAGCATTTTGATCATCTTGTTGGGGAGCGTGTACCTTTATTAGCAACAAAGCAAGGTTACAACGATATTGTGATAATACAGACAAGTATAAGTCTCAGTTCTTCTCTTTAAATGATGGTTTTAACATAGTTTTGACCGTTAGAATATATTCCAACAGTTCGTTGATAGAGGTAAACGTCCCCCTAAAAATGACAAGGATGCCTGTCGAAACACATAGAGAACATTTTAATAACTACTTTTCATTTCTTATTTTTATTTATTATTAGTTCCATATTTTAATCCCACATTGTGTTTTTGTTTCTTTTCGCTCTTCGTATCCAATTCTGTTGTCTCCTGCTCCGTTCTGTGGTTTCAACTTGCTGGGTGTATGTTTAGCAAAACTGAAGATGACGAAGAAGTGGAGGTTGGAAACAATGCTGGCCACGCTGAAAGGTAATGTTGAGGGCAAGGAATGTTGTCCAAAATATATTATTAATTAAAGCTAATGCTGATGAAACATATCTTCCTCTAATGGTTCCACTTGAGAAGGGGTTTTCTCTCTCTTTCTCTCTATTTTTTTTTAACTTGACGACGGTAAAAGCCGGTCTCCCAGAGATCTTAGAATGCATTTTAATCAGGGAGTGGATCAAGTCCACTTGTGGTGCCGTGCTAATAATTAACATAGTTATACGTAAAGGTAGAGCAGCTCTTCCTGTATATCTTTACCATTGCCTACCAACAATATTGCCACACGTAACTAACTAACTAACTAACTAACTAACTAACTAACTAACTAACTAACTAAGTCCACGGAGTAGAGTGCTTTTTTTTTAGAAGCCAGTAGACCCCCAACGACAAGAAACCCCCCACGTGTTATGGACCTCGAATGTTCATTGCCGCGTTCACAATAGCCCGCCACTTCTCCCTATCCTGAGCCAGTTGAATTCAGTCCACTCCCTATTTTTACGACGCCGTGTAATATCCTTCTATCTAAGCCTTGATCTTCGAAGCAGTTCCCGTTCTTGGGGTTTCCAGACTAAAATTACGTATGAATTTACCCTGTCCCCCTTACGTGCTACGTGCTCCACATATCTCATTCGTGACGTGGTCGCCCTAACAGTGTTTGGTGAGGAGTACAAGTCGTAAAGCTCTTCATTATGTAATTTTCCCCAGTCTCTTGTTGTTTAGGCCCAAATGTGTTCCTCAGCACTCTATTCTCGAACACCTTGTGCCTGTGTTCTTCCCTGTTGCGATTTTTCGGCGGACCTCACAAAATCTCACATTCCGCGAAGATTTTCTTGGACGAAGCTTTGGAACTTACTCATTTATAAGATGGACATGCATTGAATTTCCTGTAGACGTAATAACCAGTCCACTGTATTCTTTCGTGACAGATTTGAAAATCCATGTGTTCTTTGCAAGGTTTGTATTGTCCAGCCGTGCAGGATTATCCCCACGTTTATAGAATCGGAAACTTGATCATGGTGTTTATTAAGGTAAAGCAATCCCATTACAGGCCTGGATAGACCCTTGGGATTCCAGGAGGTTGAGGCTCCCAGATTTCTAGACAATCGGCACATGAGGGTGGTAAGGTTGTCAGCCCTACGCACCGGCCGCCTTTAGACGCTGAGTCGACCCCACGGCCATAGTGCGATCGAAAGGATTATGTCAATGAAAAATTCCCGTGACACACATCGGGAATCGAACCCGCGACCTTCCGGTTTGTAGCGCAGTGCCTCAACCGCGTGCCGTCATGGTGTTTATTAATGGCAGCAAATGGAACCTGCACCGAGCAACTACTGATACTGTTACTTAGGGTGGCAGTATATACTTCCGATTCAGAGTTAGTCAAGTACAAGGAGGAATTCTGTATTGCTCATACCGTGCATGATTGTTAGTCAAATACAAAATTTGTCCAACCAGTGCACTACATTCCAATGTCTGAAGGTTACAATATTTATATATTAGTCCTACATGTTTTGAACCCTGAGGATGATCCTACGGGATCGAAATATGTAGGACTAATATATAAATATTGTAAATGTTGTAATGTAAAGACGTTAGAATATATTGCAATGGTTGGACAAATTTTGTGTAAGTAGAAAGTAAGTGGTGTTGGCTACAGCCTTCCTTACTCCTAGGTATAGCAGGGTAACGTGAAGTCGTGGTTGCTATATACAGGGTATACACAAAAGAATGGTGCGGTTTCAAAAGTTAACAAGAAATTTATTTCTCACCTTACACGGGCACAACGTACACCATCAGCAGCGGCAACTGTCCAAGTTTATCATACGTTAATCACAATCCTTCGATGTGTGCACCCTGGGTCACACGACACACATCCACACGGTAATCAAATTCATCCCAGACTCGGTGTAGCATGTCCGCTGTAATGGTCTGCAGTGCATGCGTTATCCGATCACGAAGTTCCTTGAGGGACATGGGCAATGGTGGTACGTAAACAGCGTTAAAGACAGCGTTTACGTACCACCATTGCCCATGGTGAGATTTATAGTAAAGTAAATACATCGTTTTAAATGGCTGTATCTCCTAAACCGATGCCATTTTGTCATAATTCTTGCACCATTTTAAAGCCCATACACAACCATATGGTGTCAGATTTCAGTACAGGCCCCAGCATTTTGCACACATTTCTGCAACCTGGAAGACACAGACTCGACACTTTTCCTCCAGAAATCAGGAAGAATAGCAGCAAAGTATCTCAAATTTGTTGCTGCAGTTCATCAAGTGTTGTTGGTTTTGATGGGTAGACTTCTTCTTTGGCCCAACCCCAAGAAAGAAATCGTTAACATGGGGACTTTGCCCTGTCCATTGTATTGGTCCTCAACGCCCAATCCACCGACCAGGAAAATTCCTGTGTACCGCGATGTTAAATAGCTGTATCTCTGAAACGTAATTCTATATTTACACGATTCTTACACTATTTTAAAGCTTATACGCTACCTCTTTTATGACCAGTACAATATTATGTATGTGCTTGCCAGTCACTCTGTATATGACATTTATTAAACAGTCAATACTCACGGGAATATGAAATTCTGAATATACTCGTAATTGTGTGCGGAAACGCATAAAGAAAACTTATCCGTATATTTCACTGATTTATTTATGGTTTATTTAATGACGCCCTCAGCATCTCAAGCCGCATTGCCTCAAATGGTACGGTAATTACTGAGTTAGAATGGCTGTGAAAGGAAATGGCCATAGCCTAATTAGAGGCAATGTCTCATAATTTACCTGGGAGAACTTAAGAAGACCACGAAAATTTGCAATCAGGATCGTTCCAGTCGAAATTCAGCCTGGGCGTCTTCCGAATGCACGATCTACACTTGAATGCTTTAGAAAAGTTGGTCGGTAATTTGTGTCTGAAATCCTGTTAGTGTGTCGATCTAATGTAAAATCGCTTTCAATTTCGTTTAATGAAAAGCAATTTGTCAACAGTTTCCTGTTGCCAATGACAATGATGGCGCTGGGTTGAACCAGTTCTCCATTGTACGAAGCATTTGAATATCTAATGGCGCGCGCCCCACCCCTTCACATTTACACACAGCTACAATATAGCTTACACACATATTCTGCACAATAGAAGGAAGTTTCTACAAGAGGTATTCGATTAGTCGAGTCGGCTTGGCTGAATTTGTACCTCTTCTAATCCAGTCCGTGTGTACCACCTGGCAGCTTGCTTCGATCCACAGAACGGCAAGACTGTTGTCGGCTGTACGCAGGTTCGAATCCAAGAAACAAAGGTTAAGGTCTTGAAAATGTGTTTTAGCGAATGCGTGTATAGTTTGGTCCAGAGCAGTGACTCCCAAAATGTGCTCCGCAGATTCCAAGGGATCCACGAGCAGTTCCCAGGGGATCCGTGGAAACATTCCTGTAATGCCTACTTTGAAGTTTACGTATTTTTTAAATTAGAGGAATGATGTTTTAAAAATAAGCACCGTAATTCTTCAATTGTCAAAGTGTTTATTTCCTATGACTGTTAGAATATCTAATGAAGAACCCCACTATAACCACGAAGCGAGGGACAGTCAGTTCAATTAACCCTTTAAACACGAAGCGTATCTATTTTATATAAGGACTCAGTGCGTACCGCGCTGTAAACACTCTCCACTTCGGTTATAAAAACCAGTCTGTTAATGTTTTATAAGGCAAAAGTTGCTGTTTGTTCTGAGATCCGTACAAAACACATAAACGCAATGTGCGCACCACGTAGAATTTTTTAATGTTAAACCTGGTGGTACGTAAAGTTACCGCTAGGCTTTAAAAGGTTAAGGTCAAATTATGCAACGCATCATTACGTATGCTACTGCTATGTATTAGCAGCTATCTAAAATCAGTTCTGGGACATAAATTTTTAATTTTGGATACATGTCATCAGGACATTCTGTATTTACGTGAGCAAGGATGTGGCGATCCGTGGTTGTTTTTCGAAGTCAAGAGGGATCCGCAAGCAAAACGTTTGGGAAACAGTGAGGCAGATGAAGAAATTTGTATAAACTTCCATTTTCTTGACCTTTCTGTCCGACCGGTTTGTATTCGGGAGGTTTTGGTTTCATATCTTGACTCGGAGGGCGACTTTTTGGGTAGGATTCGTCTTGGGTTTCCTCAACTCCCTCGTGTGAATTCTGTGACTTTTTTTTAAATGGGTTACCACAAGTTTTTTCTGCATATATTCAGCTACACTGTTATCCAATCACACGGTCGACGCTGTGAAGTCGAAAAACTTCGTTACGTAACCGAAGACACGCGGAGAATTTGAAAGAGGATCTCAGAGCTGTACAAGGGATGAGTATAAGAAGCGGCCTTCTGTATGCACATGTTCATGTCATGCATATTGGCATATGGTAGTTATTATTACGAAAGCACTACGTCATTACGTTATGAAGAATACAGGTCTATACGTAACGCGATGTTTCACCTGAATAACATTTCACATCCAAACGAGCATAAACACATGCATTTTTAGGGAGTTAGGGTGTCGAAGAAGTATGGCACGTCTCTTAACTATTCTCCTGTGTCAGTCTGCTCTTCCTATTCAGGAAATGAGCCCAATTCCGATTATCAAAGACTTCTCCGAGTCGCGGCCGTGCGATTATTAAACCTTATTTTGGAGAGAAGCACACAACACTTGTTTATTACAGCACGGGTTATGTTGCAGATCTTTTTGTTTGAATGTGAGCCATGGGTTAACAGAATATGTACCGCGTGCAGAGATTCGAACGCAGCGCGATGTTACGTGGTACCTTCATTTCCTATCTTGTTTTATGTAATTAAGAGCCCCTCTGTATACACACAGACATTGATTTCCCTTATATGATTTGCTTATCTTTCCCTGATAAGAGAAATCTTTCGATATGTGTACTTGCTTTGCTTCGTACGAATGATAAAGGATTTTTTTCGCGTTTTTTCCATGTCACAGGCGGAATTGTAACTGAAAATGAATTCTTCTTTATAGTAATTTCTGCTATAAGGCGATAGTTGCGTTATTCTTTGACCTAGTGTTATAGAAATTCGCCTAGTAAAATGGAGTCTGATCAGAAGAATTTCGGCCCGTCATCCAACCTTGTACCTTCACACTGATCGCTGAAATCGTGTAACTGCCACTGTTAGTACAAACAGCGTTCACCCACTCATCAGTCGCGTTATAGCCAATTCGCACTAACACAATACGCGTAATAGCAGAACTGACTGCACCCTGTGAATCTTATTCGTGCGGTGATCGTGTATCTTCGAAATCTGCCTAAACTTAAATTAGTTTTTTTTCGTTTTCTTACTGTAATTAGTTGGTATTATATGTATAATTATAATATAACCATATTCATCAAATTATACCTTATATACTTCTTTCGCCCCCACTGTTTACTTGCTGTAGACACCATCACGCTGTTGGAAATCTATCTGCGTTTCCTATTCGAACTAAGATTTATTTTTGATGAAATTCCACTACATCGGAAATTGTTTTACATTCCACAACTTATTCCGATCTATAGCTTGTATAGCAACAGTTTTATTTACAACGAGCTCTTTTGGGGAAAAATATCGAAGTTTGATTTGAAGTTCATTAACCGGCGTGAACGGACATCAAATTCCTTCGGTGACTTTAATTTAGACTTCTACAATTAAATTTCATCGAAAGCGATCGAGTAGTTTCGCAGAATAAATATGAGTATTGTGAGGACGGACAAACATACTTGGCCTCCCAAATTATGAAACCAAATTGTACTTTATTATTACGCTAACGTGAGGCATTGGTATGTGCAAGAAACCCAGGATGAGTTCAAAATGGGTAGGACATATCAGCTTCTGGTCTGCGCTCATGTTTATATGTTGAGCGAATATGTAATACTATCAAGGGAAACGCAAAAATTGTAAGTCGCTGTTAAGGAGACTGGTCTAGACGTAAATTCCGAGAAACCTAACACCATGTTTATGTCTCTTGAGTAGAATTCAGGACTAATCACAACATAAAAAAGGTAGCTAATAGCTCCTTTGAAAATGTAGCAAAATTCAAATATCTGAGAACGACTCTAACAGATCAAAATTACATTCGTGAAGAAATTAAGAGCAGATTAAATTGAGAGAATTCCTATTACCGTTCGGTCCATAATCTATTGTATTCCCGTTTGCTACCCAAACATATAAGGACTAAAATAATACAGAACTGCAATTTTGCGTGGTGTTTTATGTGACCGTGAAACTTGGTTTCTAGTGTAGAGGGAAGGACATAGGATGTGGGTGTTCGAGAATAGGGTGCTGGAGAGGGTATTTGGGTTTTTGGGAGAAAAAGTAACTGGAGGCCAGAGAAAACTGCATAACGAGGAGCTTCATTATCTGTACTACTCGCCGAATATTTGTCAGATGATGACATCGACGAGTATGAGATGGGGAGGACATGTTGCACGCATGGAGAGAAGATTTTGATTGGCGACGTGCAGAACAGAAACCGTGTAGCAGACATGGCGTAGATGGGGAGATTATATTCGAGTGGATCTTAAGGAAGTAGGATTGGGGCCCGGCCCCCCCGCCCCCGCCGGACTGGATTTATCTGGTTCATGAAATGGAGAAGTGGCGGTTGGATAAAATACGATAATTACTTTCTGGCCCTACGGACATTCTTATTTGGTACAGCACGTTACCTGTCTTCATCAGAGTATTTATTTAGTTAAATATTTTATTTAGTCATTTTGAGATATACACGTTTCTGTCTGTCCGATTAAGTCGACCACAGCAATCTGTTACCCCTGAAAAAGAACGATGACGTCTGGAGTAAAATACGTTCAGTAGAATCGCTACGCACCACTTACAAAATTATTGAGGACCGCAGTTTGGGAAATTTTGTCTTGTTTGAACGACAGGCGTGTACTTATAGATGCACCACTAGTTGCTTGCTGTTTTAAGTACAATCACCAGATAAACTGAAAGATGAATGTATGATAGTATATTTTGATTTTAAAAAAGGAATTGTTGTTGATGGCGATGAAGCTTTCCAAACAATAACAAATAACTCCACAAGTTCACACCAAGGCTGATTGTGATATGAATACGATGAAACAATAAATGTAAATTTTTAAAGAGTTCTCAGCAGTTTACCTTTGGAAACATAAGCTCCTGAATTCGCAATGATCTTAAAGTCTATGTGCACCAATTTATTATTATGCGTTTATTTGCAAAGTTATATATCTACTTAATGAGAGGGGTGGTTTTAGGGACGTTGCGGAGGCGTCTATAACGTCAGGAATAAACTGATACTTATCCCTGCACATCTATAATCTACATTTTTTAAAAAGAAAATTATGAAGTCGGGAGATCTCGACGGTCAAACTTCCTTTGAAATTATTTTACCACGCACAGCGCTCAGTTGCGTTGCTAACAAGAACATGTTTGTGTACATGTTGTTGTTGTTGTTGTTGTTCTTCTTCTTCTTCTTCTTCTTCTTCTTCTTCTTCTTCTTCTTCTTCTTGCTGAGTGGTGGTGGTGGTGGTGGTGGCGGCGGCGGCGGCAGCGGCGGCGGTGGTGGCGGCGGCGGTGGTGGCGGTGGCGGTGGTGGTATTGTGCTGAATATATGCTCCCTACAGCTACGTCTTTCAAGGAATCACCAAAACTAACGGTGAATAAAGTAGCAAACATTTTGCTGTTCAGTTTTCTCTCAGTTTACGTGACTGTGCCCTGCGTTTACTGCATAGGTTATGTAGAGCGTGGAATGGCGTGTTGATCTTGAATTACGTAGACTGTGGAAGAAACTGTGCGTGTCCTGTTCAGATGCTGTCTGAGAATTTGCCCGAGGAGGTTCAGAAACACCTCTGCCACCTCCACAATGTCGCAGACATTTGTTTTAATGTTAGGCCCTCATGGAATGAAGCCGAAAGCAGTGTTAAGTGTTTTGAATAGCGGGATAGTGTAGTCGGTACAGGGACCAGGCTAATGGCTGGACGATCGAGGGATCGTGGGTCGATTCCCGTTAAGGGCAAGAGATTAAATCTCTTATCTAAAGCATCCACATCGGCTCGGGATGACCTCAGTGGGTATTGAGAGCGCTTTTCCGGGGGTAAAACGGCGGTGTTGTGGATCACACTACACGGCTGCATCTAATGCCGGGTTTAAGAATGAGTGGAGCTAAACTTCCACTCTTCTGGGCCCCTGTGTCGCGGCGTGAAGAGGAATAACTGCAGCTTTTTTACCTGTGGTACTCCCGAGACGGAGGCAGGTGTACTGTCTGACTGAGTACTGAAGGCGGATGGTGGCGGAGACTGGGAGAATGGACCTACGTACAAGTTCCATTTAGGGCCATGGTAGCGTAGTCGGTATAACCACTCGCTACGGGCTGGACGGTCCGGGGTTCGAACCCCATTAGGGGGAATAGATTTTCTCTTCTATATACCCGTTCAGACCGGCCCTGAGGCCAACCCAGCTTCCTTTACAATTGGTACCGGCGCTCTTTCCCGGGAGTAAAGCGGGTCGGGGCGTGACGTTGACCACCTATCCCCATCTAGCGCGAAGTGAGCATAACTAGAGCTATATCATTGCTCCCCCTCTGTGCCAGTCATGTTACGGGGTGACCTTTACCTTTACTGGTTCCAGGACGCATTCAGCACTCAAATCAGACGATGTTGTGTTGTCTGTAAGTTTTGAAGCGATGAGGGTTCTTACATTTCTCAGTCCTGTGGGGCAAAATCTCCAACACTTTTTTATCATTCTGTAATTGGGGCGACTAAGACAACATTATTACGATAAGCTGGTAAAAGACGCGATAAGTGTGACACACCTAAGCCGCAGTTACGTAACTCTGTCGCGAGCTAGAACGGCTCTGCAGGAATTCGTGAGCATGCTGTGATTGCTTTTGTTTCTATACCGTTAAGGTAATTAGCAATACAAGACTAAAAACATATATTACAACGGGCTGCGTGCATTTTTTAGTGCGTTATGTTTTTCATACCTCTGTGTCAAGGTTCAACGAACTTACTTGCCTGCTCATCTGTAACGAGGAAAAATCAAGGCTGACCACTAAAAAAAATTAACATATCGTTAGTGATTTTTCCTATATTTTTTGATATCCAACACAAGCTTTGAAAAATAAATGATATTTTGTATACATATTGCATAAATTCTGAGTACATTATGTCATACGTTAGACCGGTTTGAGAGATTTCTTGGCCTATTACAAAAATAAATTTGGGGCCCAGTCCCACGCGTAGTCCCAGACTGACAATGCACGTAGAGCAGTGTAAGAATTGAGGGGGTCCCTCTGACGAAGGAACGCCATGTAGCCACATAGACGGCGATAGTCTGAGATCCACTTTGGTCTCACGTGTAATGTAGTGTGCAAAAATATCTGGCGGGTAGAGAGTACTTGCCTGACTGTTGAACTTAACTAACATTTGTTGACCCCCAGTGATTGTCCTTGGTGTCCATTTATTGCAGATGCAAATGTGTTGTTTCAAAACTACTCGAGACTGCGCGTTGTATAGTCGCCATAACAAAGATGATTTAAATGACAGTTATAGAACTAGATCTTAAGATTTGTGTGTCCGTTTTACCTTGTGTACGAATATTTCGGACGATGAATCGTTTTCGTAGAAAATCGGTGAAATTCTGGTTGACTTACATACAGGGTGATGCAAACGTTCCTGTGTATCTGTCGGAAGTAATGTATATGTGACAGTGGAAGTCACAGTGAATGTACACTACTTACCGTTGTAATAATGCTGGAAGTAACCCCTGCGGCCATGTGACAGAGGTCACGTGTGCCACCTGAACCTTGTTTGTATGAGACTTTCCCTCTTCCAGCGCCGTGCAGCACCCTTTTGCACAGCTGAACAGGGACTTTTGGCTCAACCTACATTTTGGGTAGGGTTTCGACAGCTGTTAGTCTCTGTTAGTAACCTCATAACAAAGTTCAGCACCCTCTGTGGCGTGTTTCTGTCGTACAGATAGAAGACGACCTCAGCTTATGCGATTGTATTGTGCATTTTGTGTAAAGGATCCAGTATAAAATGTTACCACTGATAGTTCAGATTGGGCCAGAAGGTACTTGGCGTCTTTAAGGAAATACTTTGAAAATACTGAAACCACTTATACAGTTTGACCAGACACTTCAAGTTCATCTAGGGGTGTTCAGTTACAGGTCCCATAGTTGCCTTGCAGATTTGCCAGCGACAGTCTCAATGCGAAATTTCAGGTTCTCACAACGGTGTTATTAAAGATTCGTGTCGTCTGGAGTGATACACTGTGCTGCTGGGCAAGTTATTTACTGGTATTTCGAAAGATCGTAATGCCTTCATCATCAGGGTCAGGCAGTTCACGAAGAGAGACTGGACAGCTTTACTCTGAAGATGAAGGCACTGCGATACTTTTAAACCTCGGGTACTATTTTACCCCTCGACACAGTGTAACGTCTCAGAAGACTTGGATTTTCGACAGCACTGTTCTTTCCTTTTTCGGTCCGTCTTTCTTCGATGTTGCTGTTATGCTGGAAAATTAACTGAAGCCACAGCTACAAGATCACAACGGTGCTACCAGAATTTTTCAACAAAATGGCCCACTGCCACATTTCTGTGCCTATCTGAGCGCAGTGTTTACTAGCCGATGGCCTGGGCAACCGGGACCTTGCATGCCCCACGCGTTCCGCGGACCTGACCCGTCAGGTTCGTGCAGGCTGCAGTAGCCCGTCACAGAGGCACCAAGCACGGTGCACAAAGACACGCTGCTGCGACTGTGGGAAGAATTCGACAATCATTGGGTTATCAGCAGGGTAACCAGGGAAGCCGGTATGGAACACCTGCAGATAAACTTGAAGTGGCTTAACATATTGCGGGAGAGGGTTCATGTCTTTTCATGGTTCTGTAGTTTGACAGTGTTTTACTAATTCTGTAAAGTAGGTTTTGGCCTACCCCTGATAAAGAACACATTAGGCTAGCACGACGAGGAACGTACAGAACTTCTCAGCTCTTGCTTCATTCAGTGCCCTTATTTTTTCATGAATAGTTAGAGGATGTGTGAGCTTTACAAGGAGGACTGTGATTCATGGATTTATGTATGCGTGTGTGTGTTTGAAGGCAAACGGTATGACACTGATGCAAAATACGAGTATTGACATACGCGAATTTTATAAATTTCATAAGCCACTCTGGAGGAGGGTTCGAGCTAATTTCTGTGAGCTCGCTTAGTATTCGCTGTGTGTATGAACTTTTGCTCTGATTTTCCGAACACTTAATGTAACATTGTTATACTTGTGAACCCGACCGACGGATGCTGTCCATGCACCAACGAAATGCGCCTCGTTAATGCCACCCACCACATTGCTGTCAGTCGTCGCATGTTCTGAACAGGAGTCACTGCTGTTGCGGCTTCTGAAATAGATTGGGACCGCTGCCTCCGAGGGTACTGGGAAGACGTGGCAGTGACAGCGGAAATTAAACAAGAAGCTTTGTGAAGAATTTCTAACGTATAGTTCCCTTAAACTATTTTAGTTTGTATGGTAAGGATAACAGTAACTTTAAATTGGTAGTCATACAGTTACTGTAGTGATTCATTTCTGTGAGTGTTTTCCTTACGTATAAATTGCGATTACCTTGCACTTAACTGCTGTAAACTTAAAGTTCCACATCTGCAGTAAACATTACTCCGAGATCTTTGCCGTTATATCTCCAGCATTCCTGTTTTTGCTGCAAAGGATTGTATCATGAAACAGTGTAACGTAACATAATGCAACGTAAACTAACCTAACCTAACCTAACCTAACCTAACCTAACTTAACCTAACCTGACCTACCCTAACCTAACTTAACCTATCCTAACCTAACCTAACCTAACCTAACCTAACCTAACCTAACATAACCTAACCTAACCTAACCTAACCTAACCTAACCTAACCTAACCTGACCTAACCTAACCTGACCTGACCTAACCTAACCTGACCTGACCTGACCTAACCTAACCTAACCTAACCTAACCTAACCTAACCTAACCTAACCTAACCTAACTTAACCTAACCTAACCCAACTTAACCTGACTTAACCTAACCTAACCTAACCTAACCTGACCTGACCTGACCTAACCTAACCTGACCTGACCTAACCTAACCTGACCTGACCTAACCTAACCTAACCTGACCTGACCTAACCTAACCTGACCTAACCTAACCTAACCTGACCTGACCTGACCTGACCTGACCTGACCTGACCTGACCTAACCTGACCTGACCTAACCTACAACACAGTGGTGGAGTTATAGCAGGAAAGGTCCTTATTCCGCACATAGCTGTATGTACGTTTATAATCAAACGGAGGGTCGGTATAGCGACCGGCTGCGGGCTGGACGGTCCGGGAATCGAATCCCGGTAGAGGCGAGATTTTCTGCACCCGTCCACACCGGCCCTCAAGTCCATCGAACCTCGTATACAGTAAGTACCGGGTTATTCTCGGGGGTAAAGCGGCCGGGGTGTGGCGTTAACCACCCACGCCATTCAGCGCCGAGTTTAAAGGAGGGGTGCTCCCCCTCTCGGCCTTCATGGCGGGTTATAGAGTGAAAATTATCTTTACCTTTACCTTCACGATCAAACGCTGTGCATAACTTGGAAGTTACCTTCAGTTGTTCTGTAGTTGCTGTGGTCAGACTGACAGCTAAATGTAGATTTCGCGTGGCTGCTGTATCATCATCATCATCATCATCATCATCATCACCGCCACCACCTCTTTTATGCAGGGTATTTACAGTTATATACCTGAAACAAACCATGTTTCTAGGGTACACAGTGTCGCAGCTATTCCGTGCGTACTGTTAATGGTGCATATAGCGCTGTCTTCGATATTAAACTCTTTAGTGCTTCTACATTAGCACTTCCCGCAGTGTGTGTGCTGTGCCCAATATAGCTGTTTTCTGTAGTTCCTTGATATCGTGCTTTCCTGGTACGCTGCCCAAGTATTTGCTGAAGGATTTTGAAATGGTTGCAGTTGCTCCTATTACTACTGGCGTCACCTTTGTTTTTATTATTATTATTATTATTATTATTATTATTATTATTATTTATTTTGCTTTCTAGAAAACTGTTCCTTGAACAGAAGTTGGGTATCTTTCGAGGATCTGTACCCACACAACACATTTGAACCCTGCGTTAATTTGCTATAGTACTGCTGCCACCTCACACGTTCTTACGGTCGTCATGTTCGTGTTACACGAGGCAGCACTAAACTAAAAATACAGAACAAGGGATGGTTTCAAGTAGTGTGACGTGAGTATTACGTTTTATCGAAATGTTCAATTTGTGTAGTTCTGTTAGGGAATACTACTTCCCCCCACCGCTCAGAGTACTTCTATGCTGTTATTACTAATCCTATTCTGTTAAATTATAAAGCGCGTTTTCAAGTTCACGACGTACGTGTGGTGTATATTCAGTGAAACTGTGACATCCAAATGGTCCTCAAGGACTATAACGTATAAGAGAAAACCAGTGGGTGGCTTGTCTATGGAAACGTAGCTCGAGGTGGGACGTCATTTCTTCCTATTGAATTTTCAACGGGTATTTCACTAGTTGGGCATAAAATTATGGAACACTTGTCACATCTATAGAAAAGTGTTGCTCGTAGGCTATTTTTGTGCCGTTCGCAAGTGGCTAGCAGCCTGATGCCGAAAGCTTGTTCCTGTCTTTCGTGAGTAAAAGTGAAGTCACGTGTGCTGCATTGCGTTGGTTCTTAATTTGCACTGACTGTGGCAGTTGGTGTCTTCCAGAGACGTTGATGTAACTTGAAATTTGGCGTCACTGTAACTGTTGTTACCTTCCTATTTCTAACTATTCGTTACTGACGATAGTGCACTTAACGCTTTTGAAGTGAAAATATTTCCTCTAAAAAAAGGCAAGAGCGGAGTACCGATGTGGGGTATCCGCCTCTCGCTTGGGTCTATATCACTCCTACTCAACCTTTTATGTGGTGCGGGCAATCTCGATAAAATCGGGTCTGCATGCGGGCAACATTAAGCTCGGTACACAGAATGAAGGATGAATAAGCATACGTATATGTGTAATTTTGCCTGTTTATTTTTTATACATCACATGCAATAAAAGTATGCTTAGATATAATAGAAAAAAATTATAAAAATATCATTTACAACATATGCAAGGGTGCCACTGTTTTAGCATATTTTTTCAAAATGAATAATCAGTGTAATGTGGGTTTCATAAATAAGCAGCTTATATGTTTTCAAAATTGCTTTCGCGTTCTAGCTTAGCTCTGACAGGGAAAGGGTTAAAAAACGTTTTCCGGTTGCAAATGCCTGAATGAGCAACATGTTGCCTGCGAGCTAGGGGTTGATGGGGCCTGGCCTATATAGGATGAGTACGTTGAAAGAAAATCAGCTATATGTTTCTAGCCGACTGTGAGAGTAGGAGTTTGGAATACGCTCAGTGCTGCTTAAATACGTGTGGAGATTTAACGTGAAAGTGAAATGAACAATTTTAAGAAATTCATGGTTTGGGTGTGTGTAGGTCACTTTGGTGGGCAAATTTCTAGGAGAGGGGAACGAAATTGGACTGCGATGGGCTGGGCGTGTCTTTGGTATGACGGAGACAAAGAATGATTACATAATTCTGCTTGGAAAATGGCAACTTAAAAAGAAAACAGAGATGGGAGGATAATTGTAAGCCGGAATTTGAGGAGATTGTGTTGTGAGGATGTCATGTGGCTGGGACTGCCCCAGGATCATGTCCAGTGACGGGCTACAATGATAAAGGTGTTAAAATGTTCAGTTCTGCTACTACAGGGATACGTGTTAATGATGTTATTTTAAAAAATCAGCAATACACCTTCTTGTTACAGGTGAACCGTATTTCCTGCTAGTCTGACTTAGGGTAAAATGCGATTAGTTGCTCAGTTGTTGGGTTATTTAACTGCGCCGAGCAAACTGGACCTACGTTCAAGGCATCATCATAATGGGTGCGGAACAACAGAAAGTTACAAGGGACCATATCGGGTGGGTAGGGAGGCTATATCACTTACTGACTGCTGTGTTTGGATGATAATTGACAAACAAACTGGAATGAGTGGACAGGTCTTGTCACTCCCCGAACTCATAGTACTGCGGTCCTTTAGGACACGCTGCCTCATGGAGACATCTCAACACTTGTAAATATAAATACCGACCAGCGATGTGACTTGTGGAGCACAATTATGGTGTCTCGTTATGGTTTTTGTGGACACTGGCAGCGCTGCTTTCGGTCGCAGGAAGGCTGGAAGGACTGATGGACAGATGAAAACTTCTAAAGTGGAAATAGCTGCTTCGGTGAAAGTCCGCAACCCTGGACGCATGTTTTGTCACCAGTTGTGGTAATTTTAATGATGTATTTTAAATGAACTCTAGCACACTGAAGTCAGAAGAAGCAGGAAACCTGTATTTGCGTGTTGTGTGGGAGTTTTCATGGAGCGAACTTGGCAAAATCTTTGGTTAGAATCGGCGCACGTGAACCTGACCTTCAGACACCTTATGAACACTCATTATTCTGACATTCAGCCCAAAATCACGCACTTCAACTATCTAATCGTTTCTACCGGTTGAAGGATGCCAGGGACGCTCGTTGATTTCAACGAAAATTTGCCTGTCTTTAAAACGACCGAACCACAAAAAACTTCATTATAATTGTTGCATCTCCTAAAGTGATTTTCATCGTCTTGTAAGTTTTTTTTTCGCCGTATTTCTGATCCCGTAAAATGTTGTACAGTAACGTTATTTTCGACTCTCGGACATCGCTGAAATGACAGGCGACTGAATATAAACGCTGACCGCCGACGGAAGCAGTGGACTGTGTAAACACGCTTGGGTATGCAGCTTTATGTCACAGCCGCTTCCCTGCGCAGTGCGATTTTGTCTGACATAAGCTTGCAGTGCATACAGAGAGCCTTCTGATCAAACCCCTATCTTGAAATGAGACCGGAACATTGACTATTAACCCTTCAAAGACGAAAACAAACCTGCTAGTAGATAAAGATTCAGTCCGTACCGCGCAGTAAACACACTCCGTCTCGGTTATGAAGTCTAATCAGTTAATGCTGCATAGAGAAATAATCGCTGTTTGTTCAGAGATCGATACAGAACACATAAATACACTCCGTGGGCCGAATGTAAAATTTTTGAACTTTAAACTTGGTGGTACATAAAGTAACCAGTAGTCTTTAAAAGGTTAATAAGTGTGAAGTGGATAAACATTCTGAACGAGGCCCTTTCGGTCTGCTTGGGGCTGCTTCCACGTTATTTCCTTAATCTTTTAAAGCCTAGCGGTAACTTTACGTACCACCAGGTTTAACATTAAAAAATTCTACGTGGTGCCCACATTGCGTTTATGTGTTTTGTACGGATCTCAGAACAAACAGCAACTTTTGCCTTATACAACATTAAGAGACTGGTTTTTATAACCGAAGTGGAGAGTGTTTACAGCGCGGTACGCACTGAGTCCTTATATAAAATAGATACGCTTCGTCTTTAAAGGGTTAAGTACGGTGATGAACTGCACAAACAATGTGAGGATCTTGCCTTGTCAGTACAAATTCAGAGTGTAGTCACTGGTCTAGCCTTGGCTGTAAGCACCAGGGGCCCCTGGGAGCTTCTTCAGATTATTCCACATTCACGAGATAAATATTTCCATATTTCAGAACATGAAATTCGATATCTACAATGCAGTGGAATATTCAGCACTAGCTTTATCCCTTCATTGTACGTACCAGGATGTTTGAAGAGCTGACCAGTAAAACGTTATGACCGACCTTCAAACCTTAGTCACGAACGACATGTTATAGTGTTCAAAATACGCTTTATTGATCCGAAGGACGTATTATGTCCCAGGCAGATCTGTTACAACGTTCTGTTACGCTTTGCTTCACATAGCCTTTGCACAGTAACGGTGAGTTCTAAATACTTTTAAAAATTTGTTGTCCCTTATCAGCAATACGGGACCGAGTAACGGTATTTCTGCCATGTATCAGACTGAAAATCGGAAACTGCATACAAAATATTTCTCGTTTTTTTTAAATACGCGACGGACGGACACTTCCTTCAAAATCTTGCGCGAATTGAGCCCATGACCAATTGTGAAACTTATATTTCTGAAAGAATAATAACAAAAGATATTAACCCTTTAAAGACGAAGCGCATCTGTTTTAGATAAGGACTCAGTGCGTACCGCGCTGTAAACACTCTCCACTTCGGTTATAAAAACCAGTCTCTTAATGTTTTGTAAGGCAAAAGTCGCTGTTTGTTCTGAGATCCGTACAAAATACATAAACGCAATGTGGGCACCACGNTCGGAAGAGCGTCATGAAAACGGTTTCATGACGCTCTTCCGATCTATACAGCGTCATGAAAGGCTCTTTTCATGACGCTCTTCCGATCTATACAGCGTCATGAAATGTAAACACTCTCCACTTCGGTTATAAAAACCAGTCTCTTAATGTTTTGTAAGGCAAAAGTCGCTGTTTGTTCTGAGATCCGTACAAAATACATAAACGCAATGTGGGCACCACGTAGAATTTTTTAATCTTAAACCTGGTGGTACGTAAAGTTACCGCTAGGCTTTAAAAGGTTAATATAGTTAGTCAAATTTTGTTCTAAAGCACTTCCTGATGAAATGAAGAAAACATTGTGATTCTGTATCAAGGTAGCCGAACCCGGGAAATGAACCAAATCGGAAACCTTAAAAACGTTTCCTATGTAGTACAATTGAGGTTACAAATAGACTATTTGTATTTGTCTTTGTATTTGTAACGTAGGCCTATACGTGTATAATTCTACGTCATAAGCGTGTTCGTTATATGATGAAACAAACGCCATGGAACGGAGTTATTCTTGGGAACCTAATAGTGGGCCAGCTGCTTGAAAATATCCCAGTCTTTTATCGAAGTCGAAGTTTATTGCGGTGTTCACAAAGACCTACACTTGGCCCTATCCTGAGCCAGCTGAATCCAGTTCACACCCTCACGCCTTACTTCCGTCTCCCTATATATAATACCGTATTTGAATCACACCCTTGACGTGAGTCACATCTTGATTGCTTTGGTAAAATTGTTGCTGTCTTATGTGTGACGTATGCGTTGAGGCGGAAGAAAGAGTTGAGCATCGAGCATATAATCGATCATATAATACGATACGCCAGAACCTGCTGGAGTATGCTTTCGGACGTGACCGATATGACGTTACGCCTTAAAAAATTAAGGATTCATCATATGGTTAGATTTATGTTAAAGGTACGCAGTATGAAGGAGAAGTTTTGTCAGGTGATCGAATATTTACGAAACAGTACTGTAATAAAATGGTTCTTGAGCAACTGAAATGAAATGTAATTTTGTGTCATGAGATGTGTGTGTCAGTATTCTGAGGACTTTTATGTGTGTTTAAATTACAGTAATCAATGAATAACCGTTAATGTAATGTGTTAACAATTCATCGTGAAACAAAAAAAAAAAGTTGAACGAGGATCTAGGGTAGCGCGTGAATATTACGGCAGCCTATCGTTCATGTGACGGACACGTGGCTAGTTATATGACAGACACGTGGCTAGTTATATGACGGACACGTGGCTAGTTATATAACGGACGCGTGGCTAGTTATATGATGGACACATGGCTAGTTGTGTGATGGACACATGACAATTTTTTATGTATTTCAGCTGTTGGAACGTTGGTCGGCGCCATTTAATGAAGGCGGCGCTGTAAATAAAGCCTTTTGTGCCCGGTGCAAGATACTGAACTTCCCCTCCCCCGCCTCCGCCCTAATAAATGATGAAATTCTGAAAATCCTATATTTATTTCATTCGTTGGACATGTCGCTCATTATACATATATCGAGATTTCATTATAGGTTATGCATATTTTGACTTCGTGTTGTTAATTTTATGCCCCTAAATGTATTACACAGGACTCGAGTACCACATTTGCCCCACTGTTGTTACGGCTTTGATTGAAGTCACTGTTTAACGTGTGTTCGTGGTGTACGAATTTCACTAGTCGAACTCCGAACCTGCCTTATGCAGTCCAGTTTAGTACTGTGTCCCAGTGAAGTAGGTGCACGTCATGGCAGAGCGTTAAATGATTTTGCACGATCGGAACTCGATTCCGCGCTCAAAAATTTTTCACAGTTTCACGTTTGAATGACGAGGTCAACGTTCTGTTTAAAATTTCGCACAGTTTCCGCCAGATTAACTTAACGCTGTGAAATTTTCGGTGTGAAAAAGTAGTGGTTAGTCATGAAAAGTTGTATGTCCGGTGACCCTGTGTGTGAAACTGTTTAACATGGTAATTAAAGTATGTATTGCTTGGAAACTGAAGTACTGTAGAGGCCTGTACTGAAAGTCGTTCTTTGGAAAAAGTGAAAACAAGAAATTATTACCTTTTTAAAGGTCTAATTATGAATTTTTTAACTTGTTTATTTTTTAATTCTGTCAGTATGTTTTAGCAAATGTTGCCTTTACTTTTTACAGCTGTGTTTGCTCTCTAGTTATTTGTTAATCCCTTTAAAGACTGAAGCTATTCTACAGTATACATTTAAAACTCCAGTTTATACCTCACAGAAAACATGCCGTGTCTCTGTTATAGAGACCAGTAGGTTAATGCTGCATTATTTGTCACTATTTGTTGCGTGAATGTTACGAAACGCGCTGTGCTCATGCTGCAGTTTATAGTGCTAACTTTGCTGTACGTGTATTAGCCACTATGCTTTAAAGGGGTAATCTGTTGCTATTAACTTCACTGATTAAACTTCAAAAACCTGTTTCATTACTTGTAAATATGCGGATTTGCCAATCCTGGTGGCCTCGCCGTCTAAGGCATAGATCTGCGGTCGCTCACCTGCCGGGATTGCGTGTTCGAATCCCAGCGGGGGTAAGGTTGTCTGTCTTTTGTGAATGTTGTGTGTTGTGTAGGTAGAGGTCTCTGCGACCGGCCGATCCCTCGTCCAGAGAAGTCCTACCGAGTGTGGTATGTCTCACTGTGTGTGATCTAGAAACATCAACGGTGAGGCGGCCAAGGCCTGAGTGGGGCTGTTGCACCACAAAAAAAATATGGGGGTTTAAAGAAATGTGTGTTGGAATAAATTCCAGTGGCATTGGTTTTGTTTTGAATTTAGTGACAGTGGACTGCTTTGTTCGAAAACTGAAAAGAAAAGAAGAGTGGGACAGGGCACGCCCCAGCTGGCATGTGTCCGTGGCTTGTCTCCAGACAAAACATTCTCTGCCCCTGAGACAGACACGTGATGTGTTGTTAGTTCAGTCGTGAACAAAATAAACAGCAAGATGGTGGGGTGTTTTCTGAAGGGGGTGGCAAACAGACTGTGTGTAGTGATGTACTGCGCCTCTGTTGCTAGCAACTCTGTTCCTTAGTCATTAGAAAATTTTACTTAATTTCGGACATAAACAAAAGTTTTAATTCTGTAAATTGTTCCTAATTCTGGCTGACAAAGACTGTGACAATTCAGACAAACGTTTCCTGAACACACATTTGCGGAATTTTCTGTCACAATGCAACTTAACTTGTGTATGTACTTACAGCAGATGATGCAGATTAACCCGCTTCATGTTTCAGCACCAGGCGTGGCGTTACACAAACCAACGACGTTTCCATGCATTTGTGTGATGAGAGAATAATAAAAATCATATGAATGTAAATTAACATCACGTAAAATATAGGTTTTATGTTTTTATTATTTGTCATGGGATAAGTGAATTGCAGTGGCGGTGGTTTGTAAAAGGCTGTGCCAGAATACGGCACCATGATGCCGGAACATGTAGTGACTTAGGGTAATGTGCGTGAAGATGACACCTTGGTTCTGAAACATGTAGCGGTTTGGGGTAATGCTGTGCTTCAAAACGACACCATGACACCGAAACACGTAGCAGGTTAGTGTGTGCATTCTGGTGTGTGTATCACATATGTAAGGTGTGTTGTCACTGAAAATCCTGTTATTAATACAGTATAATTACGACATGAGGCTAAGTACGTAATGACTTACATGATATTTATATTCTTGCTGTCATTGCCTTGACGGCGAATTGACTTTTCTAATTTCAGATAATAAGATATTTTAATTGTGTAACTAGCTGGACAGTCTGGAGGAAGTAACAAGAGGGCGGAGAATATCGCATAATGTGGAGCTTCATGAATTGCATTTTTCGCCAAGTAGTATTAATAGGTGAGATGAGCAGGACATGTAGCACGTTTGAAAGACAAGAGACATGCTTACTAGATCCTGGTAGAACGGCCCAAAGAGAGTAGACCATTTGGAAAATTTAGACGTATTTATAAGGATAATATTAAAATGGAATTGGGTCCTGAATGGCTAGGATTTGAGGATGTGTACTGAATTCATTTGGCGCAGGATAGGGTTCTTTTGACCACGGTAATAAACTTTTGAGTTGCTTGAAATGCTTGAATTTTTTTAAGTAGGGGTGTAACTATTTATATTTGATTTTAAAAATCGTGTTATAAAAATTATGTCGTAAGTATAACTGTAATATAAGGCCGTTTTGCAACTACATTTGTATGCATACATATATAATTACATGTTACGTGACTCACTCGCCTAATTTAAATCACAGTGTATACTATTCTTGGTTTTTTAATTTCATCTAAAACCTTCGAATTTTTTATTCTATGTTTCGAAATTATAGCGTTCTAGTCATTGGCCGATTTTAGTGGCTAATTTCGGCTGAAGGGTAAATCATGTAAAACGTTTTATGTCTTGTCTGCAGAAACTGTGTTTTTTAAAGGGGGAGGGCTGCAGCACTCTAGCCACCCCCCCCCCCGGGTGCACCCCTGGGTAGGGTGGTTAGTTATAGGATAGTCTTAAGTGAGAGACGAGTATGTAGTGGAATATGTGTTTTCTTGAAATTGTTTGGCAGTGTACGTGTTCAAAAATCAATTGTCAAATTGTGGATCGGAAAATAGCAGGTCCGTGGAAACAGGGTGGTAGTTGTAATTCCGATGCTTGGTTAGATGCGTCCCACTTGGGTCGAATGAACAAATATCTTGATGGTGGGGTCTGGAGGGGGGGGGGGGAGCCCAAGATGTTACTTGTGTGGTTGTTGCGCGATACGTTCACTGGGTTGTGGAACGTGATTGGTGGGCTCGGTATGTTACCGGGCGAGCGGTCGTTACGTCACACGATGCTGCGAACAAGCCGTCTGTTGGTGCACCGACTTCACTCATTCTGTGTGGACCGCGAGAGACAGCGGAGCGGCAGGAAAGAGCAAGTAACCCCACTCCGGTTTCAATTCGGTGAGTTACCATTGCAAATTCGTGGAAGTTTTGTAATCTTTAATTTGAATTTCAGGATTCCGTATAAGATTTCTTCATGTAAAATCGAAAAGTTTTCTGCGTGCTGACCGTGTTTCAGGAACTGCATATTGTTTGTTATTCCTCTCCAATAGTTTGTTGCAACACTCAACAACGGGCGTTTTAAAAATTCTGTGGTGTCACTTTACAAGATAAAGTATTATTTGTAGCTCTTTGAATGGCTCGAGTGAGTGCATGCAGGCTTTAATGATACAGTGTTTTTAAGTGTTGCTGGAGAACAAAGTTTGAAATTCGCCGGTATCAGCCCAGGAGTTACCGAAGGTTTATCAGGCCCGAATAACGCCTGTCACAGTTACTGAACACTGTGTTTCGATTTTAAAAGTGACAGATGGTAACGTGCTTTGTTTCCTAGCGTCACTTCTGAAATAACACTAAGTTGTGTTTCTCGGGAAGTGAATGTATTTGCAAGCGGCAGTTCCAAGAACGGTCAGTGATTGTTAGGCCGTCGTATTCAGACTTTATACTGTAAGGTTTCTTTTGCCAAAGAATTTTATATAAGAATTTTATTGAAGTCTCAATACCAATCCTTCATTTCTATACGTATATCAAAGATTTAATGAAAAATTATGAAGGTTTTGACCGCTGATCCTCAGCGTATTGTCCGTCCGTTCTGCCAGTTTTACGCAGTACGTTAATGGAAGACCTAAGTTTTGTTGTGTACGGGTGGATTATTCTTGAGCTGTCGGTTGTCGGAGTGTATCGGGAACTGGATATGCATTTGACTGCAGCCGAGTTGGCGGTTAAAAGTGCCAGGTACATGCATTTATAGTGCTGACAGCGTACTTATATTGTAGTCAAAAGTTTATGTAACTTTAAAACTGTAGTATTGAGTGGCACTGGGTTCGAATTTTTGGCTGTGGTTAGTTAATGTTTTCGTCTTGACTGTCAGGAAACGTGTTGCCATCGAATACCAGCCTTTAACAAGTCTATGAATCGTTTATCGCGTTATCCGGGCAGGTTAACTGCTTCGGTTGTGTTCGGGATATACGGGCTTCGAATCTTGGCCGCAACACAATATTCTTACCGAGGATATTCGTATCTTTCCTCAGTTCCTAGAGGAAAATGCCGGCATAATTTATTTAATTGGTCACGACCGCTTCCTTCACGTTCGTTGCTGTTTTTTTATTCGCCTGCCACACCATTCGACGCTGAAGGCTGCAGTGTGAGGAGACGCTGGCCAGGTAGCTAAACCACAGAAAGCGTGACAAACTTGATCGTAAGGTTGGCAGTACGGTATATGTGCCTGTAGACGGCGCTCAGATGTAGCTGTAGGTTAAGCCCACTTGTCTGTCGAGTCTGAATGTTCGGCATTGTTGCAAAAACACAAAAATTGTTCGAGATTTGAAGTTATCACAGCGATGGTGCTGGCGAGTCAAGCCTTCTACGTATGTTTTTGGGTAGTTTCCGACGTTTCGAAAGATGGTAGTGTCATCTTAAGGGTCAAACAGTCCAACTTGGATTACTTGACCCTCCAGAGGAAGGCAGTGCAGTCCTTCCTAACGTCGGCAGTTTATGCAGCGACACCATAGCATCCCAGAAGGCTTGATGTAATGTGAAGTCTAATGCTTGTGTGTCTATTAGCATTGTTGCTAACAGGTGTCGATTCTGTGCGTCTCCAGTATTACTTACAGGGAAGTAACCCTGTAAAGAAATAACATCCCTGAAGGGCCTCACAGGAAGCGTTCTGTGTCGGCAGTTCGCGTTGTGAGATGTGCAAACATTTGTATTACCTATTTGCAGTACAGTCTTGGACCTTGAATATGACGTTGCTTGCTATTTGCCTCTCGCAATTTTATGCGTAGCGTGCGTGACGTAACAGAAGGTAAAACACGAAACCTTGCAGGCCTGGTCCTCATTTTCGGTTCTTATGTATTGGTGCCAGTGGATATGTTGTGGAAATAGCAGATTTGATGCTTTCCGAATTGTCCAGTAAGCAGGGAAACAGTGAGCGGACATTTCTGAGGTCATGGATCATATAGGTACTCGTGGAATAGTCGAGTTTTGTGCAGAGTGACCCAAAAGTCAGTTGACTGGTTAGTAAAATATGCATTGATGTAAGGTATTAGTTCCTAAATTTGTAAAACGTCATCAGAGCGCTGTGGTTTGTGCATTGAAGAGGGAGGATCTCATATCTAAAAGAGATTTTGTGGCTTAAGTAAATATAATGGAATTTACAAGGTACTTTATAGTTTACTAATACGGAAACTTACTTTTGGGTCGTTCTGTGTAAACTGAAGTAGGTAAGATGCGCTTAAAGGAGCGAACGAATTTGACATGACTCAACCCATTCGTGTAGAGAAGCAACACAAACCAGAAACCCGGGATCTGTGTACATTTCTTGTTAAGTGTAAATTAAGTGTGAACCACAGTAACTGCACTGTCTCCATGGAAAGCACGAGATACCCGGCTTCTCTGAGCTGGTGAAGAGGTTCCCCTTCTGTTATTCTATTCTCACACCATATTTATTTAAGGTTGACTTATTATCTATGCAGACGTATGAGTGATCTGTTCCGGCTCTCAGTCCAAACCTTTACATACATTTCTTATCTGCCCCAAGAGTGTGCATCCGCCCATCTCATTCTGTGTTCGCCGTGTTTGGTAGGTACACATTATGTAGCTGCTTATGTGCAGCTGCCCTGGCCTCCTGTTCCTCTCGCAAATCAGGTCCACGTATTCTTTACAGCACGTAGTTTTGAAACACCTTAACATACGGGCAAGGGTGTAGTGGGGGGGGGGGGAGTGGTGCGATTGCAGGGGCAGAGGAGTCGAAAGGGCGGCAAAATTAATATTTGAATTTGAAAACTGATTTCATGCCCTCAAATTCTCAGCTACTGAGCTACATATAAGGAAAGTCAATAAATAATGGTGCTTTTTTTAAAGTATAATTTTTGTTAGGGGCGGTTTTTGTGATTGTTGTCGTTGGGCGTCAAAAAGAAAAGGACTAACTGTGCCACTGTATACGGATGTTACACACTGAGTTGAATATAAGTTTGACGCTGTGAAATGAGGTTGTGACTAAGAATTTTCACTGGGTTTGGTTCAAATACAGTTGCCTGTTGAAAGTGATCGTGATTGGAGTTCAGTTTAAATCTTGCGCGGCGTTCCAGTTTTTCGTGCAGGCGCGCATCCAAAAGGGGGGGGGGGTTCTGGGCTACCGCCCCCCCCCCCCATCAAGAATTTTAAGAAAACAAGGATTTTGTAGACAAGATGATATGAAACGTTTCACGTGATATATTGCTCTTTAGCCGAAAATAGGCCACTGCAATCGGCTGATTACCAGTACGTTGGAATTTTGAAAAATAAAATAAACTTAGGTGTCTCAGATCAACTTAAAAGCCAGAAAGATTAGATGTGATCTAAAGCGAGTGACTCATGGAACTTGTAATTATATTTATTTGTATATAAATGTAGTTATTTACAGTGTTATGTTATAGTTATATTTATTACATGATTTATATAACATTGCAAAATCAAACGTAAATTTTATGTATTGCCTCTGGTTCTGCCCCCCCCCCCCCCCCCGCAACCATTGAAAAATGTTGGATGCACGCGTGGTTTCTTGTATCCGTGAGATTCGGTAGAGGTTGGCAGGAACAAGGAAAGGAAGTTTTGCAGACATCTGGTTAGCCATCCAGCTACCACATTTAATTCGGCAGACTTAATTTTCGATGTGGGCGGTTCGGGGTTCAATTCCCGGTATGTGTAAAAGGTCTGTCGTCCAAAACGTCCAAACTACCCAGCCTCTTATTAAATGGGTACCGGTGTTCTTTCCCTGGGGATAAAGCCGCCGGGGCGTGAAGCTGCGTGACATCTATTGCCAAGAGGTCAAGAATGAGTGGAGGTATCTATATCTGTACTCCGTCTGTAAGTGTTCACAGGGGCAACTTTCAGACTGGCAAAAATACAGTAACTGACATTACCTGAACATGGAGCATTGTAATTCTACTGCACTTTGTTCCCCCCTGTTCAATCTTCAGCATTTTCTTGCAGAAATCGTTTCGATATGGTTCGTCGGGCTAGGCGTGCTTTGCATATAACTGGAAATAGCTTCGTCAGCTGCCGTTTTTCTTTTTCAGTTCCGCTGATTATGCAAGTTTGGTACGTACTATTCATCTCTAGGACAAGCTGTTACCATGCAAAATAATCCACTATTATAATGTACAGATCTCGCACAGTAGGGGAAAATGGGCTGATGACAGGATACAAATGTTAGCGGATCTTCTAGATCAGCATTTTTTTGTTCTTTTTTGGCTTCTAGGCAGCAGTTTCACTGTGTCATGTGCTGGATACAGGTTCACAAAACGTGTCCTATGTAATGTCGAAGTTTGCAACACCTCCAGTAAAGTACTATCACAACGCTGGCAGTGGCTAGTTGCAGACTGCCATTACCGTGAATAATACCACCTCCCGTACTGTTTAACTCTATCCCTAAGGGTCGAACAAATATTCCAGTACACCAAACCCTTGTTTTACGCCCTAGTTGTGCTCCTCAAAAAGTGGGTGTATGTGAAACGGCGTAAATAAAAAAATTATATTCCCGTAAGCAGTAATGGAATAGGTATGGCTTACTGTTTCCATCTGTTGTGCGTAAAGAGACAGTTCTGTGCCACACCAGTAATACGTCGGTGGACATAGAGCGGTGATGAAACGCCATGTGTAACATTGTGGTGCTGAAGAAATTCCCGCCAGCCGCGGCGTTTCAACAGCCACTGGGGCGTTCAGTCAGCAGGAGCGCACGACGACCGACAAGTGACGTCACTTATCGTGAATTCCATGTACACTCTGTGCAACAAAGTTCAAGCGCACTGAAATGTTACAAATGCGAAACCGAAATTATCCCAGCGTACAGGCGGCATCAAAATTCAAGTCATCTGTATGCAGCTTTTCTGTACTTTTCAAGTACAGGTGCATGTGCTGTGTATCTGCTAGGTAAAGATGCCATTTTAGCTGATTAGAAGGAGAGAACGGCAAAATGATAATGACACTTTTGAGACGTTCAAACTGTACTTTGCTCACATATGAATGTTTGCTGATAACTAACACAGATGCGAAGGTGAAACATGTCGCTTTGGTCCATGTGTGCATTAATTCTTTTTGCATATGTTATATTCGTGCAGACGTCCATTTAAACAGCGTGTTTATACTGCATTAGTCGACTTTGTTGCAGTTTTTTTTTGGTGCTGCATTAACGAGGGAGCCGGAATAGCATAGTCAATAGGCTACGGGCTAGACGATCCGGGGTTCTAATCCCGGTGGGAGCAAGAGATATGCACCAAAACCGTCCAGATCGACTGTGGGGCCCACCCAGCCTGCTACTCAATGGTTACCCGTGTTATTTCCCGGGGGTAAAGCGGCCGGAGCGTGAATTTGACTTCTCACGTCCATTTAGTGCCGAGGTTAAAAGTGGGCCTATATTTTTACTCCCCTTACATGCCTTCATGGCGTTAGGGTCAACTTTACCCTTATCCTCGGTATCAACCAGGTTGGAAGTGCGAGGGAAGCAGGTGTTTTGCTGCGTTGCTGTGATTCGTTATTGGTTGGCATTTTGTGTTAAGGTTTCCGTGTTTGAGTGTGACTAGACACAGTTTTACTTGCAAAAAACATCGTTCACACAACCTTTTTTTGCCGTAAAGTATAGCGATGATTCGTACTTCGAGTCCGTAACGATATGAATGTGACCCGTGTTTGGACATTATATTCAAGGCCCCCCTTACAAGGTTAAACATACCAATGTATTGTTAGGGGATTTCGCAAAATTGTGAAAAGCGACTGTTCGCTTCGTCACGTCTGTCTGTCCGTCCGCATGGAACAACTCGGTTCCCACTGGACAGATTTTCATGAAATGTGGTATTTGAGAATTTTTCGAAAATCTGTCGAGAAGGTTCAAGTATAGTTAAAATTTGACAAGAATAACGGGCACTTTACATAACGACTTATGCACATTAATGATAATATCTCGCTGAATTCTTCTTAGAGTGAGAAGTGTTTCAGACAAAAGTTGTAGAGTAAATCAAGACACACATTTTATGTTCAGAAACTTTTTTTCCGAAAGTTATGCCGTTAATGATATAATGTGGAAAACTATGGTAGAGCCAGACAGGCCACAGGGACAGTATAATATGGCGCATGCGCATTGCATGCTGGACACGAAACATAAGTGCGAACCCCTTGAATATGATAGTCGATACATTTCAGGGGGTTTAACAAGAGACTTAGGAATTTATGTAAAATATACACGGAGAATGAATTTGGTAGGCTACTCTTCATAAGTGTGTGTGATGCTATGTTTTATGAGAACCCGTTTGTTCGGAATGTTGTTGAACTCGCACGCCCCTGGATGGCCCTGATGAGCAGGGCCTGCTGTAGAACGTCTGATAGCTGCAGGCGGAGCCTCTTGAAATGGCAGCTGCAAGCTGCACTTTCGTTCCTCTTAGACACATCGTTTTATCTGAACGGTGGTTTCTTTTCGTCATTCCTGCAAGGAAAAACTGATCGTTGTGGTCATGGCATAAGAAAAGTACAGTCTGTGAATAAAGATAGTAAGTTGAATAGTTTACAGCTGTGCTGGTACAATGTTTGAATGTAAGTGGACAGGACCACAGTTTAATGCTAGGTTTCTAAGGTGTATTTATGCGTTATTTGCACGAAACCCGTAGAAAAAATAAGCAGTGAGCATTTATCCGAACGTTTCATATCTGAAATCGCTGCAGAGAATGTGATCAGTTCGTGCTATTGTACTTGCGGCCAGGTCATACATTATAATTTTATGTAAACAGAGTGCCCAGAAAAAAGTTGACGATTAGAAGACAGTGGAAAAATTGACATTACATGACGCGTAATTTCGTGGTTAATACTGATGTTCCAGCAAAGTACATGAACGCCATATATACGTATGGGGACGTGAAATATAGATTGTACTGAATAAGGTGGGTGAGACAAATGGTATGTACAGAATTTCTGTGGGGAGGTGTTTGGAAAGTTGTAATTTGCAACATTCAGAAGCAGTGGGAAAAGTAACGTTAATAATATCGGGTTTTAGGAGTCGGTTCGTATGAATGGGAGGATTGCAGAACTGGCTGAGGATGGTGACCAGTAGCGGGCGGCCTTTGGTGCTAGCGCTGTTGAATCGTCGGTTGCTGCCATCACAGTGTTGGTTATGTACCTGGTATAAGTCCCACATTACACGGCACAGATACGTAATATACGAGAGTCGATCAGAAAATAAGTTCACAGTGCGTGTTTTATGGCTTAATTAGTTTCAGCTCCAATACGAACAGTTCTGGTTGGATTGTACCGACTCCCTGGTTGACAGCACTCCATGGCCCCTGTTATAGGCCGTCGTGTGACTGCTGTTTCCATGTCGCGATCGTCTTTGGATTTGTAGCCGCCAAGATGTTGCTTCAGCGCTGAAAACATGAAAATCGATCGGCAACTGTTCTTCTTGTATGATGACAAATCGGTGAAGAACGTATGCATCACATACGTTATTTTGTGACCGATTCTCGTGCGTCTGTTAATTTGTTAATTTTACTTGAACCATTTTGGGACCTTTCCTCTTATAGCCGCACGACGAGAGGGGCGTAGGTTAGACGTCAGGCTAGTCTCTCTAACAACATGCTCCGCCGCCATACGGCTGCAGCGCCTCTACCGGTCGAGTACCTTAACAGGAGAGGTGGGATTATAACAGGAAAGATCCCATTTTTGTGTGTGCAGAATAACAGTGCAACGAGTAAGTCATTTCTGATTGCAGAGTAACAATGTGTCGAATTTCGCAGTGGAATGGCAAGGGCTTCTCTTCCCCATGTCGGAAGTACCTGACAGGAATCTTGGTTGGGATGCAGGCTGTCCTGACTGCACTGTGAAAGGGTTTTCTTACGAAAATTACGGGGTGGTACCTTGAGTTAGGCCACGGCCACCTCCCTCATTTCTCATTCGTTGTTCACAGACCCTACCTTTCGATGCTGTATAGTTCGAACTTCTGAGAGCGTCGTTAAACAAACGTAATTAATGATGCACTTAGAGCTGGGATGAGTTAGTGACTCGGCTGTGGGCAAGAGATTTTTCTCTTCTGCAAAACATCAAGGCCGGTTCTTGCGTCCACTCATCCTCTTATTTAGTGGGTACTGGGGTTCTTTACCGAGGGTAAAACGGCCGGGGCGTGGAGCCGACCACTCCATCTAGTTCCGAGGTTAAGAATGAGTGAATTAATAGCGCTTCTCCTACAGTATGCTTTCGTGGCGTCGACAGGGACAACTTTAGATGTGCAACGCAGATTTGTTTTGGTAGTTTAAAGCGTACTGGTTACTTCGTGCACCAACAGGTTGAACATTAAAAAATTATACATTCTGTCCACACTGTATTTATGTGCATTGTATTTATCTCAGGACGAACAGCGACTTTTGCCTTATACAACATAAATTAACTGGTTTTTATAACCGAAATGAAAAGTGTTTACTTCGCGGTACGAACTGGGTCTTTAAATAAACAGTTTACGCTTCATCCTTAAAGGGTTAATTGAGTTTTAATATTTAGATGGGTACATAGCGAAGAAAGCATTTTTCAAAATGTGTCTTGCACTAGAAAATCACCTTTTCACTCTTTGTGTAATGCGCATACATAATACGGCATTTGCTTGGCCTTTTCTTGTGGTTATCAGTGTCGGGTTCTGTCGCCCTGGCTTCCTTTCGTGATGTTGGACCGTGTCGCCAGCGTGGTAAGGTCAAGGACGGCCGTCCTGATTGTGTCGTGGGGCAGGTAGAAGAAAGTATTTGAGCTCGGATGCTAGAATGCGGTAGTACTGAAACACACCATTGTAAGAGCAAATATGATTCCTTTTAAAGGAAAATTGGGGTTCACTGGTGACACGTTTGCTTTTGGAGACATGAAAAAGAGAATTCCTGCTGGCCAATAGAGTCTTTGTTGAGGGTTCCAGGTGTGACGTTGAGTTCCGCACAATTATTAGCTGTTCCAAAAACATTTAAGTTTTACGTAGTCTTGTGGCAGATATGAAAGCACAAGGAAAAAGTTTGTGTTTATGTCCGTTCGCGAACCCAGCAAGTTATCCAAGCGGTAATGCTGTATTTGAGAGGTGCCTAGGACACTGGCGAGCTTTCTCGTGGCTTTGCTTGGTCCCTTCCCCAGACAATTTCGAGTAGAGACTTAATTGGGCCAGTAACGCTGCCTTCCACCTGTCAGTTATTCACTCTGCTACGATCATCAGACGCTGTGTTCCTTCACGGACAGCGCCGTTAAATGGGCTAAAAAGTTTTTTCTTTTTCCTTCAGCATTGTTATCCTGTTCGACTGCTTGACGAATTCCGACAAAATTAGGCGACTAAGAACGTGTGTACTGAATTTGCAATTGGGTGCACGGAAATCTGTGTAAACATCGCTTGCTTAAACGTGGATTGGTGGCAGTGAGGTAGCTCTCGAGCTGTGTCTTTTGACTTGCAGCTCGTCTCTCTGTCCTTCCAGATAACAGCAGCTGCGTTTAATAATGGTGACGCTGGTCGAAACGGGCGATGTATGAATTACGCCGACCATAATCTGGGATAAAAGTTTACTAAACTTCGTAATTACTGTTTATGTAAAAAAAAAAAAAAGACTCACAGCAGTTCAGAATAGAACTGTACACCAGGCATTTTCTATCCCGTTATTAGAGTTGTTAGGAAGTGTCTGTGCTAAGAAGGTATATGCACTTTTTTCTGCTATATTTTATTATTATTATTGAGAGGTTCATAAACACGTGATGAAAATGGTTACTAAAACCAACAAATGCACACAAGTTTATGAAAATATGTTATAAAGGGAGTAATAACCTCCACATTTTTCTGCCACTCATGTGACTATCCTCAGGGAGGTGCGTGACGAAGAATAAATACACTGAGATCTTAGAAAAGTTACGTGAACCATTGCACATGCAAAATATTAAATATTCAAATTACATATTCAAATTACATTGCTGTGATGTTTAATACTTTACATGTGTATTAGTTCACATAACTTTTGTGATATCTCAGTGTATTCTTTGTAACGCACCTCCCTGAGGATGGTCACATGAGTGGCCGAAACATGTGGAGGTATTACTACGTTTATAATATATTTTCATAAACTTGTGTGTATTTGTTGGTTTAGTTACCATATCTAACTGTTCAGTGCACGGTTATGGTTCATTTAAAACATGTCGAGGTCTGAAAATATTGCAGTGGGCTGTGCGGGCCTAATCTACTAGCGTCTCGTTACAGGAGTCTGCTAAATCTATTTATACTGGAAAATGGCATTAGAACGAAACTGATGAGCATACATTTTAAATGATTTTTTGCACGCAAGGCAGCGACAGTTACAACTGGAAGGCATCCTCACATTCACCGTCACTGCAGTGCCGAGAAGTCTGTGCACATGTCCGCTTTCCGCAGGGACGGTTTGTGGCGTTTCATTTCCTTTTTAACTTAGTCCAAAAAAATAGTGGTCCTGTATCTTTTTTCTCGTCCGCCCCACCCATCTTATGTTTCAGGATCTCAGCAAAACCACTAAAAACACGTTTATAGTATTGGGGGGGGGGGGGGGGCGTTATGGGTGACCGAGTCGGCGTTATGGTCACACATTTTCAGCATGTACATACTCTATGTATGAGGCATTCAGTTTTCGTTTCGCGTCTTGCGCTAGTATTTATTCACATTTGATGGCTGAATTGCCCCGTGTTGTTAACCGTTCAGGCAGCGTGCATTCCTTTATATTTTCATCAGTTATGACGATTCTAATGAAACAGAATATTACCTTGATTTTGCAGTTCTTTGCATTTCTTACCTTGATCTCAACATAGCACCACAGGCCCGGATTCAGTCCCAGGCTAGCCCATGTTGGATTGCTAGTTTACGAAGTGGCACTGGACAGGTTGTCCTCCGAGTATTTCGGCTTTCTCCTGTCAGCGTCATTCCACCAACGATCCGTTCTCATATCCATCTACCACCGACGGTATATAAGCTTGGGAGACGCATCTTTCTGTTTTGTTCATACAAAGACGACAGTAAATGCAGTATGAACATGGCTCATTTAACGGGAAATAAAAAGGGGGAAAACAGGATCTAACAATACGAGTTTTAATGTTTTCACGGCGATGGACATCAGAGTTACTGTCTTTGGGGTTGTGACGTCGTGTAGTGTATAGATCGGTACCGACTTTTCGAAAGATCTTGCAGGGTTCGTCTTTAGTGCTGATGGCGACAGAAGGTTCATCAGAAACGTTACTAATAACCAAACTGCACGGCGTCACATCTTATAAGACTTTAACGGAAATGTAGGATGCCTGAGTACCAGTTCATATAACGTCGTTCCATACATCTCCTGGAATGTGTATTGCAGGAAGCATTCTTATCACAGTGGAAAAATCATCCGCTTTATCAGGTCATATGCAGGAACTTTGGATGTGTTACTAACAGAAGCAGTAAAAAAGAAGTTATTTAAAAATTGGAATCGAAAATGTGTAAAACCCAGTACAGTCCTTAGTTCATCAATTATAAGTAGTTTTTAACCGCACGTTTTCTCTCATTGAAGGAAAATCATAGACTGAAGGTGTTGGAAAACAAGCTGTTGAAGGTATTTGGAAGTAAAGAGGAGGTGGGAGAAAATTACGCAACGAGGGGCTTTGTTATTGTGCTCTGCACTGAATACTTTTAGGGTCTTCCAGTGAGGTGGAAGAGGTGGGCGGGGCATGTGTACGCATTGGAGGGAACAGAAATGCATTACAGGGTTTTGTTGGACAAGCTGAAGGACTGCTTGGGCTTTAGAAGGAAGGATAATATTAAAATGGATGTTAAACGGTATAGAAGGGTGTGATCAGAAATAGTACAGGAGTGTGTAGACTGATTTCGTCCGGTCTTCATAGGGACTAATGACGGCCTCTTGTGACCACGATAATGCACCCGCGTTGCTATAACATGTACGAATATTTTGACTAGCCGAGGACGTATTAGCCTCCCAAGAGAGACTGTCCTCCATGTAGTTAGTTCAACCTATTATACATCTCATTTTTTGTAGCCTGATAAATGATGCAAGATGTATACATGGAATTAAATCTAGGATTACCATAGAAAAAGCAGCATTTAACAAGATTTAAGGAAGAAAGTAGTGAAGTTCTAGATTTGGAGCATAGCTTTATACTGTCTGATGCTGAAACTAGGTCGCTTAGACAGTAGATAAGCAATACATTGAAATGCGTTGGAGAAGGATGGAGATCAGCCGGACCGATCGTATGAGAAATGAAGAAGATTAACATAGAGTCAAGGAGGACAGGAATATTCTACATGCAGTAACAAGAACGAAGGCTAACTGGATTGGTCACATCTTGCGTAGGAACTGTCCGTTAAAACATATTATTGAAGGAAAGATAGAAGGAAGGGGAAGACGAGGAAGACGGCGTAAGCAGCTACTGGATGACCTTGAGGAAAAGAGAGGATACTGTAAATTGAAAGCGGAAGCACTAGATTACACTCTGCGGAGAACTCGTTTCGGAAGAGGCTGTGGACCTGTCGTAAGACAGACTACAGGGTGGTGATGACGCCTCATTTTTATCAGTCCTATCTACGGACGTTGAGACGCGAGTCAGTTACCTGCAGTCCTTGTAAATGATAACGCTGGTTTTTCTGATAGTGGGACGTGTAATTGTGAAATACGTGTATTTCAGCACACACTTATGATGAAGGGCAGATTGTCCCAAGACGTTCGTACTCAGGGAGGTGCATGGTGCAATGATCATTCCATGTGTAGGCAGTGAAGGTCAGTGCAAAGTGTTACATAAACACTAGTGTAGCAATAGCCGTCCGTGTGCAATTGCAGCGTGGGGGGCTGCAGGAATGTCAGTCTTATAACTGTTTGCTGATGTCCTACCGTAAACAGGTATGAATAATTATGTCATTTTAACGAAGAGGGATGTATGAATATCTGATTATAATAAGCATAACTGTACGAATACTGGTTATAATAAACATGGCTATGCAGAGATCTGCTTATTTAATAAACGGAACTATACAAGTAACTGGTTCCAAAGAACAGGGCTGTAGAAATGTGTGTTCATAATAAATGGGATTATACGTTTTAGGTTGTACATGCCGTGTGGCTTGTTAGTGTGTGGTATTGTGGTGTCCATCTGCATTTTGCACATTTATCGGGGTGGGCGTACGAATTTCGGCCTTTTTTACGCCATTTTCAGTGCGCATAGTCACACCTATAAACGTGAAAAGGCAGTTGGACAACACGGTACCACAAATGGGATTATTCATATGCGTGGTTGTAATAAACTGGACTTGCAAATACCTGGTTATGAACAGGGCCGTAGAAATAATCCGGTTATTGTTACGGCACTGATGTCCAAACATTCCGTCGTTTGCTATTCCTCCTGAATGCCTAAGTAGGTCTGTACAGAGCCTGTAGTATTTTACAGGCCAGGATGGTTGCTGCCGGCTGAAATGTGGCGTTGGCAGCGAGTGTTCAGATGATTTCCGTAGAGTTCTACAGATCGATGTCGAGATCTCAGGCAACGGGGGGTTTTCCCCCTGCAAAGCATCCAAATGGAATATGTCTGATTCGCACATATATTAATTGTTGATAGCTAATAATTTGGGTGGATAAAAGCTGCCGCTAGTACTAATCCTGTCGCAGAATTTAGATGGCCGTAGCTACGGACCTCTGTGAGTGTGATCTCGTTACAAGACCTCTTAAATAAGTCACGTAGGTAGTCAGACCCACATAAATTTTACAAACATGCGAAGCCGTGTTTATTTAAAGAAATAATCTTAACTTTAGTATGTTATAAATTTGTAGGAATGATATTAACTAGGTTTACTGTTTCCACGTGGCAATAATTCGCATGCAGAAACAGTAAAATATGTAATCTACATAAATTACAGCATCTTAATCTTAACAAACATTAACAATTATACTTACTAACTCTTGATGCTGGGTAATTTCTTTTGGAGAATAACAGCACGTGTAAATAAGAAACAGAAGCTGCCTAGCACCTGTAAATAAGAAACAAAACGTTGAAATCAACAGCCCTGGCTCAAGCGGAGGCTAAGAGAAGTAAATTAAATACGTTAGCTTCCCTTGACCTCAGCTTGAGGCAGCACTATCAGTTCTTAAGCTTATGATTTTTTGTTAAAACAATTTTCGGGAAGTAATTAATAAAGACAAAGGAGATTGCCATCAATGCCATATCATAAGCTTTCTAAAAGAATCTTCAACGGACCTGTTCGGTAGCTCAGTAGACCATGATGTTACAAAAAGTTCTTACCGTATTAATATGTATGTGAATGTTGCCGGTTCTTTCCAGTCCTTTATAAGTTCAACGTACGAACACCCTTAACAAATAAGTTACCCATGTAGGACAGCTGACTATGGTTTCATCACAGTAGTGTTTGTACAAAATATAAGCCTCTTTCCCTAATAGCATTACAAGGACTGTCAACAGTTGATAGGAGATTGTGGCTCTTTGATTGTGGTTTTATGGTTTTACTAATTGGCAGGCTGAACCCAGTCCTTGGCCTCAGTATCACTTCCTGTAAGTACCACCGATTGCAACGAGCCTCAGGCGTACGGCTTATGTCAGTACATTCAGTTGATGCTTACTCAATTGAAACCCATTCGGAGATTGCTGGACGAAGCAGACGCCCCTATGGGCACTGCAGCATGCATCTGTTTGATACACCAACCGAGGGATTCCCTCCATAAGCAAGACTTCCCTGTGCCGTTTCTGGTACAAGCACCGCCGCGGCCTTGATGCCTTCGTCCGAACCTAATCTTTATCAAGGCCGAAGATGGGGAAGTCGCGTGGTTGAAAAGTCTAGGCTGTATGGCAGAATGGTCGGATGCAGATGGCGTGTAGCACACCGTATCTGTACAGTAAAGGAGTACCTTGAGACGGGCCTGTCGTACAACGTAACTCAATTTTATGAGAATTTCGGGACGCTTTCTGCTGATGGCAGTTACCTTACACTGGGTTCAGGTAATACGTTGTGCGTTGATGGAGATATCAAGGATATGAATGACAGGCGTTTGCGTCTGTTTGGACGGCTTCTGCCGAAACGCCGGCATTTCATCATTTCATATGTTCCTGTTTGAGCTTTAACGAGCCCATTCTGCTGCACAACTCAGCCGACTGCTGGTGTGTCATGCACGCAGCCACGTGTTCTCAAGTCAACCATATTTGTTAGTAGCTCCACGAATGGATTTTATTTGGGCATCCATATATATTATAGCCCAAGGTTTGCTGTTTTGACGTTTTGTAGCAGTCATTATTGTTGGTAATTGCGAATGAACCAAAAGATGGCAGCAGTAACGAGCACGAAGAAGAACCGATGCTTAGGTCGGCATTACAGTCTCGAGCTTTACCGAGACAATTTATGTAGCGTGCATATTCATTGAAATCGTGGTTTAAAATATCTCTCAAGGGGTATAATGTACAGTAGCGGATGAGTGAAAGGACTGCCCGTAGAAACTGTAGCGGATGACTGAAAATGCGGAAGTTTCCCGTTTGACACTCTAACTGGCTTTAGTGCAGGGATAGCTGTCTTTGGGATTTGAAGAATTGTAAAGCCCTCGTGCAGGGCAGGTTGCAGTTCACGTTTTTGAGGTGTCCCGAGTTGTGCTGTCCATAGCACACGGGCGACCGCGTGTGTTGCTTAACGAAGACCGGAAGACACTGATTTAGCGCCTTGTACACATGCCCACACATTTTCCGGTTCTTGCACGGAATAACAAGTTACCACTTACTGTTCGTGGCACCGCACTGAATCTTATCAGCACGTGAGTCAACACAGGAGAGTAGATAGCGTTAAATCCTAATGTTTAAGAACATTCGCGAATCCGATAAAAGTTAAAAGAACATTTATCTCATTTTACTGCAATTTACACACACTTCTGGGCATGGCAATGAAAGCGAAATTACGTGATTGGATAATTTCGATGTGAAGTGTTTGTCCATTGGTTCCCGCTTTTCGAGCACTCCGCGTGCTTTTAGTATCGATCGTTTTCAGTGGGGCGTTGTGTGTGTGTTGAAGAGGGGGTAGTCCCTTTGACTGTCTGTCCGTCTGTCTCTCAGTCCGCGTACAACGGACGCTTCCCACATCCAGCCGGCTAGCAGAACCAGTGGCAGAGTGGCTTCTTCTCTCCTTCTGTCAGTTAGTTAGTTTGTTAGTGTGGGGGTAGTTGTGCTAGTATGGACGCACAGATGCTAGATTCGTGAGAGGGAAGGTTTTTTATACAAAATTTTCCCATTTTCTCTCGCACCTTGTAGTCACCGTGCAGTTACACCCATAGCCCAGTGTAGTGTCGTAGGTTTAGGTCGGAAGCTCTCGTAGTTCTTTTTGTATTTTATCTATATTCATATATATACAATCGATTATTCTCGGATAACAAGCTTTTTTGAATACAACGATTATTTTTATAATTTTATATACTTCGCAGTTGTAATATTTATAATAAATAATGGGTGGTTGTGCATCGAAAGATAAGGCCAAAACGGAAGCAACGGGTGCGAATGGTTCCAATACTCCGGCACCAGCAACAAATGAAGACGATGTAAAGAGGTAAATATTTGTTTCTCATTGGCAGGAATCCTGCTGTAATTTCAGACATTGCTTGTGGAGTTCGTATTATTTTATAAGTTAGGTGTAAAGCAGTTCTGCTGCCTGTCACATTTTGTGGTGTTTATGTTACGGTAGTGTTATCATGTGATAAATTCTCACGTTCTGTTTAAAAATAATGGTGTTGTGACACGTTAGGATTTTTTCCTACGTGATAATTTTCATGCATAAGATATTTTATATTAGTGCTGCTATTTCACTTTGTGAAATTTTAACCGTGTTTATATTCCATTGTGCCCAGCAGTTACTGTTGTATGTTACTTGCTGAGTAGTTATACGATTTTTGTAAGACATTAAGTAACTGTGCTGAACAGACAGCCAGTGGCGAGCCTTTGTCTTTTTTAAAAGGTCTTCCCAGGGGCGTACGATTTCATGGAGGTGGAACTTGGATATTAAAAAGCTGATATGGCGGTGAGAGTTCGGCATTTTTGGTTCCGACAAATATTATAGTGAATTTGGAAAGTATTACGGGTACTTTCCTTGCAGGGGCCGGAGGGGGGGGGGTGTAGGCGTGGGCCCGCCGGAGTAATGGGAAATACACTTTGCCAGCAACTGGCGGTGCACCTATCGATTTTCGTCATGGCGCCTGTATCATTTGTATTCCAGGCGACGGACGGCCCGCACCCAAAACCAAAATTTTCGCGTTAACTTCAACGTTACATTTTGTATTTTTTTTTTTCGGAAGCGGGTAATGGAAGTGTGAGCTTAACCCTTTAAAGACGAAGCGTATCTGTTTTATATAAGGACTTAGTGCGTACCGCGCTGTAAACACTCTCCACTTCGGTTATAAAAACCCATCTCTTAATGTTTTATAAGGCAAAAGTTGCTGTTTGTTCTGAGATCCGTACAAAACACATAAACGCAATGTGGGCACCACGTAGAATTTTTTAATGTTACACCTGGTGGTACGTAAAGTTACCGCTAGGCTTTAAAAGGTTAATTTTACTTTCCTTTTCTAGTAATCACATTAGTGATAACCGTGAATGAAGAATCCTGCATTTTCTTGGCCATTTGCCATACCAGTCTCAGTTCTGTCCTCTCATTATGCTGTTCTTTTGGGCACAAAATAAAGCCTAATTCCCTTCGTTCGTGTTTAGTTTTAGTCGTGAAGCCAAGAAATTAGAGAACTGTGTAATTAATCTCGTAGGACCATCAGGGGTGTGACATGTAACAACCTTCTGGCATTGACTGAATCTCCAGTAATTATCTAGCGATTGTAATACTTTGTGAGGAGAAAATATGTATACGTGAAATAAAGCAATATGGTGCCAGACATCGGCATCGCTGTGAGCTTGGTGTGTATATTTACACTGGTATACATAAGGCTGCGTGTCTAGTAGCCAGTTTCAGAACATGTAATGCTTCCTTCTAAATTTTTGAAACGCTTTTGACAAACAGGAAAATAGTCTTAGAAGTGGCATGGATCCATATTTCTCTGAGAATCCTAGACGGCAGTGAGTTGTGTTGCATTTGTAGGGTGTGTCTCCTAGTGCCTTGTGCCATTTGTTCAGTATCTGTTGATTTCCCCATTTGCATGCATCGTGACTCTCTCTGGTTTTTCCCGCGCATTCATTTCATCATTGATCTAGGAGGCTGTGCATGGGCCGCTCCCTTTTTGCCATTTTGAGATTGCGCATAATTGCATTTCGTACAGTTTGCTTGCATCAGTTGTTTGTAGCCATGCGTTCAGTAGGAGCCAATAAAAAATGCTGAACATTTCTAGTAATAGCGCATGAATAAGGCTAATCGTAAAACAAAAGTTGTGTGGAAGATGAATTTTATTCGAGGTCATTTGAATTTCCACAGTCGTATTAACTTATCATAGTGGGAAGACATGTAATACACACGTGCAAGATTGACTTTTGAGTCGAAATCGTGCGGCGCTCCAAAAACATCTCATGTATTGGTTATGGAATACGCAAAAAATATCAACAGATATATATTTATAATTCTGATATGATGGTTGTAGGTGCAGTGTAATCTGTTACGTATTTTTGATGATTACTTTTTTGTGTTAGCCTGTAGTTAGTATTAATACGAAGACATTTAAATACGTTTAGTTTGTCACTGACGACCGTTTCGTACAGTTGGAATTGTTAACGAGCCTTCCTGCGTCGTGTTAGGCAGCTCCCGAGGGCTTATATCGTGAGATTTTCCGTAGGCTGTCTGACGTAAATGTTCGTGAATTTCCTCAGTTCCTTCTTGGCCATTGAGAGTGCCTCAAATAAGCCACAACTGTCTGCTTGCCTATTCGTTGCAGCTCATCGTATGACACACTTCGATCATATATAACGTGTGACGGTATGATATTGTTCTTAAGTGAACTGATTAACGGAATTAAAAGGTGTGCCTGTGCGCGCATGAAGGCGTGTGGGGAAGTGAAGTTAAAGTTCCACTCAGTCTCGGCACTAGACAGGAGTGGGTGGTCATCAGTCCCGGCCGATCTACCCGCGGGGAAAGCGCTTACACTACCCGCTGAACAGGCTGCTGATTGGGCACTTGAACCGCTATGGACACCCTGAAGAAGAGATGGGCCTAAATATCATGCGGCTGCCGGAAATTGAACCGCGGTTACTCTGATGTCCAGTCCGTATCCTAGCCACCGACAACCCGTCGAGGTAGGTCGGTCATCGCCCTGAGGGGGGAGGAGGGGGTGGTACGAATGAGTCTGCCAAGTCAAGTTTCAGTTCTTTACTTTCCCACATCGTGCGTCATCCTGCACATTCAGTATTCATCTCTGTCGTCTTCTGAACTTACCTCTTCATTAGCCACCAAACACCGTCCTGTTTTTTTTCTTCAAAAGTTTGTGTGTACAACAAAGGTTATTCTGTTTCTTTTACTTGAGTTATTTGTTTATTAACTATCAAATTCCATTACAAGTGTATGTTTATTCAACTCTGCAGTCACACCCAACAATTTGCGTTACATGCCTTAACCTGGCGACTAGTTTCGGTTGTGGAAATAAGCCATCATTGGGCAACTAGCAAGACTATAAAATGGAAAGCTCTGTGTATTATAGGAAGGAGATGCCCCCATTTACATTGATGGATACATATACAAAAACAACTAATTTGTAGACTTAGGAGAAGCAGTAGTTTGAGGAAGTTGAGGGGTGGTAGTAAGAGGTTTAGGGGATGAAGTAGAATATTGTAACAGAAGGAACTGGCCCATATTTCTCTTACGTTCAGCACATGCGAGCAACATGGCTGTCCCGTATGCTGTTAAGGAACGCTGTTACGTAATATTGGTTCTTCCTGCCGTGATGACATCAGGCACTCGTCATATATTTTTTAAGCGTGATTATATCTCATCTTTGCCACACAAGTACATAAGTGTATCATTGTGTAACGCTATTCCCGTATCAGAACGAACAACGCACATGTATGTGTGTGACGCCAGGTATGCACACATTCACCGCGGTTCATGTAACCCGGGTATCAGTACCCATGTGAAGATCACGTGGACAAATAAGTCACGGAAAATGTACCACTAAGGAGTATTAATTAGATTATGAAAATCAGATGAGTCGTCAGCTTCAAGTTCTGGCAACTTTATGCCCGGGGAAAGAGACGTCGGTATCCACTGACAGGAGGCTGGGTAGGCCCACAGCCATCCTGGACATGGAGTGTAACTGTTTGTATTCTGCAGAACCAAACGGACGGAGGGTTTGCGTGTAACTGTAGCTAGTTCTGCAAGTGAGTGCCTGTTGGATTTGTAATAGTCAAAACCCCAAACATTCTGCTGTGTGCGTAATGTGACGGTTTTTACGCGCATTCGCAAAATTGCGAAAAGCCACTATTAACTCCGTCATGTCTATCTGTGTCTGTCCGTCCGTCTTCCCCGTCCGCATGGAACAACTCGGCTTCCACTGGACACTTCCATCAAATTTGATATGTGAGTATTCTTGGAAAATCTGTCGAGAAAATTCAAGTTTCATTAAAATCTGACAAGAATAACTGGTACTTTACATGAAGACATATGGGTATTTATGATAATATCTCGCAGAATTCTTCTTAGAATGAGAAATGCTTCAGAAGTTTTAGAGGAAATCAAAACACATTTTATTTTCAATAATTTTGTCTTGAGATGGCGTGAAAAAATATGGTACAGCCAGACAGGCCACAGACGACAATATAATACCGTGCATGCGCTTTGCATGCTGGATAACTAAGGCTACAGACACACACTCAGAATATTTAATACTTGTTTTCCACGGCAACAATGGTTACGCGAACGCGCCTCAGTGTTACGTTTATGCGTACATTGCCTGTCGTGTTCAATAATTTGTAGTACTGGTTCATTGGGGTTTCGACCACACATTTGCGAAATGACAAATAAGAGCCCGTCACGTTTCATGTTATTGTTGCAGAAACTATTGTTAAGTGACAGTTTTGGTTAAGAACTTAGAAAATACCGATGTGATATTGGGGGCTAATGATGGTTACGCATTGAACTGGGTTGATTCAGCGAGCTAATTACACCCGCGATATCGCAGAGTCATCATGTATGTAGTCTGCAACAGTCATAAATCCATGCACGTTCAGTTTGGTGGTTAGTCTGTGTTTGCACCTGATCGAAACTTGAACTCTCAGAATAACGAGCTTCCCGTGCTAATCCACAAAGTTGCGTTACATTGTGTTTAGGGGTTGGTGTGTGGTGTGTTATGAGTGCGACCGAGATTACTGGGCGCCATTACTTTTGGTGCGTGCGAAATGGTAATATGTGTATTATTAATACTTGTATTTAAAGCTATAAAAAGACATCCAGGATTTATTGTCTTGTGTTGCAGCAGCAGAACTTCGTATTTCTTAGATGTTACGCGTGTTTACGACCCGAACGAAAGTATGCCGCACGTTATTTAAATGTGGTTAGTCAAACCTAATGTTAAGTGCAGAACATTGTAGTAAAATGTGAAGACCCCAGCTAAAGGCAAATTGGAATATCTGTGAGCGCTGCGCTGCTTGCCGTCACCCGAAACGGTCTGAGTGATCAGTGGTAGTTGTCAGATAATGTAAGGTCCCTGCACCTACAGCAGCAGTAAATAACTGTATCTGTGTAGCATTTATGCACGCAGTTTTATCGAGGACATTGTTTCTGATGTTTCAGTGAAGACACTATGGTGGATCAAGCAGTGCTGGACAAGCTAGAGGCGGGATACGCCAAGTTGGCTGCCTCTGACAGCAAGTCTCTGCTCAAGAAATTTTTAACCAAGGAAGTATTTGACAACCTCAAGACCAAGAAGACCCCATCTTTCGGCTCTTCGCTTCTTGATGTAATCCAATCCGGTAAGCTGAAGTGCTGAATAGCATCACTCCAGTGAGTGACGGGGTTTCTTAAATCATAGATTTGTGTGAAGTAGATTAAGAATATAACGGATTCGAATTACACACCTATAATTTACAATGATTCAATCGAAAATATGGCATATTTCAAGTACTTGTTAACGCTGTTAGCAGATAAAAATAACATGCACAAGAAATTTAAGTGTGGGTTAAGTTACATCTTTTTTCTAAAGCTGTAAAGAATAAACTAATGATAGTAGCAAAAACTCCTGGTAAATAGGAGTATTAAAATAATGACTATAATTTGGTCTCGTGATTTTTACTCTTAACTGCATGCAATCAGGGTGATAAATTTACGCATGTGAGATGGGCGGGATCTGTAGCACTCGGTGGATGAGAGAGATCGTGACGTACTCATACAATGAAAGTTTAGGCGGGAAACCTGAGCTGTTAAGTTTTAAAACGGGTCTTAAGGGGGGTACTGACAGTTACTGACAGGACTTACTAGGCACAACACGCATAGAATTGCCTTCACATGGCGTCATGTAAGACTGGCGTGAGCGCTGAACTAGCCAAGGCTGGCTCGCTTCTATAAACATGCTCGCAGCATTATTATTTTAAACCCCCGCAGAAGTAAATGTGTGACGAGACTGTGGATTAGCTGGAACATAATTTGTTTGCAGAACAGGTGGCTAAGAGAGAAATATGGCAGTAAAAACTGATAGGGAAAATCAGGAAGCAAAATTATCTGGACGTACTTCAGTGTTATTTTGTGTTCGCGTGTTGGTTTCCCTGTCAGAGGTCTTGGTTAATGGCATTCCGATTTGTAGTGGTGTAAGGACCAATTTTAGTCTTTATAAAAGGTAAAATTGTCCACCTGAAGGCTGTGAAGGCGTATGGGCGTAGTGGAGGTGACATGACTTGATGTTAATAATTTATTTCCCTTTATGAGCCATGACAGCTCAGGACGATTGGGTTTTGATTTCCGCAGGGCAGATTTGTTTGTATTAGCAACACAGCCTCTACCCAGTTGTGCCAGAACAGTGTTTACGTGGTTAATGCGAGTATAACTGATACACGTAACTAGCAAATTTGCTTCAATGTATAACGCCTCGGGTTCACGAATTTTCCAAAAACGTAGGCGCCACCTTCAAAATTATAGGCGCCTGAAGGGTGACATGATGCAAGTTCCATATTGAGGGCCCACAATTCTGGAGTGACCCTTGAAGCTCACTATTAAGTAACTCCAAAATTAACTCCATTGAATCAGTATATCGACTAACTAATGCACATAATAAGATACAACTCATACATAAGTCCTAAAAACTGCAACGTGTTTCCGTACCGAGGTACCATCCTCAGGAAGTTACAAGTACAAAGGACTGTAAGCCCAGCACATTAATCTAGGTACATGTGGGAGTATTTAAGACTTATGTAAGGATTGTACCTTGTTATGTGCATTAGTTGGATATACTGATTGTAGGAATATGCGCGGTATCAATCATATCAAATTAATTCAATGGAGCAGAGTCCTTCCTGAGAAGCTAACAGGCTCTCAACTAGTCGCGACATTCCCCACATTTTATGGAATCCCATAAGTTCATTACGGCATTCACAAGCGCCCGCCACCAGTAACTATTCTGAGCGAATCTTACTATTAACTGGCGCTTTCTGCTCGGCGCGTGTGAACTGACACGCATTTTTACATATTAGAAAACTGCACCCCTGGATAACCCACAGCGTTTTATGTTGGGGTTAAAATGTACGTCTTGGTCATTTTGCATTATCTTCGCCCCCGCAATGAAATACTGACCACAGCATTGCTGCTGTGAGTGAGTTACTGGAGGATCACAAACTCCTGACTGGTGCTGATCACAGTGTGGTGCTCAGCTCCGGCATCTGCTATGAGAATGGAACACCCCGTTTAATGGCCAGAGTGGTTTGTCTGGTCGTCGAACAGAAAATCCGTTACGTTGACAGGGGTGAATGAATTGAAATCAAGCCGCCGGAGAATGTCCGCTTAATTTAACCGATAAATTACCTTGACTTATTTGGTGTTGCTAATGTGATCAGGTCAGGGTGTAAGTAATTAATTCCGTTGCGTACTGCACACCCGGAAACGTGTCGTCATGAAACGTAACAGTGGCTGTGCTCTGCCATAGATTTTCAGGCTTCCGCGGCGCGTATTGTTTAAATGTGACGGTCTGTTCGGTTTTGACGCACTGCAGGTTTGTAGGTTGACACAGACATTTCGGACGGACATACTGGTTCCACGGCTGTGGTTGAAGGAACTGCTGTCTCCACATTCTGGGCTGAGGGAACTGCTGGCCCCATCTTCTGGGCTGAGAAAACCGTTGCCTTCATCTTCTGGGCTGAGGAAACTGTTGCCTTCATGTTCTGGGCTGAAGAAACTGTTGCCTTCATCTTCTGGGCTGAGGAAACTGTTGCCTTCATCTTCTGGGCTGGGGAAACTGTTGCCTTCGTCTTCTGGGCTGAGGAAACTGTTGCCTTCATCTTCTGGGCTGAGGAAACTGTTGCCTTCATCTTCTGGGTTGAGGAAACTGCCGCCCTCATCTTCAGCGTTAAAGGAATTGCAGCCCCTATCTGCAGGGCTGACGGAAATGGTGCCTGTGACTTCAGGGTTGGAGGAACGTCCAGGGAGACGTTGACGTCTGTCTTTACGCCATTCCGTCAACGCCAAACATGGGTGCAGCATCTTTCCCGGAAATGTCTGTGTCGGTCTACAAACCTACACTCTGTCCAAAATGAGGAATTGGTCATCTGGATCCCATTGTTATACTCTACATTTATAATATTGAATTTCTTCTTGGGTGCACGCAGTGCTACTTTTAGCTGGCAGCTGTATCTATGGGGAACTTGGAAGCAGTCCAATGTCAGTGCTGGGCACTGAGAGACACAGAATGCGAGGTCAGTATTTCGTTTTTCTTCTGTTTCACCCTATTATTAGATTGGGCATGCGGGAGTTAGTCATGGTCGCGGGCTGACTGGTGCGCGAATCCTAGTTCGGTATTTCATGAAAAGATACAAATTCTCGTAATTTATGTTATAACAAATCTTAACTAAGTGTACGATACGTAACGTTGTACTTTGGGACTGTGTGTGTATTCTTGTTATGGCTTTCCCTGCCATTCCCGTGACCAATACTTGACGCATACCGTGCGTTTATTCGTGTATTCCGCACGAAACTGGTCCGACCTTTCATACGTGTAAATATGAGATTATACATCGTTGAACTTCAAACACAGATTTTTTTTGTATGATACCTGATAGCGATTGAAAGGGGTTTACTGCTGTTTGTACAAGCGATAATGCTGTAGAATTAACAGCTGATATAATTAAAAAACACAATTTCGCATAACAGTGTAATAGTATGAGTAGCAGAGATACCTGAAACGAGGAGTAATAAATTACGGCATGGCCTGTTAGATATACGCGTCAGTATAAACAAGTCGTTTAAATAAAAGGCAAGGCAGTGATGTTCCTGGATGCGACACCGTACGTTGTCGTAGAGAGTTCGTAAATTGTCAGAGGAATCTGCACCTATAGGGTTGAATACTTGACAGAAATGATTAAAGAAAACGACGTATAAATATGAACACGCCATCTATGCCATAAATGGGACTTGATTCCTCCTGTTTCCAGTGTTAGAGGGGTCCAATAACGCAGGCAAACATTATACCAACGGGGCATCATTATTTTTTCAGAAGGCCGTGTTTATTTCACACGGTTTCTTCAAAATTTATCTAGTAACAGAAAAATAAATTTCACAGATCATACTTACACAACCCTGTAGTAGCAAATCGCAGCCAGGTTATGGTCATGCACTCCGCTGCAAATTGTGATTTCAGTATTTGTTCAAACCTAGTCCGAACGGTGAATTTAGACTTAAACGCGGGGTTTGCTCACTCGTGCGATTGCTGCATTCTTCGTGTAGTTGCAAGTCTTCAAGTTTCACTCTCTTGCCCCTTGCTTTTCCATTTATTTCTCTCTCTCCCACCCCCCCCCCCCCAATTCTCTCATTATGTTTATGTCTTTCCTTCGTTTTTCTTCTTTTCACGCTTTCGATTTCTTTGTGTTTCATTTTATTTTCATTTCCGACTGGCTTTTATTATAAAAACATTTTCCGAAACAAAATGTTTCTTTTTGCCCTTGTAGCAGAGCCGGGTCCCGAAACGTTTTGTGTATTACGCACCAGGGCTGTGGAGTCGGAGTCGGAAGGAATTTTTAGGTGGAGTCGGAGTCGGTAAAAATGTACCGACTCCGACTCCGACCTCAGTCTAAAGTCTTCACTAGATACTCCAACTCCAGAGCCCTGATAGCTACAGTAACCATTAGGCTTGTACTTAAATATAGGTTATAAGTCAAAAAAGTAGCCTGATGATTCACGTGGTGGTGATGAAATATAGGTTTACCATTATTAATGCATATTGAGCTTTTATGAAGGAGTCGGAGTTGGAGTTTTAAAAATCGAGGAGTCGGACTCGGTAGTTTTAAAAATCGAGGAGTCGGAGTCGGAGCTTTTGTGCACCGACTCCACAGCCCTGTTACTCATACCGCAGACCGTGGGCAGCGTCCAGCTGTGATGAATCAACCACTGTCGCAGACCTTCATAGAAACAAAAGTGTTTTCTTGTTTACATTAGGGCTAAGTAATTATTTAGTTATCGCGTTGTGTATTTCAGAAGTGACCATAAATTATTACCGTACTGGGGTCACGGAAGCCCCATGGATCGATCCCCTCCGCGTCAACCGCAAGCGTACTAATGCATACCGCATTTCAGTCGTCTGACCTTTCTGGTGAGGGCGAACTTCTGTACTGGGCCACAGTCAGCGCTGTGCGTTGAATGACACGGGCCAGAGACAGCTGGAGCTGAATACAGCAGTTGGCAGATGGCCATCTGATGCCATCCTTCGGACTTCTTTTCGTGGAATCAGTGCAGAAGATGCTTCTTAATGAACTTCACTCTCCAGACACTAAAGGGCGTGGTACAGGGATAAATCGTTGCAAGAGAATCAGTTGTGTGAGTGGGGGAACATTTAGAACTTCGGAATCAACCACTCCAGTCCCTGTGTTTCGTTCTTTTTGTACATCCGGGATGTAAACAATTACAAGATAGAAACATTAATTCCATGCATTTTAATTAACTTATTCATTTATAAACCCCAACTAAATGCAGATCAGCCCTCTTCTGGGGTAGTACGCAGCGTTGAGTGTTGTTCTGTACCAACGTTTCAGGACAACCTATCGGTTCCCTCTTACGGGTCAAGACTTGGGCTTCTTGACCCTTGAAGATGGAATGGGTATGTTGTACCGAAACGTCGGTACAGAACTAACACTCAGCTCTGCCAAGTTTTCTAGAAGGGCGCAGATCTCATGTACGTCGCGGCGGAAGTCTGAAGTGACGCAACTAAATGCACTTGCGATATACACAGTATTACAGTCTTTCGTTGCTCCTACATGTTTCGGCATGTAATTTTACCATCATCAGGGAGTTGGCACGCCAAGCTGCGAAATGCTACATATTATGGAAATTACTGATGTAATCTATTATATTTTAGCAAGCTTTAAATTGGTGTGTGAAGTCCTGATGATGGCAAAGTTATATGCCGAAACATGTAGGGGTAATGAAAGATGGTGATATTGTGTATATCATAAGCGCATTTTGTTGGTCTTGTAAGTGAGCAGTACAACACTGTCATTTGGAAAGGAGAGACGGGTGTGTGCTTTGTTCTGGTCGCTGTGTTGGGTGGGCCCCGCGACGTAGATCAATACCGTTTGCACGAACTATTTCTCAGATTCGATCTCGCGCTCAGCGGAGTCCGCAGCCTCGCATTCCGCTCTGTTTCCTCAGTCTGGTCAGTTACGAGTGTTAATGGAAGATTACATCAGATCCGCCGGGAAGGGAGTCGCGCATTACTACAAGCTTCTGGGCTTTCCCACAAGGGACAGTGACGTCGTTAAATTTTGCCGAATTTCGAACTTGCATGATACAAGTTCCAGTTCAGTAGACAAAACGGACGGATACAACTTGTATCAGTCTGTTTCTGTTGGTACAGTTTTCATAACTTACGCCGTATGTGGTGTTCGAGTGGCTCGCGTTGCGGTGCCAGGTGGACTGATGCAGTCTGGACGCTGTGGCGAGCACAGAAATCTCTTTACCTGCCGCAAATCGAAATCGATCGTCCAGCCCATGGACACTACAGACTGAGCTATCCTTGCTTATTCCTTCTTCTTACCAATCATGTAAGTCAGGGTGGACCCAACTGCAGGTTCCGCGACTGTTTTTGTGGCCCGCGAACGCTCATGCAGAAAATCAGTACTGTGATCAGAGCACTTCTGGGACGTTGTGATATGCATGACATAGTTTGCAGTTCAAGCGCGATGTGTGAAATTGCAGTCACACATGATTACAACAGGGCTGGCCAACATGCGGCCCTTGGGGAAAGCATTTGCGGCCTTCAGTCACTTAAACAGTTTCTATAATACTATTTAACAAATATAATTTAACTACAGAACATAAAAGGGCAACTTGTTAGCAGAGACAGCAAACCATTCTTTCTTTTCGATGTATGTATACACAAGTTCGGCCTTCGGGCGAGTCCTTACGAATTATGTGGCACTCCTTTAGGTTGAAGATGGCCAGCCCTGACGTAAATATGAGAAATTGTGTCATTTGTGACCCGCGACCGTTCAGATCTTGTGTCGGTGTGATCCACAATACCGAAGGTGTTTGATTATCCTATAATGTAATACTTCGTGCTTTTCGACGGCATCAATGGGTACGCGAACGCGCCTGAGTGTTGCGTTATACGTACATTCTCTCTCTTGTATTTTCGTCACAGATATTCGTCATATCTCATGGGCCTGTTTACTGCCAGACGAAAGTAACTGTCAAGGATAAATCGTAGCTGCTATCTAAACGAGAGAGATAATAAAACTGGTCTTCCTTATTCGCAACACTCAGACCAACAAAGTGCGCAGTGTTGTTCCTTACATATTTATAACATCACATAAACTGTTTCTACATGTTTCGATCCCTAAGGGATCATCATCAGGGAATCAAAAAAAGCAGTACTGCATAAAACTAAGTTAGCAACTTTTGTACACAGTAGACATGGTGTAAGAGTCACGTAGTTAAAATGTAGACAGTTCTTTGTGTTATAGTCGTATAAGAGTATTGGATCTTGGTATACGGAATCTCGGAGGCAGCAGACGTACTTAACGAAGGATAACACAGTACTGTGTCATCCTTCTGGCGACATATTTAACGTGCAGGTGCTAGACTGTCTGGCTTTCAGGGTTGGACATTCTGTTCCATTGTAGAATAATGTTTTTTTTTCTATTTAACGCCGAATTCCGAAGTTAATAGCCTCGTACTGTATTAAGAAAACGAACACAGCTGTCCAGCGAGTATATAATGGTGTTCGGCGCCATGTTGTCGTGATCACAGAATGACTGCATCAAGCAGTCGTTTATCACGCAGCTTGTAAGTTTGTCGTCTTCTGTGGTGTCCAGAGGTTCCTTCCTGTGTTCACAAGAGCATGCCACAGGACCCTACGTGAGCCAGCCCAATCAATTTCACTCATATCCTGTTTATTTTAAGGCCAATTTTAATATTATCCTAGCATCTAGTCTAGGTCTTCCCAAACGGGCTCTTACCTTCGGGGTTATCGACCAAAATTCGACATACATTTCTCATCTCTGCATTCCACATGTGCCATTACCTTCATTTGTTAATTTAATTACCATTGATAGAGGCCATTGATTGGAGCATACACTGTGAATGTACTCATAATACAGTTCTCGTGATCATGCAGCCAGCTGAGTGGTATTGTGAAAATTTTTTATTTCGTTTTCATAACTATTTTGACATAAAGGTAAGAGATTTGATGAGATTCGTGGCCAAAGGTGCTTGGATTATCCCATCGATCCTGCGTGCTTGCATTAGGTACGTTGGTAGACGAACGGGCAGGTCACATGGCCGTGACGGAGGAGGGCTTGACGTGTTTAAACTCACAGCACCCTAAATGGGTGGGGCGTCATATTTTTTCTCCTGTCCCCGTAATCATTCAGGTCACGCCACACAACCCAGTCGAGTGGGCTGCATTCTACTTGGTATTCTGGAGATTCCGGGTTCAAGTCTCCATCCTAAGACCCGGTAGCATAGTTAGGTTTTTGGCGCCCGTCCCAAGTAATCACAGTGACCACCGCTAACAGAAATTATGAATTTCGAAAAAAAAAGTCGCTTATTAAAACTTCTTTCATTTGGCTGAATAAGTGAACAGTTTTTGAGCGCGTAAAATGAGTTTTTATTTAAAATATTAAATTTTCTGCCCATTTTGCCGCCCCTTCCACTCTGCTCACCGCCCCAACGACGCCTCTCCAAAGTCCAGCCATTCTGACTAACGTTATTGGCTTTTGTCAGTCCCTTCCCCAAATGTTAGGATGGCACTTCAAATTAGACAGCGTTCTGCTTGTCCATTTTTTCTTTCAAAATCGCTAATCTGAGGCATACTCTTGAGCCACTGACCGCGTCGCACAGTGAACCACGATTGAACGCATAGCATTTCATTTAAATAGGGAAGCAACATTTGTTGTTGAGGAGACGAACATCCTTGTCAAATCGCAGTAGTATTTATAGAGTTGGGGGCGGAGGTGCACTTGCCCCGTAAAATCTCCCTGTGAGTAACATTCTATCTCTGCATTGAGTGGGACGTGGTAGAACACTTACGAAATAAGTTTTGTAATTTTGTTCTTCTCTGAGGAATTGGAATATATACCTTATAAGATCTGTAGTGTGATTTAATCTTGAATGCTGTGAGTTGAAAACTTTGGGTCTCAGCACATGTACAAACCCCGATACAGCGTCACTGTTTGTCACCGCTGTTCTTAGCGCTATATCGAGTGTGGCTGTAAATCCATGTTCTGTATAGCAGGGAATTTGTTCCCAGACTTTAATTGGCGCTGAGTGAGGGTGACGCTGTATCGGGGTTTCACAGTAGACTGTGTTACATTTCGATTCAGAATGACTGCTTTAAATACGGCTAAGGAACGTTCTGAAGTAAGTAGGTTTAAGATTTGAATTTGGATGTATTAAATTTCAAGGGTAAAACTTACGTATTTATTCGATATTAAATTCTGGCAGTTAACGAAATTTTGAACACGTGTAGATATCACAGGCCCACCGTTCGCGTAGTGCGAAACGTGAAAAGTCAGGTACTTGCTGATACAGTGGGAGAGAAGCTGTTCCCACGCCATACCAATCTGCCGTACAACGAACAGGCGTCCTGGCCTTGGATAGCACGTGGGAAAAAGAATTGGCGATTGGACTCCTTGTCTTATGACGTCCGGACTTCCTGTAGGCCTATGCACCGTCTGATTCTTGTTCCAAATTTATGGCTGGACACACACACACACACACTACACAAACACACACGCGCGCGCGCGGGGAGACGGGTCTCTTTGGAGCGCCCCCCCCCCCCCCCAAATGCTTTACATGTATTTGCTCTTGTAATTCCCGCTGTCACGTATTGTAAAGCACAATGAAATGCAGCATTTTTAAAGCACTAAATTCGGGCCCATGAGTGCTGTGTATCGAGTGGGAAGGTGTGAAAAGCATTTCATTATATGACGCTTCGTACGCTCATCGTAAACGCTGAACTAGGCCAGGCCAGCTGGCTTCTATAAGCTTGTTTGCCGCGTCATAATTTGCAAACCACGCTGTATACTAGTCTGTGACAGAACTGAATTAAATGAAATGGCTAGGATTGGTTTGCTGAGGATTGCATATTGTTACATGAGACTAATGGATACCCGGAACTTCGTTTAGTAGTCTGTCTAGCGTTACGTAACGGAGTAGAGACAGTATACATAGCATTAGGCGCATTGAATATAAAGGAGCTACGTGGTGGTAACAATAGGGGGAACGTATTCGGTACTGGAGATTCTGTTTCTTTTAATGGTTATTGCAGTTTTTCGTCGTGGTGACGCTGCTAAACTATTCCATTTTTAACACCATCAAATACAAAATGTAAAAAGTAGCACATGTTGTTGGGAAGTGCCTGGCCCTAATATCCATCCGGGAGACCGGCTGTGGTGAATGATGTTCTTGGTTCATCTTAGTTTCTCTGCCAAATTCCAGGGTAGCGTTTCGCCTAGGGCATGAGAAATTCAAAATAGAGAGTTACGTGCCGGAATGTCACGGGCAAGTCGGAATTGAGTGTGCATATGGCCACGTATATGTGTACGTACAAGGGAGTCCAGTTTAAATCCAGACTCAACACACTGGAACCTAATCGGCCGCAGCTTCATTGCTTGCTGCCAATGTTATTGCCCAGCAGTATTCTTCCTCCTCCTCCTCCTCCTCCTCCTCCTCCTCCTCCTCATTGCGCTTTTATTCCCGCAAGGAAACATTCGGCGCGCGTTTAAAAATGCCATTATCTCAGCTTTTAGGCGTGTTCGCGAAATTGCGAAAAGGGACCCATTAACTTTGTCATATCTGTCTGTCCGTCCGCATGGAACAACTCGGCTCCCACTGGACGGAGTTTCATGAAATTTGATATTTGAGCATTTTTCGAATATCTGTCGAGAAAATTCCAAGTTTAATTAAAATCTGACAAGCATAACGGGCACTTTACATGAAGACCTGTGTACATTTCTGATATCTCGCTGAATTATTCTTAGAATGAGGAATATTTGAGACAAAGTTTGTCGAGAAAATCGAAACACATTTTGTATTCAATAACATTTTTCGGAAAATTGTGACGTTTGTGAGGTAATGTGGAAAAATATGGTAGAGCCGGACAGGTCACAGATGACAATATAATATGGCGCATGCGCTTTGCGTGCTGAATAACCAAGACTGCAGACACACGCTGCGAATATGGAATACTTATTGCTTTTCGATGGCAACAGTGGTTACGCGAACGCGCCTCACTGTTGCGTTACACTGCATTGCGTGTGTCTTGCTGACTGTAACGTCTTTCAGGAATTATTTTACAGAAAATATAGTAATATGTTTCATGAAATTAGAACGAAGGGCTGGAGTACATCACATCAGTGGAGTTCCGTGTGCAGACACATGAAGCCCCTATGGATATCTGAAGTCGAGAGAGCAGGAAGGAGACCGACCGGTTGGGAGACAGGCGTATATGTCAGGATCATGTCACATGATGCTGTGTAGTTTGGTAAACGCGTGTCCAACTACAATCTCGCGCACTAACCTTTTAAAGCCTAGCGGTAACTTTACGTACCACCAGGTTTAACATTAAAAAATTCTACGTGGTGCCCACATTGCGTTTATGTGTTTTGTACGGATCTGAGAACAAACAGCAACTTTTGCCTTATAAAACATTAAGAGACTGGTTTTTATAACCGAAGTGGAGAGTGTTTACAGCGCGGTACGCACTGAGTCCTTATATAAAACAGATATGCTTCGTCTTTTAAGGGTTAAAATGGCGTTGGATGATAATGGACTCGACACACAAGGCTCAGGATATGTAGTGTTGACAGGAGGTGGTGAACGCCCTAATTAACCCTCTGGTGATATGAAGCCGAGGGATTGCTTTACCAGCTGAGGGACTTAAAAAAAACGTTTTGGTGCACGGACTTATGAATTTTAATAATGTTGGCAGTCCTGCAGTTGGCTACGCTGCCCAACCGCATGGAATGCGATCACGCAAGCACACAGCACTGGACCTCAATTAAGATTAGCCTTGAGAATCCTTATAGGGTGATTCATAAATTAACAGTTGTAGTCCAAATCAAGTTTATGTTACGTATTTTAAGTGTGTTTTTTTTCAATCGTGTTCGAATTGAAATTCTGCTCGTCATTGGTGGAGTGGTGTTAACACCATCGTTTGGAAGTATGAAATATGGTTGTAGTGGGTAAATAAAGTACTAAAATGGTTCTTCACGAATAAAACAACACAAACCCTTTCTGAAAATCAGTATGTGTATATAAAATTGTCTGTATACCCATGGTGACATATAGGGGCATGGAGGCATAGCTCTTCTCATTGTAACGTCCGGCATGAGATAGAGGTGAGTGGTCAACTTCACGCCCCGACCGCTTTGCCCCCGGCTAAGAGACCTGGTACCAGTTGTGGAGGAGGCTGGGTTGGGCCCACAGCCGGTCTGGACGTTATGAGAGACTAGAAACTCCTACCCGTACCGGGAATCGAACGACGATTCCGCGGTCGTGTAGTCCGTAGCCTAACCCCTATACCGACTACGCAGTGGCGGCTCCTCATGTGTGTGTGTATTCCGCGGTCGTGTAGCCCGCAGCCTAACCCCTATACCGACTACGCAGTGGCGGCTCCTCATGTGTGTGTGTATTCCGCGGTCGTGTAGCCCGCAGCCTAACCCCTATACCGACTACGCAGTGGCGGCTCCTCATGTATGTGTGTATTCCGCGGTCGTGTAGCCCGTAGCCTAACCCCTATACCGACTACGCAGTGGCGGCTCCTCGTGTGTGTGTGTATTCCGCGGTCGTGTAGCCCGCAGCCTAACCCCTATACCGACTACGCAGTGGCGGCTCCTCATGTGTGTGTGTATTCCGCGGTCGTGTAGCCCGTAGCCTAACCCCTATACCGACTACGCGGTGGCGGCTCCTCATGTGTGTGTGTATTTTTTTGCCCAAGGCGAAGACCATGGCAGAGGACCTGACGGTAAGGAGCAGACCTAACGGTGCTTCGCGTTCCAGGAGTCCCTAGTTCAAATATTGGCCCGGACATCGGCTAACCTCACTGAGGGTTTCTTGGGTTTCACGAACCCCTCGGAATAGTGCCTTACAGTAGGCCACGCCCGCTTTATGGCACATCGGTTGCAGGTCATGATGGACGGATCGACGCCTCATTCTATGCTATAAAATCTTGGCGACGGAGAGCGACATTAAAGAAACGCTGGATAATGCCCTGATAATTTATTTGGGCGGGGGGGGGGCAGGGAACGGCCAACAAACCCGCGCCCTCTTGCCATATTCGCTTCTGTGAGTGTATAGTTCTGCTCAAGTAGCCGCATGATCATTTCTTTATGTTTCTCTGTGTTTCTTATGGTTTTGTAGAAATACTTTTTTTTGATGAGGCATTTGATATTGTGATTTCAATAGAAATTTTACGTTTTTGGTACCTTGGTTTCGGAAGAAAAACAGATTAATTATATGAAGGACCTGTTCTTATATATGGGCTGTGTAAGCTGTTCAGTGGATCAATTACAACACTTTTCCAACCAATGCACTCGTTTAATACCTCTGTATTACAAGTTTTACAGCGTTGTTATAATTTTGCCCAACATGTTTCTATCGTTATTAGATCATCTACAGGGGCTTACAATTTTCAACGTTATAACTTAACGTTAAGAGCTATACACACAGCTTATTTAAGTATATATTAAAATGATACAGGTGCATGTCGTGCGTGGATCGTTTTATATGCTGGGTGTTACGAATTAAACACTGTTCAGTGGAGTTCCACTTCTTGTTCTCGTGGCTATTCACATATTAGCGAAATAAGTTAAGGTTTTTGAAAATGATATATTATGTCAATTGGTGTATTTGATACTGCTAATTCTTCCAGGCAGCGCTTCACTTTTTGTCATCTTCTCCCCAGTATTTGCACAACTAACATTTCAACAACGCTAGGCTCGAACAGTAGCAACTTCTTGACGATTAAACGGATGCGACGAACTGTGAGCATGTGTAAATGAAACCATGCTGTGAACGCCGTGGCTGATTTATCGCTCTGGGGGCCCCGGATCTTGGCCTCAAGTTAGGAGGACATAGTGCTCCCTTGGTCGAGGTTTGTGGCAGTCCTGAATAGTGTCGTAGAATGCGCCGTATTCCATAACTGTTGCTTTTGCGTCCTTGTCAGTTCGTAATTCGTAATCATCCCTTCATTTAACGTTGCGTATCCTGCGAAGTTCATCAATTGTCGTTATATAACCATCCGTAAGGTCTTTTAATTTAAGAAGTTAGCATGGAACGAATTAAACACATAGTTGGTTTAATTCAAATTTAAAAATAAAGTGAAGGCATTTAGTTCTGAAGTTTCATGTCAGGAACACACTTAACGCAATTTTATCGATGACGTAACAGCTCAGTCCTCCTCCCTCCCTTCTGACGGATGACCAAGATCTGTCCAAATGCCAACCAGTTTGACGCCCTGTAGTTATAGACACGCTGATAGCCTCGTTCTGTCAACTGCAGACCAAGTCATTTTCTGCGCCGTCCCCTGTTCAAAATATGGATTCAAAATTTTCGGGTACGGGATTGGCCCATTCTCAGGTAAAAGTCTGGCGCGTTAGGAAAAGCCGTCCCCAGACTCTGGTCTTTTGGACCCAATTGAGTAGGTGTTATTCTCACTCTTTTAGCCTGAGAGCGGTAACCGATCCTATCCCGCAAACGTTTTAGTTTTTAAATTTAACGCTGTGAATATTTCGTGAATTTTCTTAACTATATAACAACATTTGTTCCAAGTAATTGCAGATGTACTATCCGTGATTTCAGGCTTGCGCCGCGATGTTGATGAGACCGGCGCTCTTCTGGGATATTACGCAACGTCGAATAATAATCCTTCACCATTCGACGTTGCGTAATACCCCAGAAGATCGCAGATCTCAATTGCACATGTAATTTGTAAATAANTGGGAGTGCCAAGTATCATTACGTTGAAATGCATGCTGGCGACGGCAGGATTTAGTGGGCGGATCGTGTTGCGCCTCACACATGTTAAATAATGACAGCTGTGCATATTGTACAGGATGTGCGTCTGTGATCGTTTCCTTAATTTATGAGCGCCATGTCGAGTACGCCATGGTACGTACGCGCAGACGGAAGGCCTGTACCACGTAGCGGATCGACATCTGCCTGTGAACCCACTGATGACAGCCGTGCACGTGTTTTGTGTACTGGTACACATTATTACGGCCAAAATCGAGTAGCGCCTTGTTATTAAAACCAACAATTTCCATACACGAAGTATATATAAGAAATATACAGTCTCCCCTCATGCACGTCTCGTCGGTCGACCGCCGTATTCAGGGAACAACACCTAAACCATGTATGATTTAAAACCTGTTTTATATGTTTCATGTTCGTGCGTTACTCAGATGTATAAAAATTCTTAAAAGACCAACAGATGCACTTGAGTGCATGAGTGTAATTTTATTACATAGTGACCACCGACATGTTTCGGCCACTCATGTGGCCATCCTCAGGGTGGTAAGAACAAGGATACAATTACAATTATAATATGTCGGAATCAGTCCACAGTTAAAAGATTCATGTACATTTGGTTAAATTCACGGTTAAAAGAGTATCGTATGAATAGGTACAAAATATTAGAAGATAAAGTGTTGATGCGCAAGGAGTATAGTGCTGCGTACCAAGTACATGGAAGATACGTGTAATGAATAATGATCCAGGTCGGCACAGTGAACCATCCGGGTGGTTCCCTGTGCGGTTGCGCCAGCGCCCGTGTGATACGTGATACGCACGTTGCCTGTGCTGTCAGTTTCGCCCAGCGGTAGAAACGTGCATGGACACAGTTGACTCGACTTGCGTGGGGCTGTTAGTGTAGCGACTTGTACAGTAGCCCATGGCGGTGCAGGTTTTTGCTGTTCGTCTGCCGATGTCTAAGCGATGAGTCACCGGATATCCTCGACTTTCACACCCCCTCCCCCCCCCTTATGTGCTCATTTTCATTGCGTTGAACATGCCTTGTAAGACAATCGTTCCGCAATGCAGTGCAGAGGACCCAGACCGTGCAAAAGGGAGGCGAAGGTACCAGACCGTGCACAAACGATCGTGCCAGATTGTGTAGACTTCTGTCTTCTCTAATATGCTTGCGGTAGATAGATGCCGACGTTTTAGAGGAACGTGCTACAGCAATCTTTGATGTTGCAGATAGATGTAAGGGTAGGGGGTTCCTCTGAAACGTCGGGACGTGTGTACCAGACTATACGGCAGCACCTCCCAGAATACAGGGCTGTTTACAGTTACCGCCGTGAGAACCTAAAATTTCGCACAAGATACCGTTTCATACTGGCAACAACTTTTGTTCACTTTGCAGTCTGAACCACATGGCACATACTGTATGAAAAACGACAATCTAATTAGCTGTCATTGACCTTATGAAACAAAAGAAGTCTCAAGTGATTTGCATATGTTGCCGGATAATAATCACCGAAAGAAGTGATAATAATTCTGAATTAGCTTTCTTTAACCCCTTCCATGATGAAATTTTAAGGAACGAAGTTTACATCCTCGCTTTGCCTTGTTACAATGACAAGTTAATTATCTGAAAAACATTGACACTTCTTGTATTTTTAAAGACGGTATTTCAGCTTTCTTCTTACTGATACCGTTAAGAGTAAAGTACGAGGGGCTGTAATAAAATAAGTTTCCCGTGCAAATATTTTCGGTTCGTTGTTTTCAACTCTGACGTGAACAAACAGAAATGTAACATGTGCAGTCCGAACACAACGGCGTTACTTAACCGTACAATCAGCAACACGTTTCTAGCAATGCGGCCATCAACAGGCAGCTTACAGGGATAAAATGGGGAACGCTGTCAGTTGTGTAGGACTGAAATCTCAAAACTTCACGTATGTGTTACATAAAAGTGTATAACATGAATAGCCTTTGGAATAAAACGTATAAAATTGCATACACAGTCGAACCCATTTATGGCGACATCGGTTCGTGCGACGTCTCGTCTATACCGTCGCATATTCTGTGGTACCAGTTAATTCCTCACTGTTAAACGTAACATTACACTCCTCGATTAGAACAGAACTCGTTTATAACGACATAAAATATTCAGTCCGTTTCATGACGTTATAACCGAGTTCGACTTATATGGGTTAAAAAAAAGACTGCGGCAATGGATATAAAAAACCCAAATATGTGCAATTTTATGGGTTTTGTTCCAAAGGGTATTTATGTCATGTATTTTTATATAACACATGTGAAGTTTTGAGATCTTGGCGCTAAACAGTTGTGGGCGTTTCCCAATTTATCCATGTAAGCAGCCTGTTGATGGCCGTATTGCTCGAAACGTGTTGCTGATTGTATGGTAAGTAACGCTGTTGTGTTTGGACTGAACATGTCTCTCTGTTAGTTCAAAACACAACGTGGATGAAGTGTCTCAAAACTGATAGGAACAGTTTGTATCTAATTGCACTGCTATCCCCACTGCGTTACCACATAATTCCCGCCACAATCGAGGCGTATATAACATTTTGCAACGAGAATTTCTCTTCCCTGTTATTTGTTATCAATCATCGTGTTACAACTGTTTCCATCTCGCAGTCGTCTTTCAGTATGTGGCCGCCAAGATTGGACTTCAGCGCTGGAAACAGGTGGTAATCGCTCGGCGACGAATACCCCTGATAAAATCAGTCATTACAGATTCTTCAGCTACGGAGTTTTATGTTATGTGGACTTATTTTCTGTCCAAGTCTCGTACGCTGAGAACAGATGAGATATTATCTTTTTATAAGAATTTTTGTAAAATCGTGTTGGGAGAGATATTTCTCTTATCTGAAACGCGGTTGTATTTTGCATCTGCAGGCAGTAGTGAATGTTGAATAGAGGCAGTGGGTTCAGTAAGTGCAGTGGCCTTCAAGCATGTAATAGAATAGACGTGTTTCTGGCGTCACATGTATATGTGTTAGCATGTGTTAACTCAATTGTTACGTGTTCTGCAACTACGTCATCGCGTCTGGCCTCCAGTTGCGTTTCGTAACTAAATGGTGAATTTGCGTGAAATTTTGGGTACAAAATATAAAGTAAACGTTTTTCGTTCCATTGCATACGATCCTGAACCCAACTGATCTTTTTTTTCGGTTTTGTAACCACTGATATGTGAAGTGCCGTGCTAGGGTGGCAAGACGCATTGCATGGAGCGTCGGTACGTGGTGCCACCTTACTGTTTTGTAAGCAACGAACACAACTCGTGCTCGAGGAGCGCGATGTTAACCCCCCCCCCCCCCGCGCCGAGAAAATGTAGCCGTTGTACATTAAGCATTCTTACACCCCGGTGTAAGATTGCTTCAGTCGATTTGATTAACGTGACCCGTCAGCGGCCCAACAAATAGTGAGTCTGTATATAATACAGTATAGGGTATATTTGTGATTTCAGGCATCCGCCGCGATGATGATGAGATGTGCGCTCTTCTGGGGTCTTACGCTGCGTTGGATGGTAATGCTTTACCGACGTTTTGGAACAACTTCATTGGACTTCTTGACCCTGGAAGATGGGACGATACGTTGTTCCGAAACGTCGGTAAAGGATTGCCACTCGACGCTGCGTAACACCCCAGAAGAGCGCAGATTTATAGGGTATCTTTAATCCTTTTCATGTGCATTGATGACTGTATGTACAGCCTGCTTTAACACATTTTACCCACATTTATGGATGTTGTGTAATTCTCAGCATTAACAGCAATTATGCACTTCCCTGAGGAGCATTGATGGAGACGCAGTATGTTTTCTGTCAAGTAGGAACCAAATTTCTGAACCTTACTATGCTCAAGTTAAAGCAGGGGATTGCTTCTTTGTTGGAATGTTTGTCATTTGGCCATGGAAATCTAATAACAATATCAGTTATGCTTGCACCATCAGATGGCATGAGTGAATGGCATTGGAACATGTTAATGTTTTAAATGTTTAGTTTGCATTAGAGGACAGTGTGAAAATAATTTCTGATCAAATAGTAATGAACAGAACAGCAGCAAGTCTTTGGTGACGAAATGCACCTACACACTCCTGCTGTTGCTGCTGCTGCTGCTAGTACCACCACCACCACCACCACCACCACCACCACCACCACCACCACCACCATTACTAGTACTGCTGCTGCTGCCTTTATGTCACCCAGATGTTAACTGAATATCTAAGTGTTAACATTACACGAACTACAAATTCCTCCTAGTTTAAATATGCATTTAGTAATCAGTGAATGTGTAACAGCCCTCATTCTTTAAAACTTGTCACGTCATTAACACCGTAATAGTTATGTGGATATAGGTTTTTTTGTTATATCGATGTAATTTAATCCAAGGAAGCTTTTTCCCAAAGCATAGAAAGGTTTCCCCTGAAACACCCCTGTGGGCAGATCTAGTACTTCGCCACTTAATGCCTAATCTTAATGCAGGTCATTCTCTCCATAGCATGAATTTATATTATGTGACATATAAAATGTTTGCCACATTAATTTTATGTAAATTTCCAAATTCATGTGATTGCTTTAATGTTGGGCATCCCATTGTGCTGTATGTGCATGATCAAGTGGCGAGGACCTTGAAACACTACTTGTTGAACAAACTGCTTTGGTGTCATAAGTGTGGCAGGTACAACTGTGTAGCATTATGTGTGGTGTCGTCTGTATACAGTTGTTACTGCAGCCTGATGATGACTTACTCAGAATCAAGCCAAAATGCACTGCTGCTCAGCAAACAGTTGTGTGTGTGCGACCTTAACACTTGACTTTTCTCGTGATTTTTCTTGGAAACTACACCGTTCAGATTTGTGTAAAAAATGGCTACCCTAGTCCTGGGTTTTCATTGTGTTTCTCAGCCTATGTAATAGCATTCTGAGGTCAGGAGTAGACACAAAGCCTTTCCATTACCTTTTTTTGGTCATCTTGTATATATCTGTCGGTCATTGAGTGACACCGTCAGTTGCTCTACGATCTGTGGTGTCTGCCAGGAGACAGAGGTAGAGGTAATAGGTTCATCTGAAATTTTGGTAAATTTCTACTGGGGTATGTCATATTCCAGAAGACTTTTTGTCTTTTGAATGATCTCTCAAGAAAGAATTGCAGAGAATGTTTATAGAAGTGGCCATGGTCTGATTTGAGCCACTGCCCCAGAGGGTCTGTGGAAAGCCCTGAACATTCTCGGTCTGAATAGTCTGTCTGTGAACCTCCCAGCATTAAGCATGGATTTACGACTGTCTGCAGTGTTCACTCATCTGTCAAGCACTATTGCTAACCACTACCATTACTACCTTTGATGGAATTGTAGTGTTGTGTTAAGATGGATCACTCCTAGGTTTAATTTCTTTGTGGTTCAGGTGCTAATAAAGTTTCATATTTGGTCCTGTCTGTGCTGTGCAGGTCTTGAGAACCACGACTCTGGAGTCGGTATCTACGCGCCAGATGCGGAGGCTTACTCTGTGTTTGCTGATCTGTTTGACCCCATCATTGAGGACTACCATGGTGGCTTCAAGAAGACCGATAAGCATCCACCAAAGGACTGGGGTGATGTGGACACTCTGGGCAACCTGGACCCTGCTGTGAGTGTTGGTTCATTTTGTACAGTTTATAGTTGGGGGCGGGGGGGTAACTAGGTAGTTGGATTTATTTTAAAAACTCTCAACTGTACATGAAGTCCATGAGGCTACAACTGTGATCTACTTGCATCTTCATCAGAAACATTAAAATGACATTCATGAATGTTGACTTACGAAGCTTGTGGCATAAATTAATTTCCACGCTCCTGTCATGGTATTTCACTTGCTGATGACTAACAGACAAGACACACACACACACACACACACACACACACACACACACACACACACACACACACACACACACACACACACACATTTATTAATATTACTAAATGTGACAGTTACAAATTTAAATTAACCTATGGTAAAGAAAATCACTGAATTTAAAGTAGGTAATAGTAAGAATATTGATAAGTTGTGTCAGGCATTAGTAATCATTGCATAAAGAACCACACTTTGAGCTATATGCATTTGGTCCAGCATGCTTCATGTGGGGTAATGACTCATGCATTAAGAATTCATGACTATTCAACGGGATTATGTCATTGGTTGCAGGGCGAGTACATCATCTCGACAAGAGTGCGGTGTGGTCGCTCACTGGAGGGCTACCCCTTCAATCCCTGTCTGACCGAAGCACAGTACAAGGAGATGGAGGAGAAGGTCTCCAGCACGCTGTCTGGTCTGGAGGGTGAGCTGAAGGGTCAGTTCTACCCTCTCACTGGCATGACCAAGGAAGTTCAGCAGAAGCTGATTGATGACCACTTCCTGTTCAAGGAAGGTGATCGCTTCCTGCAGGTGGGTATGAATTGGAAACATGTCAGCAGGTATCAGTGTGCACACCATGAAGGCACATGAGGGAGTGGAGGAGGTACAGCTCCACATATTCTTAACCTTGGCATTGGGGCGGGGTGTGAGTAGTTAGCTTCACGCCTCGACTGTTTCACCCCTGGGGAAAGATGTCTTTGTAATCAATATGTAGGAGGCTGGGTGGCCCCAGTCATTACGGATGTTTGGAGAAGAGAAAAAAATCCCTCTTATTCCAGATATGTAATAATACTGTTGTGGCTGTAGAAGTTCTCATGAATTGTTATAATGAAGGTCTAGGAAGAAAACTTCCTGTAATTGTTTTAAAGTGGAGTAAAACTCGTATTGAACTTCAACATACGTTTTTAGAAACATGTTGCTAAATGTATGGTGGTCTTTAATGAGGCAAAATTATTATTATACTGTGTAGTGAGGCTGTTTAGTTTATCTCTCTGCTGTCTGTCTCATCTCCAAAGCTATTGAACATATTCCTGTGAAATTTGGTATTAGCAATGTAATTTGAAATTGAGGCAGATGTAAGTCCGGTCTCTGTGGAAGCATTATAATACATACTGATATCAGACTTCTTTGATTCTTCTCAGTTAATGGAGCATGGTTCAAAATTTTATATGTTACATAATTAACCTTTTAAAGCCTAGTGGTAACTTTACGTACCACCAGGTTTAACATGAAAAAATTCTACGTGGTGCCCACATTGCGTTTATGTGTTTTGTGTGGATCTCAGAACAAACAGCAACTTTTGCCTTATGAAACATTAAGAGACTGGTTTTTATAACAGAAGTGGAGAGTGTTTACAGCGCGGTATGCACTGAGTCCTTATATAAAACAGATATGCTTCGTCTTTAAAGGGTTAATATGTCCACTATGACTTCATTTTGTAACATTTTCAGGTATGGTGAGTATTCACTGAAATGAAGGAATAGACATTTTTGGTCCGTATGTGGTCTAATATCTGTAGTGTGATTAAGTTAGCAACACAACACCATTATTTGAAATAAATGAGCATAATACCTAAAGAGGCATGCAGAATTGGAAGAATACATTTTGGAAATATGTGTACACAATTTTAATACAGTTTTTTCATCATTCAGTGATAAAGAGAAGCTGGATTAATTGGGTTGCCACCTTATTTAGACAGTGATGAATGTAACAGAGTTTTCAGAGGGCTGACTTATCTGCATGCTGTCATTGTGACAGTGTTTTAACCTCATAAAGGACATCCTTTTTTGCATGCTGTCAATATTGTGGACAGGAGTTTGTTTCATACAGTTTTAAACTTCAGTGTACAGTATTTGTCGGTGTATAATTTTATATACTTCTGATCTGAGAAAATTTCAGCATGGATCAGGAGTAGGCATTAAAATGTGGCTTAGCCTGAGATAATGTAGAGGAACCATTGGGTGAGTTCTGCAATAATTGCAGATGCATCCCCCCAGATGATTTTAGTAATGCAGTTTTTTATTGGTTGTTTCCTTTTTCATATGTGAATACTAAATAGTTGACATGCTCCCTATTTACTGTGATTGGGACCTGTTCCAAAGTCCAAAAACGTGAGTTCGGTCATTGCTTGTAAAAGACAGACTCAGTGGCAAGGGGGTGTGGTGGACTGTCTGGGGAGGTGCAGTGGTTAGAACAGGCACACAAATACAGCACTGTCTTCATGAGGAACCGGCTCTCTATATGAGCAAAAAACAGTAGCGAGTAATAATACCACATAAGACAGTCATCGACAAGAAATCCAAAGGAGTCCACATCTGTTACTGCTGCAGCTGTGGCAGGACAGCAGACCCAAACACAGCTGGGTAATTGTCATCAGAACTGGGCTGTGGTAGAGGCTATTCACTGTGCACCACACAGACACAGGAGCTTTGCATGAAGTTCTGTCTGCAGTGGACACTGAATGCCAAGGTTCTTGCCAGGCATCAGGTTGAACCAGCAGGAAGAAACACATGTACTGCTGTCATTGGTCCCAAGCTATGCTGGACAGTATTGCCTCGTCCCTCATCCAGACAGGAAGAAGGTGCCCTGTGCAGGGCACTTGCATCATTATCTACCAACAGCTCTAGATCCATCCCAGAGTCCACAGCCTGTAATATATGTGAAGTAACAAACACTTGATTTTTCCCTGCATTACACAATTTTCATTTGCTGTTTGCAGGCTGCCAATGCATGCCGCTTCTGGCCCACTGGACGAGGCATATACCACAACGATGCCAAGACGTTCCTGGTATGGTGCAATGAGGAGGATCATTTGCGAATCATCTCCATGCAGATGGGGGGTGACCTAGGACAGGTATGCCCTCGACTGCTAGCATTTTGTTTATTGAAGCAAATAAAGTGGGCAAGAATTAGGTGGATATTAAGCGGTACAGTTTCGGTTGCAAATAGGGCTGTGTCTTCAGAGTTCATGTTTAAAGTTTGCTGCGTTGTGAGCAGGAGAGATGTAGGGGAGAAAAGAACAGAAGTTACATGTTGCTGGGCAGAATTAGCAGTACACTGCACACCAGGAGATGTGGTAATATAAACATGGTTGTGTTCAGACCTGGCTGTATTAACATTAGGTCTTACTTTTACTCTTCTAGTGACATGCATGTTACATGAAGCAAGTGGGGCATATTTTCGTATGAAATGTTATTAATGGAATTCTCTACAGGGCTACAAATTCTCAAACAGTAATTTTCAATGAAAACAATGTAAGGAAAAATATCTATCACTGTAGTGTGAGAAACTTAACTGGCAAAGTAAGTGTGCTGTGCATTTGTGTTTATAAATTGAACAGATTAGCATTTGGAAGAGTAAGGAGGCCTGTCCATTCAGTGTAGGATCCATTGTTAGGCTTTTGTGTTGGAGGTAATTGACATTTCATCAGAGGGATTTAGTTGGATCTATCTACTACTGAACTCACAGATAACATTAGTCATGAAGGTCATGGGTTGTATGTTGACACTGTTGTGTTAATTGTATCCAGTCCAGAGTGCCCTGTTTGATTGTTTACCGTCTGTGAAGTCAAAATATGTACATGCGTATCTTTTATGTACTATGATCAGACTTTTGTGTTCTGGCTAGGTATGTCCCTGACTGTATATTTTCTTCTCCTTTTCATCTTCATTTTCAGCTTCTTTCTTTTATGTTGTTCCTTTTTGTAATCCCATCATTTGGTATCACACCAGTTTAAGAGCCAGAAAATTAAAAATGCCTCAGAAGAACTCATAGTAGAGTAATATTATATGGAGACAATTAAATAGATCGGTATGTGATGTGTCAGAATGTTGTAAAGAAAAACAGAAATGTCACCATTCCTTTCCTGTTGCCTAGAGAACAGTTTTGCCTGTGCATGCAGTGCCCTTCTGCCAGAACGTCTCTCTGGAGTCATGATACGAATAAAAGCAATATTAAATTGTGATTTTGTCAGTGACAGATGCTTAACGAAGCAGCAACTAATGCTGCTGAAGTTGTGAAACAGCATACTGAAATAACTGATGTCATCACTAATGCAACTGATATTTCAGGAAGGTTTCTGTCACTTCTCAGTATGTTTTGTTTGAAACATTTTTCAATATGGGATGTATATATGGTGAAATAAACTGGAAACATTATGTAAGTTTCAAGGAAGGACATCATTAAGACCTGCCACAAGGTTGCATTACAGGAAAATATGGAACAAAATTTTGAAGTACCATGTTGGAAAAGCATCACTTCTTCTGTCTCTTATATATGGAGCGTGATATGCCAGGGTGATGTGATGTGTGTGGATGTTCATAACTAGTTTTGTCACGGTACTTGTGTTATGTTAACGGGCTCTTAAGAGCTCATTTGTGCCCTGGAGTTTGGTTCCAGATGGACAGCATGAAGACACTGAAATTTATGTGCACATGCAGTTGATGACTATAAGCTAGGAGTAATGTAGGATTAGAGGATTGAGGTCTTCAGTGTTATACTGAGTTGCATTGAGGTCTTCAGTGTTATACTGAGTTGCAGAGTTAATGATTCCCAGTGTTTTGAAGGGACATAGTGCCTTCATCTTCAAGGGTAAATGAGTTTTAGGTGGTACATTCCTTCATAATATCAAGAATTGATAACCCTGCTACTTGCTGTAACAACCCAAAAGACCTGAATTCTCAGCATGTGCTCTGGAAACCTCAAATCTCAAACGAAAATTTGTAAACAAAGACACGTACTTGGAAAATTTTTACTGCATCACAGTACATTTTTTCATGTAGAGAAACTAAATATCCTGCAGCTGGTTACAATATCCTTCACCTTATGCAACCTCATGGTTCGTTACTGTGTTTACAAGATACTACCACTGCCTTCTGGATTGAGTTAATCGAATACAGCCCACACTCTCACACCGTATTGCTTTATGATAAGTTTTTAAGTCTCCTATATCTGCCCAAGTAAAGTGAGTGAGTTTTGTCATAGTTGTCTTTGTAATCATCATCATCATAGTCATTTCATTTTTTGTTCCTGTGTGTGTCTAAATTTCTTACCTGAGTTGCCTTGTTTTAGTAACATTAATGCTCTTTTCATTTATGATGGGTTAAAAATTTTGTCTTCTCCCCACCACCCTCTAAGTATCTGGGTTTTTGTTTTTAAAACATTGGATCCGTATGCATAATGATTGTGGATTGTGTGGGCTGGGATTTCTGCCTGGCGAGGCAGTGTGGGTCATTGACTACTATCCATGCCAAAACATTTATCTATGCTCTCCAGAAATCTTTGTTCAACTGTTCTAGAGGCTAGTGCATTTGGGACTGGCTTTTTTCACTGGATCACTATGCATTCAAACAGGTACTGATCTCATACTTCTGGCTTCGCTTTGCCCCAGGTCTGAAGTTACCAGTCCTATACTGTATAATTTTTGTTCTGGTAGTTTATGGTAGGTTAGAGCAGTTTTAACTCTCACAGTTGATTGCTCTGTAAGAAAAATGATTATGTTGGGTAATTGTGTTGCAGGTGTACCGTCGTCTTGTGACAGCTGTGAATGATATTGAGAAGCGCATTCCTTTCTCGCATGATGACCGCCTGGGCTTCCTCACCTTCTGCCCTACCAACCTGGGTACCACAGTGCGTGCATCAGTGCACATCAAGGTACCCAAGCTGGCTGCTGACAGGGCCAAGCTAGAGGAGGTTGCTGGCAAATACAACTTGCAGGTCAGTGTCTGTTACTTCACCTAAATTGCAGACAAGATTATTTTAGACTTGAAACAAGAGGGCAGGTGAGTGATGTCATGCCACATGCCACAGTTTGCAGTAGTATTCAAACTGTGTCCTGTGGAACTATGGCATTCCATGAGTGACTTGCTGGGTTTATGCAAGCACATGTCCTTTATAATGAAATTGGCCAGTATAAATTTGATGGTTTGTAATTGTATTTTTAGGTGCATTCGCAAAATTGCGAAATGTGACTATTAGCTTCCGTCATGTCATGTCTGTCTTCCTGCCTGTCTGTCTGTACGTTCATCCATCTGTCTGCCTGTCTCTCCATCTGTCCATTCATCTGCCTACCCTCCCACCCACCCACCCACTCATGCAGAACAGCTCAGCTCCCACTGCACGATTTTCATGAACTTTGGTATTTTTAGAATTGTTTGGAACTCCATTGAGAAAGTTCAAGTTTGATTAAAATCTGGCAAGAATAATGGGTACTTCACATCAAGATGTATTTCCAGTTGTGATATTATCTCCCTGAATATTTCTTATAAGGAGAAATGTTTCAGACAAAATATGTAAAGAAGATCAAATCACACATTTTATGTTCAGTGCCTTTGTCCCAAAAATCTTGCCATTTATGAGATAATATGGAAAAATATGATACAGCCAGACAGGCCACTGATGACAATATAATATGGTGCATGTGCATTGCGTGCTGGATAACTAAGCCTACAGACATGCACTTGGAACGGCTTTTCCACGGCAACAGTGGTTACGTAAATGCACCTCAATATTACATTACATGTATGTTGCCTGTCTTCTTTCTTTCTCTACACATCTTCGTGCATAATCAGTGCTAGGTTTGTTGTCAGTATAACACCAATTATAAAATTTTGTTTTTCGTAAATGTACTTAAATATTTTATGTATTTAAGTAAACTTTTCATGTTTTAAAAAGTTTTATTTTATTGATACACTCAAAAAGTACATTTTTTACTGCGTTGGGATTTCACAAAATTTCAGGATAAATCGAAGATTTCACAGATATTAAGAGTTGGAAGATCACTGAACAAACGTATCCTAAGATCTTATGCATTGGCAGTCAATTATTGCTACTTGGCAACCCCAGGATATATCTTGTCATTCTGTACCTGTCACTTGAAATTCTCAAACCTATACCTTAAAAGACTTAAGTCTGCTACTTGGCTGTGCTAAACGTAATATTGGGTCCTTGATCTTCCATTTTTAAAATGCCCTAATGTAAATACATTACAATTAAAACCCTGGGGATCAGGCTGAAAGGCCATAGCACTAGATAGAACCTGAGGACTGAATTGGGCTGTAGTATCAGGGAAGAAACAATGCTTCACTACAGTGACCACCTGAAATACTCTGTTCCCCAAAGAACTGTGTTAATATGTTAAACCTGTAAAAGAAATGATATGGTATCACGAAACGAGGACTGACGCTGATCAGTGTGTCATCACATGACAGCCCTTACCATGGTGATTTATTTTTAAATCAAGTCCGCATATTTTTAAATGTTTAACAGGTCCGTGGGACACGCGGTGAACACACAGAAGCCGAGGGTGGTGTGTATGACATCTCCAACAAGCGGCGTATGGGCCTCACAGAATACGAAGCTGTGAAGGAGATGCATGATGGCATTGCCGAGCTCATCAAGCTAGAGAGCTCCCTCTAAACTGTGGACCAAAACACCACCGCCACTCTCTAATATACTGTAATACTATAATGTTCATTAAAAGCCACCTCCTTGAGTGTAGGGAAGTGGCCAGAATTGAGTATTCTTAAGAAAGAAAACCAATCTGCTACCCATATCCTCCTGTTCACATGATTGCTGTTTATCTTCTTCATTTCCCTGTGTCTTTGGATCATCAGAAATTTATAACCTTGTATTGAGTCAATGCCAGTATTGATTTTTAAGAAATAAGAAAAGGTAAGGAAATTTGTATGGTACAAGAACCAGCTGTGAACTAGCACAAAAGTGTGAGGGTGATGTTGATAACGCTAATCATTATGGTAACGGTAACATAAAGAGCAGCTGTGGATCTTCCATTGTGGTTGGTTTTGGTAGCTAGGTATACAGTCTTGGCCCAACGCTTGCGGGACATTTCTTCTGTGACAGCAACATTTTTGCAATTTTGAATGACTGAAGGGAATGAATGCTTTTTCTTGTTCTACTATTTCTGCAATGTTCTACATTTCATTACTTTCCTTTGCGGAGGAAACTCACAGTTTATGTTCACTTATATTGCAAGTTCTGAAAGTTTATAATTCATTCATGTTCCAACATCTGATTGTTTATATCAGTTCAAGGATGTGGGATGCGAGATGTGTTTAAAATAAATCATAATAGTTTAAAATAAAACCGAAATCATTATAAGATTTTACTGTTGCTTATATTTTAAACTAGAAGGGAGCTAGAAGGTTGCGATGGCCACAGACACTTGTGTGTTCTAGTCAGAGCGATTGAGTATTTCATGTTCATTAACTTAGCACAACAGCCTGTAAGATGAAATGCTTAGCTGAAGTACTGTACCAAATAGTTCCTTTTGCTTGGGTCAGAATGATTACTCTTCAGGCCGTTGCTTTTGTCTTTATGGACTGCCACAGTCACTTGTACAAACTTCCATACATTGTGGGACAGTGATCAGAATAACAATGGCTTGTTACCCTACATCTTCACTCCCTTTAAATTCAGTTCCATGCTGTCACACAGTACATTGTTTGGGAAGCTTTGTGTTAATTCATTTTGGTTGTAAAAAAAAACGAAAATTGGAATTTGTTTAGCTGTCTTCATGCTTCTAGTCCTTAACTGTCAAAGTTTATTTATATGATTTGTAGTTTTGCCGTTTCATTGAACATAAACAGAGGTGATCATGAAAAACATGAGATTATCAAACATGCATAAAAAAAAGAGTACCATTCCTGGAGTATGAAGCAGTTATCAGTTCCACTGTTTGAATAAACAAGGCAAATAAAATTAATAAAAATATGTTAAATATATGCTGTTTGTTCATTTATTCAAATCCTGAAGATGAGAGAATGGTCTCAAAACTGTAACAAGTAAGACACAAAAATCAGCAGTCTTTTGATAACATATTGTATATTGCTATTTGGTGTAGGCTACAGGCTGGATGACTGAGGAATCATTCAATTCCAAAGTGTCGGGGACTGGCATTAGGATCCACCCAGTCACCTATTCAGTGGTTACCAGAGGCTTTATCCATGCAGGTAAAATGGCCAGCGCACGAAACTGACGACACACTTGTATATGCCTTCAGTAGTGTGACAAACGACAGGTTTAGCATTTGTTTGATATATAATTTTTGCCTCGTGCATAGAGATGGATAAAGGGTAAAGTATTCATGCAGTATTATTTGTGTATAATTAGTAATTTTAATTTCTTCTGAATCATTTTTGTGTCAGAATGTCTCTAATAATGAGGTATGAAATTGGCCATATCATTCAAATCTTTGGACTGTATCAAGTTATTGTATGAAACTGGTGTTTTACGTGTTTGTTATGCAGGCGAGATCTGTGATAATACTCAGCATTTCCTAAGTAGTCTCATCATAAGTTGCTACATTTTACTGACTGAAACACATTGCATAGATTACTTTAAAGAACGTTGGCATTTCAAATGTTAAAATTTGTTAAATAAGATGGAATGAAACAAATTGTGACTTCCAAAATACAGTATTTGCCAGTTCAGGTGTTGCTACGGGTGCTCTAGTGCACTGGTGTTCAGACTTCTAGAGGCGATTTTCAGGGGTTGTGTGGGCACTACTCTTAGTAATGAAATTGGTAATATTACGTTACATTTCAGTTCCATTTTTTGTTCTCTTCCTCTTCATTGTAATTGCCGCTGGGTTCATTTTCAGTGTAAAATGCCAGTAATGAAATTTTGTTGTTTGTAAGTGTGCGTAAATGTTCTCTTCTAAAGCAAAATTTGTGTTTGCACTCAAAAAGCACACTTCCACCTAACAGGAGTTCTGCAAAAATTCAGATTCAGTGATTAGCACTTCACAGGCAATAAGAGTTTGAAGACAACTGCTTTATAGTATCTTGGGTAGGTAACTTGTTTTTCTTTGGCAACACCTGAGAAACATGGTTGTTATATTCCTACTGAGAATTTATTATTTTTATGTCCATCAAGGGGATAAGTAGCATAAGTGAAATCGGAACACAGGTATTGGATCTTGCCTTCAAAATCATAGATATGTTTGTTTTACGGCAGGAATTCATTACAAAGTTGAGCAGAGGGTGCTTAAAGTTGATTTGTTACAGTTTTGATGTGTGTTCACCCACCTCCTAGTTACAGTATGTGGTCCTGTTGAAGAATATTGAAGGTACCAAAGACATCATCTGCAAAGAAGCATACCCTACATAACATCATTTCTTGAGTGGTCATTTTATTTTCTGTTTCTTTAGTTTCATTTTTCTCCTTCTTTGAATATGTAGCATCAAAAGATGGATGACTTGTGAATGCTAAATTGGAACATGTGAAACTAAGGGGTCATGGCCAGTTGTAATGTACTATCAGAGTATTTTTGTGGCAGACCTGAGAAAGTGGAGTCAGGTAGCAGATTCTCTGGGGTGAAGTTAGCATGGTTAACCTCGTGTAATGTGAAGTAGTGTTAATGTGACTGACACTGGGCTGGATGACAAAGTTACAGTCCCTGGCAGGGCCTGGGATTTGTTTCTGTACTTCATGCACAGATCAGTTCCAGACCCCAGCCATTTAATGCACAGTGGGCCTCTTCCCCACAGGTTAACTTGTTGGATCACACGTGTGTGTGGAACTTCACTGCATGAACCGTACAAGGATACACACGATAGTTTCTAGGTCTGAGTCTGTGATCCCTTTCATATTTTGGAAGCGTGAGTCATTGAAGCTTGTTCATTGATGAGATCTCAGGGCACAAATTCTGTATCATATTTTGAATGTATGACTGCCAGAAGTGGTTGCCAGAAGTGAGTATTGCCAGTGTTTTCCTGAATCCTTCCAAATGTTGACTTGGAGTACCACAGTCAGTGAAGTGATCATCCGAAGGGTTATGACCGGAGTTCGTTTCACAATGTGCTGTTACATTCGTTTCAGAAATTAAATATAAAATGTATCTTTTGCTTTGCTATCATGGTACAAAATTTACAGTACGTATATTCTGTATGTCTCAATTTGACCTAAATTCCTATATGCAAGTCAACATGGAATGCTGTAAATCTTTTGGAAATTTTGGTCTGAAATTTAATGTTGTTACCTTTTTCAGAAAAGACTAAGACTTTGATATGTGCTTATGTGTGTAATTTGATGTTACCACAGTGATGCAGATTCCTGTTGTGCTTTTGTGGGTTATGACACCATGAGTCAGGTGTGTGGATACCAGTGTTTACGAGACTAGTATGCTCATCTGAAACACTGGTGGGCATCTACCAGGCTACATGATATCACAAGCCAGAAGACCTTTGTTGCTGCATGTTTTATACATCCTCAACAGTCTGTTGCCTGTCAAGACAGTTTCATCAGCCAGAAGTTCTGCTGTCATGTTTTTAAAATTTTCCCTCATTCCTTTCCAGCATATGCCAGAACAGTAGAATGGGCATTACTGCTGCCACAAGCAACCCTTGCAATTCAAATTCTGAATCATCCCAGCCCAGTTCAGTAGATGATGACTACGGTAACTGTAGCCGGTGATCAGAATGAAACAGTCTAAATACACAAGAAGCTTGCCAAAGCTTGGTACAGGGGTTAGAGAATGTTTGACTCCTAATGAGATATTGCACAATTCCTGTTGTCTGATAGTTTCTTGCTTCCTCAGGAAGTGGGGATCTTCAGAGAATATTGGAAGTATGGGGTCTAGAAGAATTTTAATTTCCTAATCATCACTTGGTCCCATAATGGCACCATATCAAGGACATTGAAAGTGTGATGTCTACGGGAATATAATCTCCGTGTTCTTTGTCACTCTAAAGGTGCACTATCCAGGTGGAAGCGTGAGTGGATCAGTAATGCTGGAACAACACTGATGACTTACATATCTGATGGTGGTTTGAGACCATCATGGCCAGTGACACAGATTTTCATGGGAGAACGAGAGAGATGGAAACATTTTTCCACATCGAAGTTGTGGTCTTACAAAATGTTATGTGAACTTTGGTGCCAGACATTTAGTAATTGAACATGGTGGCTGAATTGTGCCACTTTTCGGAATTTGTTTTTTTTTTTTAAATCTTGAACCTTGTCCCAAGCAGTAAGATTCTGAGAATGAGTGTCAAGTCCTCGCTTCACACGGTAAACTGTGGTTATTTGTAAGTTGTATGGTACTGTAAAGATGTATGACTTAGTTGTCTGACTGAGCACTTCTTGCCTGCAAGAGTTGACCACTGTAGACAAAACAATGAGATGAACAAGCATGACAGTGTGTACAAATGGCTAGAAGCCTACGTACTGGACCAAAACTTTGAATGGGTTTAAATTCATCCGTCAGATCAGATGTCTCATGTAGCAACTTGAGAGCATCGGGGCCAGAAACAGGAATATCCACTGGAGAACTTCATGCATGGACATATGTCATCTTCAAACAGAGGTTACAATCTTCAAAATAATGAGTGACATTTGGTAGTAGCCATCGTATTGTTCTGCCAGGTTTGCATTTTTGCATTTTCATTCTTCAACCTTGTCTAAGCAGTTAGGTACATTCTGGAGGAAGAGTGTAACTATTACATGTACAGAACTGTTCATGTTTGTGAGCATTATTTGCTACTGTAAAGATACAGTATTCATTACTTGAATAGATATTTCAAAATCTGATATGAGTTGCTGAAAGTAAAATTCAACCACAGCTGAATCAAATAATAGGATGATTAATGCATAAGGTATTGGAAAAGATGTGGGAGGAGGCACTTACGGCCTTAGCAGAGGTACTACACCAGGATTTGCTTTGAATACCTGAGGAAAACAATATAAGCCAGGATAGCTGGCTGAAATCTGAGATCAGGACCCTCCCATATATGACACAGGAATGCAACCCACTCAATTGTGACAATTGGTGCTAAAACATAGAGATGACAGAGCATGTACAAAGTATTTTGTTTCTGTGTGTTGTACCTCTGTGCCTCTTTTAGAATGGTATGGTCCAAGAAGCTCTCAGAGATGGTGGAGGTGGAAAAATATAGAAAATCTTAAGACTATTCAAGATACAGTGGGATGCATATTTGATGGCTGAGCTAACTAGGCTTAACAGATCACAAAGTTTGTATATCATGTGAACCTAGTTTAAAAAAACCAGTGTTACACATACAAAAATAATTCTTTTAATATCTCATGAACTAGTGACAAAAGGTCCACAGTGTAAGAAATGAACCTCCAAAGAATACCGGATGAAGAACTGAGACGATTCTTTGCTCTATAGGATATAGAATGTAAAAGAAAGTGTAGCAGTTCTATGTAGTATTTTCTGAAGTTATGGATTTAACAAATTTAAGGTCAAAACATGCAGTCTACCCAATGATGTCAAGGCATTCTGTATTTCCTACTCTTATACATCAAACTTGATGTTCAGAATATGTGAGAACCTCTTCAGAATCTTAAAACCAATTTTTAAATGAATGAGAGCATCTTCCATGGATAACTAGGGCCTATGCTGTGTACGTAATTTGCACCTGCATTTGTGACGCATGCTCAGCCATGCAATGTTTGTTTGCCCACACAGATCATAACTTGTGACATCACATTTACTTGCACACCTGTTTCACATATTTGTGTGAAGGGTAGTGACAAAAAGAAAAACTTGCAATTGAGATTTCCTATAGCTATGATTAAAATAGCTACATATTTATCTTCCTTTATTTCACAGTATTAACTTTCACCATTGTTTCCATAAAATTAATTCACTGCTAATATCCTTCAGACAAATGGTATACAAAGTGCTGCAGAATGATCCACTCCACAGCTTATTTTCTTCACCATAGCACCAACTGCAACCTGAGAAGATTACAGAATTTTTCAGTTTTTAAACTGTTTTGTCACATATGTGTGTACAAGTGTCAACGTACTTTGAAGCAGGAATATTAAATTGTCCTGAATACTATACTTATTTAGATAAGTGGGTATTGTAAAGGTAAACTTGTCCCTATGCATGTCATGGAGGTGGTTATTTAATGATGCTGTCCATATTTCAGACTGTCTAGTCAACTGATATGATGATGGTGAAAGGATGTGGAAATGGCTGTAGACTAATGAGGTACTATCCCAGCATCCTGGAGTCAAACCAAGGAAAACATGTCCATCAGGATAGTTGGTGACCTGGCACTACCGTACCTAGCTGTATTAATACTTAAGCTGGTTTGTCCAGTATCATTTTCTGACATAAAAGGCTTAATTTTAAAGGGGCTGCTTGTTACTAAGTCATGGTCCATCCTCATGTTGCAGATGGAGGTGACACCTGTGAGTACACTGAACAGAAAGCTGCAGAAGGCTGACAAGAGGTGGTCCTCCAGTTTGAGGATTTGGTGGGGATCTTGCAACGCTTGACTGCAAGAGACCAGCATGTTATGGCTCAAGTTGGATGGAAAATGGGTGCGTGACTAATGCAACACAGGATTTAGTCTCAAGAAGCTGAGTGATGGTAAAGTTAAAGATACTATCAGATCAACATCATACAGCTTCATGGTTTTATCAAACTTGGGTAATAATGTGGACATCCAGGCTTGAAAGTATTAGAGACAATGTCAAAACATCTGTCACAGGAGAGTGTTGGTTCTTATAAGTCAAAGCAATATATAACATATTTTGATGAACAGTGCTGAAAATGATGAGATCAAAGAAGCAGCTAAATGTCAATGGTAATCCAACGAACAGGAGCAATTTGAACAGTAGAGGACACAAAACTGACAGAACATTAAGGGATGAAATGAAGTATATACCTCAAAGGATACAAAATGAGCTTGACACACGTGTTGTTCTGGATGGGTAAGAAACTTGGTTTCAACTCAGATGAAAGAACGCGCACTGAGAAAATAATGCTGAGGGGTACAGTTGTACCTAAGTGGGAGGAAATATTGAAAGGCTGCAGAATAATGCTTCATGATGTGTAATCATTACCATACTATCATTAGGATGATCAGACAAGAAGGATTAGATGGATGAAATGTGGGAGAGATGTGAAATGAGTGCAGAAATGTTGTCCCACCATCTGATGGGAAGAGACCACTTTGGAGATATGATCATGGATGGGAAGATAATTCTAAAGTCGATCTTAAAAGGAATAGGGCTTGAGGTTGTGGACTGAATTCATCGAGCTCAGGACAGGGTCTAGTGGTGGGTTCTTGGGAAAGGTATAATGAAACGTCAGGTTCCATCAAAGGCAGTGAATTTAAGTAGCTTGGATGACTATTGGTTTCTTTAGCACTCTGCATCATACTTATCTAAAAGACTTGCTTGATAATCGTGCATACCTTTAATGGAAAGAACTGATCTTGGATATTTCCAAGACCCAAACATCCTCTTCTGTTGTGTCCCCACATGTATAGGTCACCATGATTGCTGACAGCAGCAAGCTGGCCAATGCCAGCACTTACAGCAATAATCCGTGAATCGGGTTGGAATTCATTGCGACCAAATAGTGTAGAAGGTATTTGAGTGGGTTCTCTAGCATGGGTAACTACAGGACCTTTCCCCAGGATCCCGTACCCCCACACAAATACCTCACCATTATCTGTTAGGAAAAAATAATGCACAGCATTTGGTAAGTCTGTAGCCACTTCCGAGCATGTAGATTAATGTGATGGGCTTCATTTATTTTGTCGAAGTATCAACACCTTGTCTTGTCACTTTTAGCTGAATGTTGATGTGACATTTGAGGTTTTTCATGGCAGTTATGTTCAGGTTATGGTTTTCTGGGTTAAAAAAGTAGTCTTATCAATAGATAACAAAGTTCTGGAGAAATATGTAACAAATTATTGCAAGTTCATGCGTGTTTTCATGAAACTAACTGCAGTACAGCAGCATAAATTATTTTTCCTTGCACTTCATTAAATGATTACCATATCAAAAGCCTTTTCCAAAAGAAGGTGTAGATCATAACCCTTTGTGAGCAAATTTTATAATTTCAGTAACAAATTGTTTCTTACAGTCTTGACAAACTGCTGTCTGGCATATCTAAAAATTAATACTGGCAGCAGGTCACATGTTAGTGAAGTGATGTAACTTACGTGAACTCAAAAAATACTGTATTTCCACAAATATAAGATGGCCTGGCATATAATATGCCTTTTGCAATCTTAAATTTTTATGTAAATACATAGAACATGTTTAACTTGGTGTGCACGTACACACCCCTCCATTTTGCAGATGACGAATTTGGAATAAATCCTTGTCTTATACGTATACAATGAATCTGAAGAGAAATTAACTTTTCAAGGGGTACCTTGTGGATGCATTCATGGATCATTTATAAATGGTTACTTATAGCTACACACAGTTATTATCAATTCTTTGTTTGATGACCAATATCTGACAAGACACTATATCTCTCTTCCCCCCCTCCAAAATCGTGAGAGATGTGTCGAACCAAACTGCTGAAAAAAGAAAACCACTGGAGAACTGGCTGAAGATGATATAAGGTACTAAAATGTGGTGACTGAGAATTGCTATATTACATGTATTATACTGAAACTATGAACAGAGATAAATTTAAAAAAAGAGTATCAGAACAAAAACAAATCAATAGACAGAACATGTGATTTGCAACCACATTTACGAATTCTGGTTCAGATACACAATCAAACCTACCATTTGCTGCAATACAGAAAGATCCTCCTGCCGCAACATCAATAATTTTGCCAAGACCCTGACATTTTTCCAAATATCTGGGTGTATGTATCTGCTGAACTTCCTCCTGAAGCAGTTGGCTGTATTCTGAGTTGCCCCAACCGAACACTTCACCCTCATCTGAAATTGTCATTACATTTTCTGACCACATGATCATATCAAATTCAACAGATTTCAACAAACTGTGTTAATATTAAAAATGAAGTAAACAATACATTCTGCAATTTACACTTTACCCATTTACGCATGTGCATGATTCTAATACACTTTGTTCCCACCTCTTCAACAATGGTGCAAAGATATATTCCATTCCAAACAATACACATACTCCAAATCCATTCTTTGTGGTTGTTGCACCTGTCACAATGTCCATTTATTTCAGACACTGTATACAGATATACTGTTCAAAGCTAATCATGTGACAGACAGGCACATGGAGACAGAAATTATTTTCACTTGTGTAACAGCGAACATCCTCCACTTGGAAATATGTTTCAAAGCCCGTAATGAAATCCGTCTTATGTTATACTATGTACCAATTTTTTATGAGCTGTTTAACAAACACACGAGGTTCTGTTAGACAACCATATGAAGTACAGATTATATTGGAGTGATAGACCCCAAAACTCGCCAATTTTTAATGCATACGCCTGCAATATCAGTCCAAACTTGTTCACTGGTTTTGGAGATGAAACGCAACAGACAGACACAAGCTTTCAGTTATACATTAATTTTATGCATATGCTGCAAATAACTCATAAAAAGAATAAATTTACAAGTATTTGCTATCAAACAGTACCTGATGTATTTGTAACCTGTTCCAGTGTTTCTTCTCATACTGATGTGCATACATTTTTGTTTCTCATGACTACCTCATGAAAGTTTTTTTATAAACATTAACTCACCACTGATTTCAAAAACACTATCAACTATGCTAGCTACCTTCACAATGTTCTCTCCTTCAGTATTGTCCCTCATTCTGGTAACTCACCCCTGACAGCAAGAACACAATTACCTGTGCTAGCCAATTGCACAATGTTTTCTCTCCCTATATATATTGTCCATTACTCTGCCAACTCACCACTGATTGCTAGAACACAATCAACTGTGCTAGCCACCTTCACAATGTTCTCTCCTTCAATATCGCCCAGTACTCTGCTTGGCTTCCACTCAGAATTAAAGTGACCGAGGCCAGTCTGGCCGTCTGCTCCCCATCCACATGCATAAACCTCTCCATTCTCGCTCACAAATAAACTGAAACCATTAAACTGAGCTGTCAATCAGAACATTATCGGGGCAGGAATGGTGGCTACCAGAACACTGTACACACTTGTTGTGTTCTGATGTCCATAAAATGAAACATGCAGTACCTACATAATTCATTGTAACAGTATAGAGTGAAGGAGATCTGTGCCACTGCTTCCTGTTTTCTGTTTTGCAGGGCCCAAGCTAACTGTTGCTGTATGCTGTTTACAGATCTGTTCATTTCTACTACCTTCCATAGGAAGTCACTGATTTTCACAGCTATTAATGAGAAAACAGCCTGGATGCCATCATTTCAGTGTATGTTCTTTAGATTTTGAGAACAGACAGGTTTGTGGTATAATCACATCCCTGTGCCTTTTCCACTTAACTTTTAAAACAACTGATGAATTTTTTTCATTTAATGGTACCTTTGGACTTGTTTCCTCCAACGGATATGAAGTTGGAACAATATTAACTTTTAAGGTATGGCCTTTTACATGCCAGGTTTATACTGTGGCCACAGCACTATTCAGGGTAAATGACCACTGTGGGGCACTGTTTTCCCTTCCAGACAAAGATTATGAACATTTAATGGGATGATGTCCTGTTCCCCTGTTAACTTTTAAATGACTGGGTTTGTATGTAAAGTTTAGTGCATGGTTTATGAAAAATGTATTATTTGAACAAAAAAAGATAAAATCACGAAATAACGAGAGTTTGTAGAAAATAAAAAAAGATAGCGTTCTTTTTCATGTATGAGTCGTCTGTACTCATGTCTGTTGCATTCAAATGGCTTTAGGGTCACTATAAACATCACATGTTGCAATGACAGCGATTCGTACGTTAAGAATATCAAATATGATGTCTTGCTGCTTGCTTTATACCTTTCAGACTTGGAGAAAAACTTTTTATTGAGGCAAGATTTCAGGTTTTCACAGTGGTATTGCTGAGGATTCAAGTCTTCTTCTTGGGCTGCTTACCACTGAAGATGAATGCAGTATGTTCCTTCGAAACACTGACAACACTCACCCAATGACATGTCACATTCCAAGATCTGAATCCTCTTTCATTGATGTTTTTCTTACATCAGAATGGAGTGTGGTATATGGGCATTTTCCTTTTTGGCATATTCCCAAAGAAACATTGCAAAAGCATGCTTATCAGCATTGCCATATCTTTCTTTCTACATGTAGCAACTTGAAAGCCTCTGAATGGAGTTTCATGAAATTTGATATTGAAGTTTTTACTAAAATTTGTCAAGACACTTCAATTTTTATTAAACTTGGGCTACAATAACAGATGCTTGACATGATAACTACATGCAGTCCTGTGCCTAACTTGTTAAATATCTATCACCAAGAAAATGGTTTTGAACAAACTTGCAGAAAAAAACAGAAACATTTTATGCTCAGTACCCTTTCTGTACATTTTTAAAGACAAAAAAAAATTCTGCGCTGTGTTATCTCATATCTTGAAAACTACTGGGCTGATTTTGCTGAAATTTTATATCCAAGATCCTTGCATAATGAGAGAATGTGATATAACTGTTATGTTACGCACATACTTCATAACTCATTTTAATTTCACAATGAAAAATGAGGGGACACAAATTATGCAATTAAATATGTTTTATTTAACTCTTCTCATTTTTGATTGGTACATCAAAGTAAAGACACTACCTGTGGTCCTGTCCACACTCAATGCTCTTGATTTTGGCTCCATTCAGATGTGGTATGTTATGAATAATCTGGCTGCCAGAATATTTCTCATCCTCCACAATCTGCCTGCCACACTGGCCATATGCATTGTTTCCTAACGTGAAAACACCTTCTCTATCAGTAAGCACCATGAGGTGAGCCCGTCCAGCAGCGACATTTGTTACCTTCGTATTCAGCATATCTGCCAGAGGTAATTCAACTGGAGCTGGTGTCAATATAAGTTGTAGTGGATGATCCCTGCGTGAAGCATGATAACCTGTCAATATGTAGATAAAATATACTTTCATGGTTTAATTAATGATTGTGTCAGTAGCTCAGACTGTAAAGCATCAAATGAAGGGGTGGTTAGTGAATAATGCATGGGAAAGATGTGGAAGGAAACAACTGTGGCCTAAGTGAAGGTAGTGCCCTGCGGGGTGAGTAGTACCGCAAGAAAACCATCAGGATTGCGGGTCTGTGGGTCACGGTTTAAACTTGAAACCAAACAAATACTAGCAGAAGTATTAACCATCTGCTGCAATAGCCAACCAAAATACTACTTTTAGCAAATTACTGGTACTTTGTAAAGAAAAATAGGGTAATAGTATCATCATCATCATCATCATCATCATCATCATCATCATCATCATCATCATCATCATCATCATCATCATCATCATCATCATCATCATCATCATCATCATCTATGTGTCTGTTCCCTTAACTTCTGAATCAACTGATAAATTTTCATGACACTTCAAGACAGCCACTGTGTGAATGTCGGAGGTTGGGTGACAAGACATAATGCAAGATCCTGAAATTTTACATAGTAATTTACTCTACGAAGGACAGTCCTTGACAATCCTACAGTCACTCAGCTGTTCAAGACATTCCTGGTCTTTTGTGGAACCTGAAGTTTCATTATTTTGTTCACAAGAGCGCATCACTAATCAGCTTCATTTGTGAAAACAGAATATCATACATGTTTCTGACCAAGCACTGTGTGTCCTGGGGAATGGTCAGCCATTACTTCCAACATCCAAGTCACCCTTTCATTGATCATCAGAAGACACATTTTCACCGCATTAGATTATGGGTTAAACAATTATTCTATACTCTGTACTTACCCAACTGAGAATCTGTATTGATGCCGCATCCGAACAGTTTATATTTTTCTCTGGCACTAGCAGCAAGTGCTGTGAAACCGTATCCACATGCAACATCAACAATCTGTGTGGCACAAACCAGTCACAAACTTTGAGACACCATAACTCATTTAAGTCTCTGTTTTTCCTACACAAATGATGTTCCAGTACAGTGGAATACCATTACAGGACACTCAGTGAACACAAGAGAAATTACATTTTCAACAAAAATCTGTGAATATTATTTTTACGATTTGTAATTACAGTGCCAAGCATACTCTATTGACATAACGCTTTACGATATTTTCTAGCATTCTAGTCTTTAAAAGTACATTCATTCAGTAGTGGAAATTTGATGTATAATAATTCATGCTTCAACACCACAAACAGATGTGTTCCCTACTGGCACCTCAGGTACATTATAATATAGCACATATGGGCCGAAATACACATCCATATTTTTTTAAAAATTATAAGTGAAGTTGCCCCTGGGGTTAAACATGACTCCTCAAGGATATGGGATGGGGACTGGGTAGTGCTCCATACTGTCTGAATGTTGGTACTAGACAAATATGTAAGGTCAGCCTCATGTTCCTGTTGCTTTACTTCTGGGGAAAGAGCTCATGGTACCCAATGGAGAGAAAGCTGGGTGGGCCCCTCTTTATCTAGAGATGGAGAAAATGCCACAAAAACATGTCAGGATAAGCCATCAACTTGATCATGATACAAGCTACATACAACTGTTTCTGAAACATCAACCTGCTTGTTACCACAATATTGGTGGCATGACATCTAACCTTATGCTAACTCCATGCAGTAGAGTCCTTCTTGAGAAGCTAACAGGGCCGCAGCTAGACTTACCTTATGCTGCTCTGCAAAATGTGTTCTGACAGGCTTTTGCAGATAGCTTATTGGTGATCTGCCTTTCTTCAACTGAAGGTTGACGCCAAGAGCGCCATGATCTGCGGCACCCCACACATAGACCCGCCATTTTGGCTGAGAGGTGCCTGCATACTGGAAGACTGATGTTAAAAAATGATATCAGTATAATGTGATGTTGCTGCACCACAAGTTGCCATTTTACATTGAACCGCAGAATAATGGAATGTACTCAATTGTGACGACTCCATTGTAAGAATAACTAGGGTAGTGTTTATCAACTACTTGTCAACAAATTCTAATTCTAGTTACCTCTATTTTTATATGCTTGTATATATCACATCACAACTAAAAAAAAAAAAAGGTATAGCTAGTAACTTCTCATTTTTCGTCCTTGTTTTTTGACACATTCAATGGTGTTACCAGTTTGACTGCAAGCAAGAGGGTGGCAGCATACAAATGTTGGTTGCTGTGTCATTCAGAACACTATAAACCCCGTATTATTGCAAGAATGTGTGTCCTCATGTACATTATTATACGTGAGTATTCAGTGTAGGCTGTTATATTTTCAGTTTTAACAAAACATAAAAGTTTTGAGTTTTTATAGCACAATTAAAGTAATTTAGATTTGTTAATTATCAGACACTTGACTACTGAAGATACAGTCTGCATCCCATCAGCCCCTGAAGTGAACTTATACTGTCAGATGAGATATGCCTAACTCACTCAACAAAATAATTGGCTATGGGCTTCAGCAATTCGAATCCACACTTGCAGCAGTGGCAGGAATTTTTCTTTTCACCACTATATGGGGACCAAGCAGTCTTATGTTCAATAAGCATTAGGGAATCTTCATGGGGGGACAAAACAGTCTCAGTGTGAGGCTGACCACATGCCTCCAGCTTGTGTCAAGGGCTAGAATGCATGTAACTTTACTTCCATGCCCTCTGTGTGCAATCATTGGGACACTGCTTTGGTAGAGGTTAAACACAAACTTCTTATGACTAGGGAGCCAGCATAGTGTAGTTGATATAACGCATATAGGCTGACAACCAGGGCTGTGGAGTTGGAGTCGATAAAAATGTACCGACTCCGACTCCAACCTAATCTAAAATCTTGATTAGATATTCCACCTCCAGAGCCCTGATAGCTACAATAACCATTAGACTTATACTTAAATATAGATTATAAATCTAAAAAGTAGCCTGATGATTCACGTGGTGGTGATGAAAGGCCTTATATGTTTATATCAATACATACTGAGATTTTATGAAGGAGTTGGAGTCAGAAGTTTTGTGTACCAACTCCACAGCCCTGCTGACAACTAAGGAATTATGATTTTTGATTCCTAGCAAGACGAGATTTTTTGTTCTTGAAAGTGTCCACATCAGCTCTAAGTTGCACATAGCATCCAATTCAATGAATACTGGGGACATTTTCCCTGGGGATAAAATGAAACCGATCACTCATCTCCATTTAGTGACAAAGTTAAGAATGCAATACAGTATATGCCTTCACTGTGTGCAAAGTGATAACATTACTTTGTCATAATAATAATGTCTAAGATAAATGCTGTTACATAATACAGTCTTTGTCAACCCATTAAGATACTAGCAAAGTTCTGATACAGACATCTACAGTTATAACATTTGAGTTACTTTAATTTATGCCATCACGATTTTCTGGTCCTTCATTATATAACATGTGATGTCAGCGCAAGTGAAGTTTTCCCCTCTTTTCACCTTGCCTTATCAAATTCCTTCCTCGTCGCACAATATGCCTTCATCTCATTGCTTGTACATGGCTGTGCATACAACCTGCCTAAATTCTGTCTCTGATACTGATTTCTAAATTACAGTTGCAGCTTGGGGCTTCTTTATATCAGGGTGTTTGCTTGAGATTGTATTTTGATTTCAGTTATGGTTACTGCCCACAGCATCATGCACATTTTTATTTCAGTTTTTTCTGGTAGATATGGAATGGAGTTTACTGGGGATAAATGGAGTATGAGGCACGTGGTGTAATGATGTAATGAGCATACATAAGAAACTACACTGTTTCTTATTGGATTATTTATTCACTTATTTAAGTTTTTTCATTACATCTGTTACACTGTTGACTCTCATCTTGTGTTACTTTGTTTTGCTCGCATCCCTGACCAGTCGTTCTGGATGATGACTTTGTATGTAGGGCTATATTGGAAATTAGGAGTGGTGCAAATTAAACCTTTGTATGACCTATATATTTTCACTGAGAAACTTAAAAATGCTGCACTCTTTATATTGTCCATTCCATGCACATAATATTACTAAAATATGGCTCACACACCAACTTGTGCACAAGAATTAAAATACATAAAGGTTGTCTTTTTTATGTATTTGAATTTTTGTGCACAAGTTGGTGTGCCATACATATTTTATGCTGTACTCTGCTGGGCACATCATTTCATTGGTGAACAATCACAACCAGTAAAGTCACTGGGAAAGGGAACTGTTTCACAGATTTTTACCATTAAACTCATATTCATAACCTTGCTGAGGAAGTATGTTTGATAAAATGCAATGGTGACATTCTGAGGGAACAGTTTTTTAGGAAGGCACCATAAATAAAAATTCAAAACTACAAACTTCATATTTCCTCCCTACCTACCAAACGGTCCCTTAAAAAACTGTGTGTCTTAGAACAGCCTCCAACCACTTCCTTTTGCACAAATTAGACTACAGCACCTTGAAACTGTGGTCCTCTTTCTTAAACAGACCACAGCAGAGATGATCTTTATATAGGAGGGTTGTGTGAGAGATGCTGGTAGGTGGTTGGATTACAAATTACTTACAAATGCTGCATCAACTTAAGAGATTACTTAGTATTCAAAGCATTAATGGGAAGAGATTCAGGAAGCAGTCCTACCTTCTGAGTACATAACACATATTAATGCTGAACCAACCATCTTTATGGATATCTGTGAACTGTCAGTGAATGCGATGCTGCTCTACATGGCACATTATATATTTCAATGACTTCTTATGCAGTCTGAGAAAATAGGTATGGCTCTGCAAACCACAAACATTATTCTGAAATCCTTCTTAAATTGAGATTTGAGGTTTCCACAGTGGCACTATTGGTCTTTTGTGATGTGCCACGGTGGCATTGGGTTAGCGTCTCACAACATTTTGAAGGAGTGTAGTGCCTTTGTGGACTCCTCAAATCTCGATGACAAATGCTGGGACACGAACCCAGCAACACAGCATCACACCACCAAAACAACACCTGAAATCTCATTTCTTAAATTGTGTTCATTTTCACACATGAATATTACCAGGTAATTTCTCTGCTTCCTCTGGGTTTATTGGGTATTTCCTTTTTACATAAAGTCGCACAGAGTTTTGAACACACGCCCAATTCTTGTTTGTGCCCTCATTGAATCTTCGCCTTTTGAGGAGCAATTTACTTTGACACCATGAGAGGTCTAACTTCTTTATGGTATTCATCACTGAACTGGAAAAGAAAAGAAAAGGAAAAAAAAGAAAAAAAAAGACAAGATTATTAATGGGTAGCAAGTATGGAAATATTCACGTCCAAGGAGAGGTTTTAAACCATCTGAAATAAAGGTTAAGTTCAGTCAGTCACCTTGTGTTCCAGCGCTGTTCTAGTTCAGCAATATCAATTCTAGCAACACCATATGTACTACCAGTAAAAGCAAACTCCAAAACGTTATACATACATATATATTTTGGATGAGTCTTTCAGTCAGTTAGTTGTCAGGTTCTTACCACAGAAGCTCACGCTGCATCCCAGGGCAGTCCAGCGGGATGTATTGTGGACCAAGTGGTTGGCACCGAGACAGACTTTCTCAGAGCACTTGGGTTTTATCCTGTCTTATCCCACCAATGTTCTGTACAAATACGCATTCATCTGTCATGAATGCTATATAGTTCAGATACATACACCATCCCTATACAACCCACTAAAACAAAAGTCAACAGCCCCAAAAAAACAAGTTGACTGGAGAGTACACAGATTACCATCGCAATAAACAGTACTAGTAACACTCCAAATATAACTAACTACAGCTGTCACCGCCCAACCACGAGACAAAATAACACATTTAACCTGCACGTACATTACTGCTACAATCTACAAACATAAGTTTATTCAAAATCGTTACGAGACCATCCACACAAATTGCTTGAAGGGCATGAAACAAAACTTCCACGTCACTTGGAGCTGACTTTGTAAGTTAAAAATCTTCTACCACACCAATATCCCTTGCTAATTCAAATGAAATATCCTAACACTGACACTAGCACAGTTATAATAATTCGTTGCGACGTACGGTAATTGCATTTAAATTAACTTTAAAACTGAAATTGGGTACACAGTGAATAACTTCTCGTCAAGGTTCTGCCACTGCTTTTGGATGTTACAAGATTTGTGACCCGGTAAATGAATGTATAGTTTACTCATATTGTGCCTTGCATAGTATGTGAGTGTGCAAACTGTAGACAAATGTTTGTATTTCACTAACATATATAACTGAAGATCAGATTATAGTCGTCTGGATTTTCAGACTGGGTAGTGTTACACGTCGACACTAACATTTTGGTGGACTATGCTGACGCAACTGAGTGCAAGCTGACGCTTATGTGAAGACAACACGTGCCTCCGAAACATCAACATTAACCTACAACACTACTCGGTATTAAAACACAGAGGACTACAATCTTAACAATTCCCCAGGTGAAAACCTGAAACATTACAGAACCAGTATTTGTTCACTCTTACTAGAATCTCACCAAGCGATCCTTAGCTCTTACACACGTAAGATTTTATTGATAACATGCGGTTTAATCCAGTCTTTGAAACGCTTAGTGTTCAAAATTTGGCGCATTTTTCCACACGGAGGCTAGTATAACACTGAAACTGTAGCTCTTTCAGGTATATGAGAACCAAATAAAAACGCACACACCATTCGCTACAAAACAACATACACCTTTTCAAACCAACATTGCTGAAGTCAAATTGTATACAGAAATTCTCATCGTAAAATATTTTGCTCCGAATTATTGACAATATTGCTGTATTATACGAAAATGTTTACACTGTTATTTTGAGACAATAGTTATTGAAGCTACATATTTGGAATATGGGATGATGTCTTAAAATTACTCCAATGAATTAAGATGTAACTTCCTATAACGGTCATACCCGTGTGGACTGGAACGTAACTTATCCGTGGTTCCTGCCTGTGCCTGGCAGTTGGATGCGAGGTTGGTGCTGGTGGGCTAGAGTAGTTGTATTTAAGTCGAAGGTGTAGAGGTTGGGTATAGTCCGACGAAGTGTGCAAGGTATGTGGTCCAAATGTGGGAAATTAACCAACGCTAATTTTATACGCCTAGTTAGAGATAACTTTATAGAAGGATGCAGGGCATTGACATCAAACAAAAGCAAGGTGCTTGCTTTTTGCCCAGATAAACATATCTGTAATAAAAAGCGGATAGGAACATTTGCTTTATCGTAATGAAGTCGTGCTAAAACGTGTTGCGTGTAGATATTTTTATGTGTAGTCGTGAGTGAGTTTTGTTGGGTGATATTTGGTGTGGAAGCTGGACCACCTAATTTCATCCATACACCATATGATCAACCAGCACATTTCTACCCTACAGGTTGAAAATGGCTAGAGGACAGCAGAAGCTTCAGTCACAAGCCAAAGCTGCAGAGAAACTTGCGAAGCAGAAGAAACAACAGGGTCATAATGCCAACATCCAGAAGAAAGCAGCACAAGCGGCTCTTGTCCATGTTTGTTCAGTTTGTAAGGTATGAGGTACCATGAAGTAATATTCATATTCATGTTTTTAGTTCATGAAGTTGTGTGTATCCGTGACGATATTAATAAGAAACTAACGCCTCTTTGTGTGAGTCATATGTCTTTCTTGCAGGTAGCCTGTCAGTAAAAGGCTGGGCCATGTAGTTGGTTTTTCTGTTCGTTCATATGTCATTCTGCCACTTGGTTCTGTGGGCTGAAATGTCATCATTTTATGAGGGAAGTGTGTTTACATTTTAGAGTGTTCTTCCTATCACAATGTATTAATCAGTGTATTAATTAAATTTTACAGCCTTCATTTTCGTAAGCGTCAAAAAATCATATCCCATGATAGTTCCCCCCTTCTCCAAATCATCAACAGGAGTGTAAGCCCTTGAATCTGATGCCTTTATAACAGCTGATAAGACTTGATGGCTGTGAATGGCATATTGAGGGACTGGTCATATGGACAATATGTGACTGAAATCTCATTGTTTCAGGCTAAGAATGGCCCTTCTCGAATCAGTGTTCATGTGTAGCTCACGATAGAAGAGTATAGTGGAAGTGTATGTAGATAAGTGAATCAATTCAAATCAAGTTCATCAATTTTGAATGATTGCCCTTGAGATTTATTGACACTTGTTGTAAAACATTGGCTGGATACTGAATTGTTTTAAATTGGAATGGGTTGTTTACAGGTATTACAGGCAGTTGTAGAGTTCTGCATTTGCAGTTCTGTCATTGTGTTTTCTGAGCTCAGTAGTTTTGCAGCTGGAATTCTGTCAGCTTCTTTTCTGAGCTGAGTGATTTGCCCTTGCCATTCTGTAAGCTTCTCTTCTGAGCTGAATATTTGCTAAAAGTCTCTTCAGTTCTTAGTCTTGCAACTGGAAATCTGTTAGAAGGTCTTCTGATTGAACCACTTCTGGAGTTTCTATCACCTGTACTGTTGCTGTGGCCATCCTATCAGCTTGTCTTCTTCTATTTTAATCGTCTGGAGTTCAACAGTAACTGTAGCTGCCACAAATGCTTCTGGTTTGTGCTGTAACTGTAGTCTAATTGTCACTGTTCTGTCACAGATTTTTGCAAAACTGTACAGAAGGATAGAAATTAATGTACCACTTTCACCACCTTTTATGCTTACAGCGCTTCGCTATTTATATCACAGTGCAAATGTTTTTTCAATGTGCCTTCGACTTTTTACACAATACACAGTAAAAGATTTCTCTGTACCGCAGTAACAGCCTATAATCAATCAGGACTTTCTTCCTTTCTTTTCTCTGTATATTCAGCAATCCACCCATTCTTTACTTTCCACCATATCTTAGTGTTGTCAGTTGTTGCCATTCTGTACTGTAGTGACCTTTATCAGTCATTTCCTTATTATTCACCATGGTCGTGCATGCACTCATTGGATGTGAAAGGCTGTAAAATAGCTGAATGACAGTTATGTCAGTCCATAATGTATTGTTCATTTTTTACAGGCCCAAATGCCAGATCCAAAAACATACAAGCAACACTTTGAGAATAAACACCCTAAGAGCGAGTTGCCAGATGATCTGAAGGAAATAACTCTATGATATTATTGTGTGTGGTACATCCATCTCGGACTTTTCACATTTTTTATGGGGAATGTTACGTTGTTGGGTACTTTGGACAGAAACACCAATACTCATATGTCTTGATAATGTCTGCAAGTTACTGTTGTGAGCATCTTTCAGTGGGTGAGGTGGGACATTAATTATGGCATTTTAGATGAGTTTGTTAACACTTCTTCCAATTATCTGAACTCTGAATTATCTGAAATCTAAATGAAATTTAGTTTTGAATGGAGTTGTTTTAGGCTGCTAGCTTTTTTTTTAAAGAAGTTAGAAGAGGTGGTTTCCAGAATGACTGATTAACTGCTGTGTTGCAAGTATAACAGTTACAGTTTTTGTTTTGACAGAATTTGAACAGGAAGAGCACATTACTCCCTGAGAATGGTGGATTTTATTTATTACATGTTCATGTAGATGGGATGGGCTGTGTACATGTGTTGGAGTGATGCTCCTGTGGAAGCTTATGTTGTAACATTTGTACCCCAGTCACTGGGTAGTAAGAATTTGAGTAATGTTTTGTTTTAACGGTCAATACTTTTAGTGTTGCATGAAAAATCCTGTATGGTAGGATAAAAATTGTAGGTATTAATTCTGATTAAAAAAAGGAACATTTTTTGATTAAAATTGAACACCAGACATTATTCTTGCATTTCAAATTGGTCATCCAAGATGTCAGGAATACAGGGGGTGGGGAACACAGTTTTTGTAGACATGAAGTATATGTAAATGTTTTCAGTATATTCTGCATCATTTTACTTATATTGTTACTGTAATAATTCCAGTGTAGTTAATAATGCAGACGTGTTTGAGGTCGATGCCATATGCATGCACGAAAGGGAATGCTCCAGCTAAAGGCGGCTGTGGTTCATTTCTTACCCTCTTAACTGAGAAATTGAAAGAATTTTAGTTGATAATGGTTTTGTAAAGTAGGTCATGGTTGTTGGCTTTGTACTTTGAAGATTTCTGAAAATTTTTTAGCTGTTCTGTTCTCCACTCACTAAGAGAGGAATGGTATATGGTCATCCCAGGGCCACAGCCTCTTTGTAAGGGGTAGGTTCTTTTGGTATTCAAAATGATTTTGCTGTTACAAACAAAAAATTCTGTGAAGACCTTATGTTGCCTGCTTAACTTTGCTTGTACCATGTGTAAGACATGTTAACAGAAATTCTGTGTGAGTAATTATGCAGTTTAGTGTTTTATTTCCTTTACACTACAGGTGACTTGTAATGTATGGATTTTGTTTCTGAAAATAAGAATGTTTACCAAAAACCCATAAAATGGAAAACATAACATGTAATAATGAGGGTGCATTCCTGAATATGCAAGAGTTTGGCCTTTGATGGTTAAATTAACTATTAATACACAGATACAAGGACACAAAACAGTGTGCAGAACATACAGACAAAACAGAAAGATCAAAATGGTATAAGTTTTCAGGCTTCTATGGTGGTTATTGCTCAGACAGTTCTTAGTCTTTGTAGGATAGTAACATTGCTTCAGTGTTCTGGAGGAACTTTTTGTCTCCATCGTCAGGGTGACTGAATTTAGTTCAGGCGGATGCTGAAGAGATTAGGGTCAGAGGCAGAGTCTCAGTATGACTGACAGCAAGTCAGTCCCTCTTGGTGTCGAGCCCCCATTAGGCTTGAAGACCAGATATTAGTCTGATTATGACTGTTTCTGTTGTGCCGTCTTTGTGTACCTTCCCAAACTGACTGGAAGGAGGTAATGTGTTAATTTTCTAAGAAGGCTGCAAGAATTCTGACCAATCAGACTCGTGGAAAGGGAAAATCTTGTACAGAGCCATTGAGAATTGAGAGTTTGAAGTGAGTCCAACAGATGGTCAGAAATGTGAAAGTAATGCGATATTGAGCCTATAAGGTTTCCCTTTGGGCTGTAGCAGTTGAGAAATGGAAGGTGAAGAGATTAAAGCCATGTTCATGTGGTGAAGGTCAATGCTGTGTTCTGCAGAACACAATATTGACCTTAACTGTCAGATCCTGCTCATCAACATCTGCATCCTGGCAAGAAAATCCAGGCATGTGGGCTGACTCTAAGGGAAGTTATAGAGATGGAGCTGCACCCCAACAGCATGAACTGGGGGGGATAGTTTCTTTTGAAGCAGGTCATGGAAGCCTCTCACCCATTCCCTGAAGGAAACGAAGCAGAAGGCATTCTCCAAGTATGCACTAGTGTCGCCCTTCTGAGGCAGCACTGCTTTTGGTACCCATATGAATGGGGTCTTTCGCTCTCCACCTTCCACCTTCCAACAGTTAGAGCCTAGAGAGATACCTAATGCATTTATTGTCACACTGCTTTCACATTTCTGCTGTTTGTGGGCCTTAAACAGGCTGTCTGTCTCACCAGACTTCCAGTTTCTATTGGCTTGGTGCAGGTTCTATCACCTCTTCCTTTCCAGTAGCTCTGATTTGCCACAGTCCTTGGAACCTTCCTATGTAACAGACATTTCCTTTTGCTAAACTGTTAGGGTAAATAAAGTCTCAGTTCTAGTTATCAGGTTTGCTTTGCACAAATCTAGCAGTCTGTTTAGTAAGTGGATGTGGCTAAATGGATCAAGGGATGTCAACTTGTACTTTGCACAATTCTCCACCCTTAGCTCTTTGGGTGGTCCCAGTCACACAAGTGTACAGCTAAACCAAATTGAGTGGTCCTAAAGACAGAGGCCAGCATATTCCTCCAAAATGTCGAAACAGACGTGTTGTCCTACATGCTGTAACAACCCAGAAGACAATAATGTGGTTCATGTCATACATAAATTCAAAATTAATAAGTATTAACCTTGGATGTAGCTGTATGTTTTTTAAGGTGGCTAGCTAGAGGAGTTTCTGGACGGTTTTTTGTTGGTATTAGATGATTCAGATGAAGTAAGTGAAGAAGGAAGACTAAAATACACCTGCAGCTGTACAAAACTGCTGATAGCAAGTGTATATGTTGAGAGTTGGCTGTGTCTGCTAGTGAGGATTCCCACAACCTCAAAGTTTTCAGCAAAACATTAAAGGCTTGCATGTTCAGGCTGTTAATTTTAACACATATAAATAAGTTTCAAACAAGATTTCTATATTTATATGAATTACAGCCTTAACAAATTCCACATACCAGTGGTACCCAACAAGTCGGCTCAAGGAATACTACTTCTGCCTTACAGCTGGAACATTATACCAGTTTGAATTTTGGTAGGACCTCTTGTTGGCTACATAAGCACTTACGAATTGCCATGTTACTTTACATTCTACACAAAGGTAACCTTAAAAAATTGTATAATTATGAAATTCTCATATGAAATGTTGCTGTACTGTATATGCAGCTAATGTTGTTCCCATCTCTCTGAGTTTGTGCAGTTTTGCTGTACATGCTGGTATGTACAAAATAAGATTGGCTGGCATCTCTTGTCATAATTTAATCAAGATTCATGATGATTGGTCAGTTGGCTGCAAAGTTATTTTAGAGGATAGGTACACAATAGCATAACAATATTACAGGCTCATATTTGTTTATAAATGGGGAAAGTAACCTTACAGATGCATTCTGGGTAGGTACAGCACTGACATGAACACACAAAAAAATGGGATTTTATTGGACTAAACATATGTTCATATTGGTGACTGTGAACACACATCCTTAGATGTTGCAGTCATTCACATGTTGACCATCATAGTTGAGTGGTTAACACTTGCGCTTTGCATTTGGTATGGTCCGGCTGAGGGTTCTGACTGAAGATTTCTGTGGCTTACCTCAATACTTCCAAGCAAATGGGGAATCGTATCTCTAAAAAGCTGATGGCAGCTTTCTTCAACACATGTCTAAGCATTTATTGCCATCTGTTTTTTATGCTGTGTGATGTATACAGTTTGAAAGCATTCCTAAATAAACTAAGAGGCAGACTTGTTACGGGGATTTTGAGTTCCCTCTTAAACCGAGTTATATTTTCAGAATTCGTATCCTGCGTTTCAGATAAATTGTGTTCATTTTCACTGCAGAGTGCAATATTGTCTTTCTTTTGTCAATTTCATCACAGGTCAGCTAACTGCACCTTTTATAATAAAATATGAGTTGTTGCCTATGCCTGTGTAACAATCCCAAATAAAATGTGAAAAGAAAAGTAATGTTTTTGTGACTTGCACAGTACTGATTATTGAATACTTTTGTATGTTTTGATAATTGGAACTGAGTTTTGTTCTTAGAAGTGACAGGTTGATACACTGTGTTGGCCATGACAGCTAATCCAGACAGAGTGTGCTAACATGTACTCAGTATCATGATGAAAATGAGTGAGAATGATGGTAGTTTACTGTAGGGATATTACCGTCTGTGGTACACCAAATGCTTTGGGAACTGTTGTCAGGTGTTTTTGAGTGACAGTGCTGCATACGAACAACAGTAATGGGAACAGATTAATGCTACGTTGAGTGCGTATAGTAACACTAAAGAGAATGGTGCCCATTGGAATATTTTGACACATATATTACTACATGTCCATGGATTTTATACTTTCTCTGGCTTGTATTTTCACCTAATTAAGTGGTGTCTGTGAAGTTGTGCAACTGCTGTAAGTTTTTGGGCTGTCATGGTGGGTGTTGCTCAGATATTTTTGTGTGTTTTTACACCATCACTCACCTGGAAGATGGAGGCAGCATGTTCCTCCAAAATGTTGGAACAGACATGCTATACTAAATGGTCTAAGAACGCATAAGACAGTCAGTCGGATCATCAGTACAGGATTACAGTATAGCCAATTGTGTCTTGTACAAGAGGAGCTTTTGATATGGAGCAAGTTAACTGAAGTGGTAATGCTTGTGACTGTGTGTGGGACATGCTTGGTTTTGTTCTCTGTTGGGACACCAGCTGTCCTGACAGGCTTATTATGGTTTTCCTGAGTCCTTTAAGATGTCACAATGTGACATAATTTTGGCCACAACCACTTCCTTCCATCCTCTTTTCAAGTTGCTGTTCACCAATCCTACCACTTGACGCTATAATGTCCGAGTTCTAACAGTGTCATGAAATAAATCACAAATAAATGAATGAGCATCATTTGATGGATCCCTGTTTTTGTGGGTGGCCAGCTGTACAGGTTTTATTTTAGTAACATAGAGTATGATTTGTGATGTTTAAGCAGTACGGCTTATGTGCCAGAAGTTTGCGATCCATGTGATGTGACTTTCTGTTGCCTCTTTTTGATGTGCTTCACTTGTCCTGCAGTATTGGAGTTTGGCGTGAAATTACTGAGAGTGGCATAATATCCCATGAATGTTTACCGTGTGGTATTTAACGCGTAATTGTCTATCCAGCTGTCATGTTTGACCTTTCTTGCCGTAATTTATTTGTAAGCCTTGTGAAGCATGCATATTTGGACTGAGTTTTCCTTGAAGTGTAGAAATTTTGCTGTTGAATAATATTCATTGTCAAGTTCACCAGTAATATTTTCTATGTTTTCTTTGTGTATTCTGGTTATGCAATAAAACGGAAGCTGATTGGGAATAGAAAAATGTTTACTTCACCATTCCTTCAGAGGAGGGACAATGGGACCAGGCAAAGTTTAGTTTATTTAGGAGAGTAGTCATCCTATGAAGTTCTGTACTTTTTCCCATAATTTGTGCAGGCAGCTATGGACTTGAATGTACCCCAGATTATTCAAGCTTATCCCAACAATATAAACACTTGACAGTGCTTCTAAGTAAATTGTCATTGGCCTGGGTGCTTGCACGTGGTTTGGTTTCTTCCAGTCTTAATGCAGATCTGTTTGAGAGGTCACTTCTTTTTTGATGCTTCAGTATAATTTGTGATACAGGTAACTGTCATTGTCATATACTGGCTCAATTCGCTGAATCTTGATATGATATTATGTAAGATAGCTGTTTTGTGTGTGTGTGTGTGTGTGTGGGGGGGGGGGGGCGGGGTGTATGTGTGTTGTTGTAATGTAACATCTCAGAAGATGGCTAGAAGAGGGTGAATTTCACTGTATGAGATCTGTACAGTATTGGATGGCTTTGCAGAAATTCAGATTTACTTACAAAAATTTCACGTATATTATGAGTTTTGAAGACCTAGAGGAAGGACATAGAGACATCACCAAACCAAAACATATTACTCAGGAAAAGAAAGAGGGTAACCTACCTGACTGGTGTTTGGAGATGTGTAATTGCCTGCCTTATGGCCTGAGCTTGATAATGTTCATGCCAAGAAATATGGGGCAATGATATGCTCTAATGTCATGCCAAGAGATAAGAACATGTAAGGCTTGTCTTCCCACAATTTGGTACATGGCATGTGAATGATTCTTCAATTAGCCTTTTCCACTTACTACTTCGTTCCCGTAAAAATTTTTTCATTACTCCATTGCCTCTGTCTTTTATTTATTCAGTCTAATATGATGCACTTTCTTGTTGGCTTTTGTCTTATGAATACCTGTTCTTGATAATTCTTCACCCTCCAGAATTTTTCGTATGTGAAGGTCAATCAGAAAGTTAAATGTATGGGACATATCTTTAAGTGATTCCGTGAACCTTCTATATGTATTATGTGATTGTGAGCACATAAATACTTTTTTTTTCGTAATTCTTGTGGATATGGTTCCATTGCAGGGCAAGGTTTTCTGTCTGCTATCCATATAAGTTGGTAATTCTTTGAAACATTATTTGACATTTATTTCCAAATCTTCATCAGTTCTGCTTGTTACATGTGGTGTTTTTATAATGTGAGCCTGGGCACTGTATAGCAGGTGGCATCACCAGTCCTTAATGCAGCAGCAATATTATCTGCTCTACAGTGCACATTCCCACATTAAAAATGCTGTTGCTTTGGTGCTGAAAATAGATGACACTGCGATACAAGATTTACGTTACAAAAACTGTAGAAACATCATTGAAATGATGACATGAAGAACAGGACACTGATTTTTATGACAGAGGAGTGTAAGTGTCTCAATTACCAGAGATATGTAGAAAAATGCATTATGGTGGCGTTGTATAATCCACATTGAAGATTCAGAGAATGACCTTGAAGATATCTTCCATGTAGGCTTATTTTCTAACTTGGCCTCATGCAGTTTAATTTCTGGTATATCAACATGCATTTCTTTCATTCTTTGCCTTCCCCCCTGACATAAGAATTTATATTTTGAAGTACAGCCATGTAATAAGAACAATCAAACGTGTTATGTTTGTGTAAAAACCATGTTAACTGGCCCCAGTTAACATGAGCACTTTCTCATTACTGGAAGAGAGTATGAATATATACACATAAAATGAGCCAGGTTCTCATACTGTATCCAAGTTTAAGATCCCAAATTGTTCTGTAAGTGTATTATGAAACTCTGTGTAGTCACTGGCAAAGCATTTATGTTAAGTGTGTGTGGGTTAACGTGGTTATGTGAATCCTGTGTCTTGAAATGATGGATGGTAAGGACTGTCCTTTCATAATCTTGCACTGTTGTAGGTTTGAGAAGAATTGTGAAGGGTTAGCTGAAAATCTGTTTTGCAGTGGATATGAAGACACTTTGAAATGCATTCATTTTGAAATTTGAGTATGTAACCTGAAATTTCTTGTAGTTTTACAGTCGTGAATATGCCAGGCACATGTGAGCCATGTTTGTGGATGAGCAGACAGGTACTTTGAACATGATACTTTCTGTGGACTAGAAACTGTCATGGAAATATGAAGCTTATTGGTAAGGAAATCCAGTTACAACAGGCTACTTTGTTTAATGATTGTACTGTGCTGAACAAAAATGGTTGTGCCACACTTTTTTAATTTTGTAAGGAAAGTTGTGATAATGGTTTATTGTGTCCCTGTATCTGCTTTTTCCAGTACTTTTGTTGACACATGTTCATGAGTGTTAATGTGAATGTCATGCTTGTAAAGGCTTTATACTTTATCTGCTAATTACCAACATGACAGTTGTGTAGACTAGAGACCTTGGAGCAATGCTAGCAACACCACTTAATACACAGTACCTTTTGCATGGTAGTAGGTCATGACACATGTGCCTTTGTCATAAAATATGACATTTTCATGATATTTGAATATCTAGGTTTGACTTTGATGGTCCATTGGGTCTGGATGTCAAATCTAGTATGTAAAGACTGCAAATTTTGAATGATTTTTTTTAATGCTAGCATTTATATACCCATAAAGAGAAGAAGGTTGAGGGGGCCTAGGATAGAGGAAGTAGCAGGAGGATGAATGAAACTGCATAATAAGGAGTGATGATTTACAGTCCTTGCCAAATATTAGGTTGATTACATGAAGGAGAATGAGATGGGTAGGGCATGTGGCACATATAGGAGGGAACAAGAATTCGTGCAAGGTTTTGGTGGGGAGAGCTGAAGGAAGAAGACCACTGGAAGACTCGGGCATAGTTGGAAGGCTAGTATTAAAATGGATCTTGTAGAAATAGGATGGGATGGTGTGAACTGGATTCACCCACCTTAGGACAGGGAGAAGTGGCAGGCTTTTATGAACACTGTAATGAATCTTTGCACTTCCTGATGTGTGGGGAATTTCTTGGTTAGGCAAGGAAGTACTAGCTTGTCAAGCACAACTCCACTTCATGGAATCAGCATTCATTCTATCAGATGTAATCAGTATCTAATGATATTATAATGTCTGTTGGCTCCTGGTTTGTTACAACTGCCGGTCTGAACCTATGTAGTGTCAGTCTCTCCTGCCAGAGCTGCCTACTGATTTTTGGGTAACCTGTAGAACACATTCTTTGAAGTGCCCTTAAATTTATGACACATTGAGTGGAATTGCATAAACAGATTAAGATGTTACATGTAGTTAGAATGATAATATTAAGATGAACTTTTAAAAAAATATGTTGATGTGATGCAAAGTCGATTGATCTGGTGAGAGTAGTTGAAAGTTTTTGAAGTGATTGTATTGAGCTTTAGGTTCTGTAAGAACATTGGATGTATAGATGGGTAAGTAACTAAGTGACTCAGTGATGGCCAACTTGTATTTTTTTCTTGTCAGCCGTTTCCTGATGTAGTAAAATGAAATGTCTGTGTAGTAAGTTATAGAAATACCAATTTTTATTAAATTTTTAATTGCGCTTGTATCACAATACAAAACTTTGTATGAACTACACAAAAAGATCCATGGCTTTGAGTGGGGTTCATCTGCTTAATTGAATCCCCGTTGTTGATGACTTTTTTTACAGTGATATTTTGTTTATATCAACGGCACAGTAGGTGGCACTAGACTTTCCAGTCATTTTCATTTGTTTTTGGCAAGAAACCAGTCGTTTGCCAGCTAGGTGTGTTAATTCTCAAGACAAGTTTACAAGGGACTTGAGTAGCAACTATAAAGTTAATACTGCATTCAAATTATTCTTCTAAATCAGTTAGGTTAAATTCACAGATTCAGTTCGGTTTGTGAGTTTACAGAAGTCTTGATGTAGGGTGCTTGAAGTCAAGTGGTCTTTAAGAATGTTCTACTGTGTAACCCCGAAAAAATATTTTTCCGCTCAGTCTCAGCAAGTGTGCGTGAAGTTCCACACAATGTAGATTTTGGCTTTAAACTGAGATGGAAGTTCACATTCAGCCAGCATCTACGATACCTACTGGGTTGGAGGTTGGATGGGCCTGAGGGCCATTCTGTATGTGGATGTGAAGAGAAAATCCCACCTCTTGCAGGAACTGAGCTTAAGTCTGATGGAGAAGGTCATAAAGTGTTCTGATGGTGGCTGAACTTTGTCCATCATCTTGTGTTTGACAAAGGACACATTTTGGGAAATGGATGTTTCCATCTGCAGGTGAAAGAGAGGGAGGAAGCTATCATTCTTAGGAGTGAAAAGGCACAATTTAAAGTAGTATTAAGAAGATACATGTACATTCTCATTTTACTCTGTTGAGGAATTTTTTATGTTTAAGAATGATTGGTAATACTGTATGTGAAATATTTACAGTATTTTTTACTGTACTAATTCTATGTATTTTGCATGTTTTGTATGTTCGTGACTTATTCCACATCCTACTGTCATTTTGGCAAACTTCTGGATCTGTGGAATATATGTATGTATGTATGTATGTATGTATGTATGTATGTATGTATGTATGTATGTATGTACAGAGTTGGCNTGTATGTATGTATGTATGTATGTATGTATGTATGTATGTATGTATGTACAGAGTTGGCTGTGATAGAAAGAGCTATCACAATCTCTCTCTCAGACACACACACACACACACACACACACCTTTCACATATGGGTGGAACACATCCATTTCCAGAAACATATGCATTTTTGGACGATGAGATGATGGACAAGTCCAGAAACCTTGTAAGTCTGTGTAACAGGTCATGTCTATTGGTGTTCTCTTTTATCATAAATTATAAAAAGCGGCTACTTATAGTTGAGTATTGATGAAACATGAAGTGTGTATCTGGAGTATGTAGTGTATATTTGGTGTGTGTGTGTCAGGGGAGTAAACATTTATCATTATCCTTATTTATCATTTTAATGGGCCAATACACAACAAATGAATTTTCTCTTACATCATCTGATGTCTCTATTGAATGTGGTCAGATGGGTAGGCAAAAGGGCACAATGTCCCCATAGGTTCAGTTTAATTTATGAACTATGTATGGAATGTCTGTATACTAAGGATAATTTTAAAACATTATAACCAAAGTGCTGCATTTAAATCACCATCCAGTATATTTAAAATACATGTGGAGGAATCAACCTCATTTTTTCTGTGTTTAAATTTTAAATGGGATTTTACTATGTTAGAAGGGAAGGGCAATTTTAACCCTTTGGCACCAAATATCAGGTATACCTGTGACACATTGTAATACTCAAAATGCCAAAAGAGAAGTACAGCTGATGGCATATCTTGGCTTTTATTATACAGCCCCCATTTAAATTCAGTTTGCTGCAAATCGCACTGGGCATTTAATTCTGGCACCAAAGGCTTAATTTTACTACATTCTGTTATGGTAGGAGGAGCAAAGGGTTAATATTTGGGGTTTTGCAACAGTGACCTCTGTTGAGGGGGGGTAATTGATTTAGTGCAAGATACATGTTCCAAGGTTTTAAATAGCATTTATGAAATAACCAGATGTAAGGATGAATTCAGTTTTATTTTTTCAAGTTTTGTTTTGAAGTAGTGGTTTGCAGTCAGTTTTTATTTGGATGACCTGTTTTTAACATTGCTTTGACGTATCGTTTTTGATTGTAGGAAGTCTGGTGCCACTATGCTTTTTAAAGATTTGTAACCATTACATTACAGTTTATGTGATTCTTCAAATGATGGTATAGCAACAAACAGCTCATAATCTCTTAAAAGAAATGTCATTGTTCCCATCATTAATCATTAATGTTTTCTTACTAATGAACATGGAACAGAACTACCTGATCATGCTAATGCTATAGTATTTCTGTATGTTAGTGCAGTGGTTAAAATATTTATTGTAGGTGTTGATCAAAACAAAGCATGGCAGCATATTGGGAAACACATAACAAAATGTATGTCCTGTTGCACTGGTCTGTATTTCACCTACAAATACTAATTACTTTTTCCTTACACACATTTAGCATTTCTTAATGGCCTTCATACGGCAGTATGCGTGGTAGTAGTGTCTTGGCTTACTGCTAATTACGTAGTGCAACAGCTTTGAGGAATAATTGTTATTTAGTGCAGTGTGTAAGAGTGTGATTTCCTCATGTCTAAGCCATTGATTTCAGTGTGTCATGTATGTAAGATGGAAGTAAATATTTGGTTCTGTTTTGGTAGACAACAGACTGGATGAGCCACATATGCGTAGTCCACTGGATTAATTAATTAACCCACATGGTTGCCTTTATTTTAAACATTTAGAATTAAACTATGTGGGTATAGTGATTGGAAAATAGGGTCAATAAATAATAATTATAATAAGGAAGATCAGTACAGTTATCAATCTGTCATCAGCAGCAGCGCACACAGCACATACATACACACAGTCATACACATTACAGTAGAGACAGCTAAAGATTGAGTACAGAGGCTTTGCTTGTGGGGCATACTGTGTAGAGTTTGTGTGGATTCTGAATCAGGATCAGTTGCAACTTCCCTGTATGTAAAACATATATATATTTATATATGTATATGTATAACATGTCAGATGCTCTTAACTGTATTTTAAATATTTTAGAAGTTTATTTTCTAAAAGTAGATATTGTTTTTACTGTACTGCATAATTATGAGTCTGTATAATCACTTTGTATATAATGCTGTTTGTTTAACCCTCAAATCTTATTGTGGTGTGGTTAGCTTGAGTTGTCTGTGTAAAATGAAAATACATGATGTTCATTGAACAAGCAGGACATGAATCTTTTGTACTGCAGTCAAGGATGCCAGAATTCTTCTTTTAAATTATTATAATATTATGTAAAGTGTGTGTATTTTTTTTTTTACTGACAGGCATCATAACTGATTGCTTATATAGGTGCAAGAAGTAGCATCAGGATATGACTGTGAACATAATGTATTTTTCGTGATTCCTAATTGAACTTCCTTTTCATTTGCACACAAAAATTATACCATATATATCTGTATGCTGCAAAGAATGCAAAGTACTTATTTCTCAGTATTTAAGTGCATTTGAGTGGCATATATGGGTAGGTACAAGGGCTGTAAAGCAATGTGCTGGCTCATTGAGCCATGTGATGTCACCGGTAATGTGCCAAAGGATAAAATTAACATTTAAAACTTGTCCGGATTACATCACTTTTGCTGATTCTGTGCTTTGAAGACAATAACTAACTACTCTTAGGCAGTTATGTACTTCTTGGGTTTGAATTTGTATGCACACAGTGCAATCCTGTACCAATTGCAGTTTGGAAACTGAATTTCTAGTATTCATAGTTTTTCCTTTGTACATATTTTTGCCAACTGAAGTATCTAGTTTTATATAACAATGACTCTTAATTTGTGTATACATGGAAAACATCAGTTGCTTCAGCACCACGATATCTACATTTTCTGAGCAGCGCTTCAATGGCATCTGGAACAAGCTTCCTGGTTTCTAGGTTACCGATGCAAAGCATCTTTTTGGACACCATTTGCATTTTGTATGTAATTAATTTTTAAACATGTTATTACATATATTTTGTGTTTTTAATGAAGGAACAGGGAATTAGGCTTCAGTGAGTGTGCCTGTCACTGCAGAGGCCTGGGTTCAATCCCAGGTCAGTCTGTGTGGGATATGTGGTGGAAAAAATGGCACTGGGATAGGGTTTCCTCCAAGAATTTTGGTTTTCCCCTGTCAATTTCATTCCACCAATTCTCCATACTCTTCTTTCATCTGTCACTAATGCTATGTAATATTGGAAACTGACACACTTAAAACATTCCGTGATTATCAACAACTACTGTAAAAGATAAAAGGTAAAGGTGATCCCCTGACTTGTCAATGCAGAAACAGAGGGGCAGCAGAAGTATAGCTCTACCTGTTCTCAACCCTGGCACTAGATGGGGTGAGTGGTCAATGCCATGCGTCTGCCACTGGTACCCATTATAGAGGAGGCTGGGTGGGCCTTGGAGCCAGTTGGGACGGGTACAGGTTATCTTGCCCCCACTGGGGTTCAAACCCTGGACTGTCCAGCCCATAGTGAGTTACTATACCAAATATGCTATCCTGGCCATTAACAACTAGTCTAGTTCCCATAAACCCCATTTTCCCATAAGTCCTTACCCTTTCCAACTGCAATGTTTTTGAAGAATGTAACCCTTTCAATTAGCAAGGGACTGCTGTGCTATCAAAGACTGTTTTATAATATGACATGTTTCCCTTACATAATCTTTAGCTTGCACTCTTGTTGAGTTTACTTACTGTTCAGTATCCTGTGTATTCTTATTGGGAATACTTTATATTATGGCAGTTTATTTATTTTGTTACTTCGGCATGAAACCCTCGGTTATATTACTTATAAAGAATAAGTTTATGACCTGATTGTTACAATTTCAGATAAAATAATGCATAGCAGTCTTTAAGCACAGGTACTTTAAGTGAGATTAAATCTTTAAAGAAGAAGGAAGTTTTAAATAACTGTATGATTTTTTTAAATTTTGTCTGTGCACAGATTTAGGGTTTCATTTATGTGAAGGCTTTTTAAACAAGAAACAGTAGTTTACAAATGTTATTCTGTACATGAATTTGGATGTGATATTTTCCTCTTGGCTTATGAGTCTTCAACAATTTCATTGTCAACTCTGCTGTTTCTTACTCCTGTCTTGCCAGTCCATGGGTAGACCTCAGGGCAAGGCTGACATGTCCGCATGTATCGCACGCCTGACTTGTGCCACAGGTTGCATACTTTGGGATTGTTACATTTCCTGGGTCGTTCCTGTTGATTAATCAGGCATTGCTCATTTAGATTGCTGTAGCCTTACCTGATATGAATGAAGTAAGATCTATAAATGACAGCAGACTATGATGAAATAATATATAATGAGCAAGGTACACTTTATATTTATACATAAGTTATTTATTTGCAATCCAACATGTCATGTCTCATTAGCTAATGGGCTAATAAGGTGCGATATGTTGGATTGCAGATGGGTAACTTACATCTATGTACAAAGTGTACCTGTTTGGTTATATATTATTTCATTATATTGGTGTACACACTAATGATGTATTACAAAAAACAGCAATATGTTGGATTGTTATACTGCTGCTCTATTTCGCTTGTCTATTGCATTGTGTGCCAGATGTGACCCGAATCTGCTAATTATTTCACAGACTGCAGCAAATATTATTCCATACACAGTGTCATGTCCTCTTAATTTTAATTCACTCTAGTAGTAGCAACTAGTACTGCCATGAGGTTTGGTAATACTGATGGCTGTCACTGGGGACAATCCTGAGTTGGCTCCGTACACCTCTCATCCTCATCTTGTCTCTATTGAGATCCCTGTTAATGTTATCCCCCATCTCTATCTTGGCCTTCCAAATGATTGTTTTTCAAATTGTTTTCTCATTAAAATTTTGAACACATTTTATGTCTGTCCATCCTATCTACATGCCCTGACCACTGTAGTCACTTTTGTTTTTACTGTTAGATGACTGTAAACAGTGAAATTCCTTTTATACTATCCTAAACTACCCGGTTATGTATGTGTAAATTTTATTTCGTCCACATGTTATTTTCAGCACTTGTTTTCACTCTTGTACTGCTTGGTTTTTTTCTGTCCATGGAGTAAGAGACAAAGTTTCACACTCATATAAAAGAGTTGGTAATATTTTTGTTTCATGTATCATGATCTTTAGTGTTGTAAGCCAGTAATCATAATGGTAATAGTTTTTGAACTGAGCAATGATCATGATTTTTAATGTTTCATATTTTTCCTCAGTTTGTGCCTTGTTATGTTATTAACTACTGTGAACAAACAGACTGCTATCATAATTTTCTGTATTCATTGTGTCAGGACAGCATGTTGAGACATATATCATTTTTACCCTGCCGTGAATTTGCAGTTGATGAGAAGTGCTGGGGTTCCCATAGACTGTAGACATTCCTTGAAGTGTACATGCAACCAATGGATGCATGGTGGTGGTGTGATGACATTCAGGAATATAAGAGGTTTGAGGTGAATGCTGTAGTCTGATGTAAAGGTTGTGTAGGCGACATTAATAACCACTGTGGCCATCAGTCATTTAAGATTTTCCATGGTTTAGTATTTGAATTGCTTCTCTGCTAGATAGTGTAAACTCAAGTAAGTGGTAAGAAGCAAAGCACCATGGTACAAAAACAGAGGTTTTCTTATTCTAAACTTAATCTGTAGATGGAGGTGAGGGTCAGCTTTATTTCCTAGCCAACTCCTGGTGAAAAACATACAGTACCCACTGCGTCAGGCTGGGGAATGCATGACTGGCATGGACGGGGTGCCAAAGCAAATAGCCCCCCAGCCTTGTTTAGCCTGTAGTCTCAACTACTGATGAACTATCTGGGTAGGAGTCACTAAACAAATTAAGAATTATAGACTTACTGGGTAGTTGCACTGGAATGGTGGGAAGCTGTTGATGCGAGACAGAGGAGTAGGGTCACGGACCCACTGAATAGCCTGCCAGTTGGTCACCAACCAGACATCTTGCATATTGACGATGGTGTCAAGGAATGCAATAAATCCTTCTTTGTGATGTGGCTGTGTGAACCAGGCAGCATGGTAGAAGAGGCCAAATGGTGCCCTGTGGAATACAGAAACAGTGTCAATAACTTCCTTCACCCATTTTATACAAAACCCAAAACAGTGAGATATACAAGTCTATAATTTTAATTGTTTTATATGGGCTGAGGACTTGTCTGTCACTGTAAGGAAAGAACACAGGTTTAGAGTGTTCGAGAATATAATGCTTAGGACAGGAAGTAATGATGAAGGTGAAAAGACAGTGTAATGAGGAGCTTAATAATTTGCACTGTTCAGATATTGTTAGGATGATAAAATAGGGTGTTAGGATGCAAGGGTGCTAACGGGGAAATGAGAAATGCATACAGAATTTTTGTTGGAAGCTCTTGAGGGAAACGATCAAATGGAAACTCTACCCATATTATGTTGCACACAGATATCTGATATATACTTGTATATTTGATATATGTACAAATTTTGAGAGTTGGATGTTTATCTCTTAAGACGACAGTTTTTTTTCTGGCTTCATTATTAGTGCCAATGGCTTGTGTTGAACTCCAGCCCTTGTGCATACTGGCGAAGTATATTAACTGCTTTGGCCTTGCGTTATGATGGTTAGGGCCCTGGCCTGTCACCACATGTCTTAAATAAAACTTCTTATTGTAATAACAGATGGGAGATGGTGTACAGTTGGTGGTATTAAATATTAGTCATACATTGTGTGGCTAAGTGATTAAAGTAATGGAAGATATACTGGTTTGGAACAGGTACATGCTTTATATAAATGGAGATTTTTGGTTCATGCACATAACCTAGGAAGATTACCATCTTCTGACATGTGATGCCACATAATCTGGTAGATATATACCAGCCTACATGGCATCATCCCAGAAGACAGTCATCTTTATACAATGGAACATGTATGCACACGAAATGAAAACTTCCCTCTGTTCAGTTGCATGTATCACATTGATACAGCCATCTGGCTGTGTCAGCTTATGAGAAAGCCTTCTCTGCTCTTCCCTATCCTGCATATACATTTCCCTTGCAACTGCCCACTACTTTCTGACTGGCTGTTGTACAATTTCTCTCATCTGATATCTCCATTTATTTCTGGGCCTCTGCTGTGTTCATTTATGCCATATATTCATTTTTAATACTGTCAGGAATTTTATTATTTGCATAACATGAAACTATATCCTTAATTTCACCATCTTCACTTCTGGGTTCCTATGTTAAAATTTTGTGTAATTTTCTGATATTGGATTTTGTCATGTTGTGGTCTTCTGGGCTGTAATACTGTGCATACTGGTAGGTGCCTATCAATGTTTCGGATAAACTTATGTTTATACATCCTGTTGTGAATTCGTACTTAAAGTAATATACAAGATTAGTCGTTTACAACAGATTTTTAGATTCAAATATCACTTTCTACTACATGTTTTGGCCATAATCCCGGGCATCATCAGGTACTGCACTCAAAGTATCTTGAAGGATTGTACAATCAACAGTCAAGAGTTGAATGAGATCTCATTTTTCACACTTGTCATACTGATTAAAAAGCCAAGTGTCCCCAGTTAGTCCTGACCTTGATTTCAGGCTTCCGCTTCAATGTTGATGAGATGTGTGCTCTTCTGGGATATTGCACCACCACACGCCACAGCGTGATATCCCAGAAGAGCGCTGATCTCACCAGTTAGTCCTACAAATAAGCCAAAAATTTGTGTAAAATCTTTTGTGTTAGAATGTAATTAACAACATAGTGAGTACTGCCGCCTTCAGTTGCACAACATAACGTTATTATAGACTTGAATCCTCCGTGTCATCCTACTGTCTTGTGACAGATTCAGGCTCTATGAAATGTATATACGTATTTATTTTTTTATTTATTTGCATAACATTGTTCCAGTATACAAGACTTTCCATGATGAATTCGTGTAGTTCCCATTAGCTATGAATGCAGATATCTACCATTTTTTTTACTCATCGTGTTACAGTTTTCAGTTAAAAGTATATAATCTGAATAAATGAAGCTTCATATAAATGTAGAAATTTTTTTAATATCAGTTTAATTATCGATAGAATTGGTCTTCCTTCCTTTTTTTTTTTTCGGAAGAGTGTAAACACGGGGCATATGTCTACTACGCACCGGCCAGTAGAAGATGGTGTTGGAGTACTGAATGTTGGAGGAACTTTTGTTGACTGTCACGAATCGTATTGGAATGTAGCTTCGAAGATCGCGTTGAGGTATGTAGTCCATTGATCATGAAGTTAATTTATTATTACCATCTTGTATATCATAACACAGTCTTACATAAATAAATCGAGGAACCCATTCTATCATAACATTATATTATGCAATTGAAGGTGGGAATACTGACTCCATCCTTAATTATATTTTAACACAGTGTTTTACATAATTTTCCCGCTTACTTGAAGCACCCAGCTTTTTAATCAGAATGAAAACAGTGAAAAATGAATCTCATTTTCATTCTTGGTTGTTGATTGTGCAGTACTTAAAGATATTTTTGAGCATAGTACCTGATGGTGGCCGGATTTATGGCCGAAACATGTTGTAGAAGTTTCTGTTTGAATGTATTAAAAAAAGAGTTGTGATTGAATAATTGTGTATTATTCCTTTGTTTTGGATAAACATAATGCCTCCACCTACAGGGTAGAATGTGGGGCGGTATGTTAATTTGAAAACTTAGTAACCACATACCAGAGTACATGATGTCATAACCTTCTTTCTCATTCTTAGTATTATAAATTTCATCCCTCCTGTTTTTCAAGCTGCATGGATCTCTCAGAACTCGTGTTTGTCAGTATTTATTCCATGTGTGCAACAGCGCAAGTAATAGGCCTACATGTTCTATGCAAATATTATAAGCAGATGTGGGATTTTGGAATTCCATGTGATATGTCTAATGGCCTGGTTAATTTCAGCAAAGAAAACTGCAGTGTGCAGCCATATTCTCCAGTGATATGCATATTTAATTTATTCTGTTTTGAAACTATGATAAATTTATGTTAAAACTAGTGTTACCTGTTAGTTGTGTAATGGCGTTCAAAATTTTTGATAAGCATCTTGTATACCCCATCAGCTGTAGGTGGATTACTACAGGCATCACCCATAGAACATCGTCCACCATTCAGGTCCTGCCACATTACCATAGGAACCTCCCAAACACCTTTAAGATCAGGACAAAATGGAATAAAAATCAATATACTGGATAGAAAATTGAATAACTAAATGCTGCAGTGCCATGTTTATCACTTGATATTCAGGATGTGCTGGGACTTAATCTTGGCTCTGACTGTGGCTATTTCACATGCCCTTCATGGTTTTACTCATCCCATCGAGGAAGATAAAGAAAATGTCTTAAAGCATTGATGTCTGCTGTCACATTGCTGCATCTGCTGCAAGTTATTTTTGTGTGTCTGCCAGCAGAATTTTGTGTTCTAATGTTTGGAGTTTCTGTAGCTTTTATTCTGAGTTTCTGTACTTTCTAAATTATTATTTTTTATGGATAAGCATCTTGCACATACCACTGAAACTAATAGTTACAATATATCTCATTTGTTTGTTGTCTTACAATAAGACATTAGGAATCAAACTGAAACAGGTTGACTTGTTTTGAAAATGCTATGTCTATGGAATGATCAAAAAGTCATGTGATCCATTTTTTGAAATACTGCCTATTTGTCAAATGAAAGTACATTAAAATCATGGAACAAACACAGTGTTAAGTGTTGGAAATACCCACCATCCTCAACAATTTAACTACATTCAATTACAGCTGTCAATAAATATTTAAATATGGGGCATACTGTTTAAACAGTTAGGATTTTATTGAGGAAGTACCTGCAGACAGTGGTTTTGATCTGGATACAGTAATAGTCAATGATAGCATTAGTAAATTACCACTTAGGGTTGATAATGATAGCAGTGAGTCTGTAGTTGTGGTATGAGACCAGCAGTACGTACGTGGCTGGATTCCAAGAAAGTATGGATTACCAGTATATTGTACTAATAATGAGGAATGTCATGGATATAAATAGTGCTGAATGTCGCATGGACATTCTTTGACTCTCCAGTCTTTTGTTAATTCAAGTATGATGATTAATTTTGGATCTATGGTTTATTTACTTATTTATTTTTGAAATGCTGTTTTTCATAAAAATGAACAAGAAACAGTTTGGATCCGCATCCAATAGCCAGACTTCAGTGCATTAAAGTTGGTTAATTGTACCTCTTATTGCATCTTTCCAAGTTTGTCATTTACTACACTTTCTAATTCATTGCTGTGTAACCTGTGATGTTCATGAAAGAGTCGTGCAGTGTATGCTGTGTAATCTATAAAGTTACAGAACAAGCCATTCACTGTAATTGTGCTGAACACCAGAGTGCAGTGTTAGCACTCCTTTGTATTACAAATGTCTGGGAGACCAATTCAGCTTCTTGTGGCAAATGTTGGGACATGGTCTTTCTGATGTATGTCATGTACCACCTTTCTTAAACATTTGTGGTGTTACGTGATACTGTAGCAACATCACAGAGTGACAATTACTGGTCCTCTTACAGTATGTGCCTTATGTACCTCTCAGAATTAATTGGATGTGCATAAAACACAGGACCAATAAATCTTGCACTCAATGTGCATCAAACACTGACTTTTACACTATGGAGTGGAACTTAATGTGTAGTGTTGGTGTTCTATGCTCCAGCATCTGTTTATGTTATGTATTTATGTAGCTGTTCCAATAAAACCAAGTTGTGTCTTAAGAATGTGCCAACTTGGATCAGGCTTACCATCATGAACTGACTGAAAGTAACAGTCACAGACATTACTGGATCAAGTGGCTGACATGTGTATTGTCTGTGGTTTTGTATACCTACAATGTGGCTACATGTGTTGCGGCTCTCACAAAATTCCCTTTATATTGGACGTGGTTAGTTTACACTACAGCATCAGGTGTTTTATATGAATCATGTGTGACGTGGAAATCTGCTAGGAAGTGGATAGAAAATTCAATAGAAATGTGAAAATTTATATTTTTGTGGCAGTGACTGAATATTTCTTTCTTCTGAAATGTGGCATCATGTAGCTTTGTAAGTAGATGCAAATGTTTTGGATGAACTTGCTGCCTCCATCTTCAGGGCAGAAGAATACCCATCTGCTTAGCACTTATCTAATTCAACATGACCCTGCCCTTCTTTGTTCACCAGTTTTGATGTTACACAAAAATTCGTCTTTGATTGTAACAATGAGTGTCTTTGTGCAAATCCTTTTGTGCATCTGCTGCAGATGTTACCTGGATAGGAACGTGTGGGGCAAGGTGGAATCATGCAGTCATGAAAGATTTTGTAGTCCAATGTGTAAGGCCAACTTGGAGGTCGATTCTCATAAATGGGCATTGATGAATCATAGGTGAAGTTTGAGTCGTACAGCATCTTGAACATCTTGTTGCCTCCAATCTGGTTCAAACACAAGGAAGCAATGTTTTATGAATTCCATGTATGTTCGAAATATTTAATACTTTAGCTGTGGTAGCTCAGTCAGTGTCCATGAAGATTTAATTTTGGTTCATAATGCTCTAATATAGCTGCTGCTTTACATGCAATTGGAATTAACTTAGTCTCTTTTCTATAATAAAGGGGTTGAGAAATAATTACTGTGTTACATAAAATTTAAAGAAATTGAACAAAAGATTCTGATGTACGTAGTCAACGCTTAACAAAATTTATAGAAAAATAATTTATGACTGGTGCAACTGATGTCCCTAGAGCAATCAACTGTGCAATAATAATTTTTTATCTGTAAGAAACGAGTGTAAAGCTAATGAGGCATGCAGAAGTGCAAATAACAATATAATATTTGTAAAGTATATGCAGGAGTACATCTTTAAACTCAATGTTTGGTTTCCTACAAACCAGAGTGTTCATGTATCATCACTATCTCCTCTGCTGGAATTGTTATAAAACCACTGAAGACAAGTCATTAAAATATGTCTAATAACATTTTAAGAATAACATAACTGGAGAATTTAAAGCCTGTAGTAATGTGATTTGAAGAATCCGTATCACAAGACTGCACGGTATTATTACTACCTCAGATAATGTGCCACCTCTTGACTCCAAGTTTATACTTTGTTCTGTGATAGGCTATAGCAGTCACATTGTACTTAATTGTATGTTGTAAGGAGATCTGAATAGTTACTTACAGCCAAGAAAGGAGCCCTCATACCCCTGATGTCCTCCAAGCGCACACCGCCATAAGCAGCAAGAATTTCTTGTTGCCCAGCAATCTCCTTGGTCCACTTCTTCTGAGAGAATTGTTCCCCAAAACTGTGCCTGTTAAGTGAATTAAAACATAACATATTAATAAAGTGTATATGCTTCAGGTAATCTGTTCAGCCAAACTTGGTGGCTTCAAGCATATTCATATGTCTAAAAGTATTTATATTCTTTGTGAATTGTGTGCTGATGTTGGTATAGTGAAATGTTTGTCATATGTCCAGCTTATTTTGCCTGAATTTTGTGCAGTGCTACATATTTGTTTATAATGAATTAGCAACCCTTTGGAAACCAATTCTTGAACACTTTCAGCGTGTGTGTAACCTTTAGTTTATTAGCCTGAGCAAGTACTCAGTTATGTGACATTTACTGTCTTGTCGAAAACAACGCAGAGAAGTACTTGTTTTATAAGAGCGAAATGTTGCTTGTACAGGGGTCTCACATTATACATGGGAAATGTGTAATGTGTAATAAGAGGGATTGAATTCTTGAAAACACAGGATTTTCACCCTTAATATTAAATTAAATATTTGTGTACTTACTTTTCACAGTTATTAAGACTCAAGGCATTAAACGATTACACATGAACAGAAGAAGCAAAAGTAAATAAAAACAAATGTTAAATATTATGCAAATTAAAAATCAGTAAATCTTAATAATGAATGGGGGCTGGGTGGAGATGACTCAGATGGTGAATGTGGAAGGCTGAAATACAGTTGCAGATATAGAGGGTTGCCTCTAATATTAACCTGAATATATGTCATATCATAGTGCATATGTTTTCCACAATTCTATGTACAGAATCATGTGCTTATTATTTAGATTAGGTACGTGAAAGTGGTTCATCATGAAAAATATTTGCCACCCATAATACTGAAACATTTTCTGCAAAGAAATTTTGTAGCACTCTGGTTTTTATGTTTGACTTTTGATGTTATGCCTATGAAATTATTCTTCACTGTCAAAATAATTCCTACATAAGAGCAGTAAAATGTTGTAACTTATATATGTATATATATAAAGTGGTAAAGGGAAATAATTTGGTGTGCATATAAATGTTGACATGATGCACAGGGCATGTTTAACTTTTTTATGCCTTATTTTAGCCATGATGATCATGATGACAGTGATGAATATAAGAAAAAGCCTTGCTTCAGGCCGAACATGTTAACACTAAGAAGAAATGTCATGCTGTGCAATGTGGTAGCAAGGCAGTGACAGAAATGCAAGCCAAGCATTTATATTTGCATCAAGAAATCGGTCATTTGGTGGCATGGTATGTGAAATGGTAGATGACACATCAGTAATCTGCATACAGCCTGTAGTGCAGTTGAAATTCTTCATATTTGATGTTTTAATCTTCCCAGGGGTAAAGCAGCTGCGGCATGGCATTCACCACCCATTCCCCATCTGGCGCCGAGGTTAAAGAAAGTTTAGAGCTATACTTCTACTCCCCATCTGGGCCTTTGTGGCCTGTTCTAAGGTGAACTTTACCTTTTATTGGTTCTATAATGATCAGGAAGTCATAAAGAAGTAACTTCAACTTTTAAAAACATTTGAATTTTGCACAGAAAGTTCATAGTCCAGGTTTTATAGAACTTTAGCATAGCAGTTTAACAAAAAACTGTTTAATGGAAGTACACTTTTCATCTTGTCCTGCTGTTGAAGCTGATCGAAGGTTAATAGTTCTTGTGGCAGACAAAATACATACCTAGAAGTTCAGTATTACTGTTTTAGTTTCCGAGTTTGTATGCATAGAGCGTGTGTAGAACGTTGCTGTGGCCCTGATTTTAAGGTTAAGAATTAACTGTGGCTTTATGAAACATAATATCTTCTGTTACCCTGTGAAGCAGTCCATAGAATAGAAAAACAAGCATGGGAAGGTGTATTCCAATGGGTCATGTGATACAGATACTTTTTTTTGCATGTCTTCTTGGCTCTGACATTCACTAATTGCATATATAAGTATATGGTTTTGAAGCGTATTATATTGTACAATCAGAAATTATTTTTTCTTCCATGTAAGTATTCAACACATCTGACGCTAATTGACAGAATTGTTCAGTGTTTTGCACCATTTATTAACATTCTGTATGATTGGCCACTTTTGAGAGAACTGCTGAAGTTCAGTTTTATTTTCATGCAAAGAAAGGAATATACTAATATGAGCCAAAATTAAATTTGTCTAATAATTTTGGTTTAGATCTCCATTACTGTATTTTATGAGAACCCATCCTGCAGTTTCAGAGATGAAGCCGATAGAAGCACAGATGGATTTAACTCCAACTGTGCATTTATTGTGTGCACTTCATGAAAAATGTGCATTAAAATACGTACAAACACCATGCGGTTCTAGACTCTTAACAATACGTCCAATCAAATGTGACACTGAATTGTTTTAATTTTATACAGGGGCATTTTGTCATCACAACCAAACTGAACGTGATATAATTCAGGGCAGGTTAAATGAAGAAACCAAAAGATGTTTATTTTCTTAGACCGAAATTAACCTCAGTATCTTCTAATGGATGTGGAAAGTGAATTTTGCAAAGGAAATAATTCAGTGATTGACACACACAATTACCCAAACTTTTTTTTTTAAGTATTTGATGTGTAATTTCTTAAACAAAAGTCAGACCTGTTTAACTACTGGCCTCTCATGTCATATGTCTGTCTTTAAACTGCTTGGCGTCATCTTGGATTTTTTCACACAGTGTTATTGTGCAGCTTCTGTGGAGTTCAGATTCTTTGAAACTAGGGGGAAGATGAGGACATCATGATGGGTTAAATGATTTGAAAACCTTCCCTATCAACGTGCTGTCATATTGGGTAAATTTGTTCCCATTCTTTGTTTACATTCACTCCAGAAATGGATTATAAATAGAGACACTACAGCTAAGGGTTTTGTAGTTTTCACTACTTTTTGTGCAGTTTCTTCCAGTAAGTCCAGTTGGCTACATAAGTCTTTGTCATACAGACTTTTGTATCACTTCTAAAGCAGAAAAGCATATTTTGTTTTTAAATGTGAACAAGTGTGTATCCTGGAAAACACATCCGTCTGATTTTATGTGTGAAACTTTTAAACTACTGCTTAAGATTTTAACGTTGAGTATATAAGGCAACTTGCGTGTGGTCTAAGCAATATGTTCTAAACAGTCTTTGTACCGACTTCCATGTACTGTTTTTATGTGACTGCAAATCTTTATTGAAACTGAGACTTACGAGATGGAATGTGATGCAATTTCATGTCCAGATGCATACAGGTTCTGGACGTGGCTATAATCTGTCCATTCATGAGATACGTAGAAAGTGGCTGCTATGGGGCAGCCATTGGGGTTTGTACGTCCGTTTTCAAACAGATCTGAATACAGTCCCTTGTTGAGATCATTTGCTGAGTCGTCAAATGTTAGCAGAACGAGTTGAGGGATCTCCTCTGCTGCAAAGCCACCTGTGATGGTCCAGGAAGTGGGAGACAGCAGATTGATGAAAATGGGAGAATAGGGGATTTTTGAGGTTTTGTTATTTTAAGTATTCAAATGATGAAAGTATTAATGTTGTTGTTTTCAGACATATGGAAGAGTTAATTTTGATAAAGTTATTGTGCGTTGTTTTGATATTTATGATTTATTTTTGTTGTATGTATTGGATTCATTTAAGATTCAGTTGGAATATTTTCAGACATTAATAAAAACAATCAGATTTTGATACATTCGTGGACCAGTAACTTTTGTAATGGGGAAAGTTTTTCATTTAGATCAGCAAATACAATTATGATCAGAATTTTGCAAAGAGTTAGACATAGCGCATGTTTCAGTACCCATATATGATGAGAACACGTCAGAGTGAATGAAGAATGAAAGGTAACTTGAAAGAAGAAAATTTAAAGGTGAAATTTGTAGCCATCATAATAGCATACATATTATGCCAAATTGGCATAACCGTGCAATGATTTTGATAGTTGGACAGCACATTGAAGTTAAAAACAGTATACATGTAAACATATATACAAGAAATTAAAGTAATTTTGTATTGACAAATTAAATATAAATGTCAACACAAATTTCAGATGTGAGAAAAATGACAGTGAAAATGTGCATTTGCAGTATGAAGTGTGGTAGAGGAATATTATGTGATTGATGGATGGTTAGGGGGAAAAGAGACAAGATGCAAAGCATGTTATTTGCCTGATCACGGAGCAGTTTAGTCAGCACATGTAACAAGCAGTGAAGGCATGGTGTTCCTGGTAGCGTCCACTGTCTCTGCAGTTCCAGCACCTGTTTGTATAACTCTGTCTCTTACGAGGCCAGTCATTTAGAGGTTTGTGTATTATAATGCATTGTTGAGTTACACTGCAAGTGAAAGACGCAGCCAGGGGTTAAGCTAGGTTTTTATGTAAAATTATTACTTATGTCTTGACACACTTTGTCTTTTGCTGCCTCTTTCAATTCATGTGCTTATCAGATTGTTATGAACATTTTGTGACACTGTATATGCTGTACACTACCGCATCATTCTGTAAGAGGTACATGCTCAGTTGAAGTCATTTAGGTGAACATTTGGTAAATGAAAAAGTTCCCCTTCATTTCAAGGCTGTATATGAGGTGATGTAACTAGATATAATATATACATACATGTACGTAAGTAATAGAACTACAAAATAAGTGTATAATGCACACAAATTGTGTATGTAATTATGCCATGTGTGTGTGTGTGTGTTTGTGTTTGTGTGAGTGAATGCATTTAATTTTTGGTGATGCCATTGACAAGTGCTTGAAATTGTATGGGAGAGCAGAATTATCTGCACGCATTCATAACCTTGGCAGTATGTGGACTTGAGTGGACAGCTTCACACTGGAACTGCTTTACCCTGCTGGCTAAGAGGTTCAGTTGTCAACAGAGCCACTCTGAATATGATGGATAAAGATACATATCCGACCCCCCTCGTCAAGAACTGAACTCTGGTCACCCAGTTTGTAGCTTTACCGAGCACGGTATATTGACTTACGTGAGTACATTATTTAACAAATAATATGGTAAAGGGAAGGAAGGAAATAGGGGTGGGGATGGGGCAAGCCTTACAACATATTTCACGTTTTCTTTCTGCAGCAAAATTTTATCACACAATTATCAATCAAACTTTCTTACACTTGTTTAATGGACACTTAGGTTGGCACTTTATTAGAGTGACTTGAATTTTATGTTCGCAATTTAGATGCACACTAACGTGAAATACATTTCAGTCAATAATGGAAGCACTATTTTATGCAGTTGTGTTTTTGTAAAGTGTGCGACTTGTAAGGCTCTCGATAAGATTTTATTTAAAGATATCCAATGGTTTCCCACTCTTCTTAGTTCTGTGCAGTGCTCATTTGTAGAGTCTCTGAACAGCTTTAAGGTGGAGTGGCAAAATACTCATATTCCTCTTACAGGACAGTGGTATTAGGCAACAAGCAAACTAGATTGGTTCTTGCACATAGTATCCCAATACTTGCATCATTTTCTCGTCAAGAAATCTGTGATTTTTATACAAATTAAGACATTTTAATACTGTGTAAGAGAGAGAGCTATACTTTATGTGTTTAAATTAGGTAAAGAAATATTGGCTAGAAAAATAGCCATTTATGTAGTTTGACAATTAATTAACTGGACTGGAATTATTGTGCAGCAACTGGTAGCACTGGCAATTTGCTGCATATTGGGTCACATTATCACATGTTTCAGCAGTTTTGTGTAGAACAGTCCCTAGAATTCAGTTTGTTTTGTGGTTGCAGTGTTTCGTGGTATATTGCTTTGTTTGTAAGAATATAAGGAGAAAAGAAATTTGCTTATAAATTTTAATGGATTGTTAGAAGAACAAGAGTTCTGAAAAAAAAAGCATTATTATTTCCAGTGGAAATGTGTATGTCAGGGTTAAAAGTCAATAATGTAGCTGTGCTTCTTTGTCGTCGAAGGAATTATTTGTTATTAATTTGTTCCTTTAAAACCATTAAACAATCAAACTTCGTGGCTTCAGATTGTTTATTACAGCAAATTCGTCAGTAAGCACACAGTCAGGTATAGGGATTTTTATAATTATAATGTGTGTTCCCACATAGCATTTTTTGTAAAGTGATTTCTGATCGATAATTGAATACTGATCTTGGGACATCAGCCATACTTCTGTAATAGTCTTGCAAAACCTTTCCATGATCTGGATATTAAAAATGTATATGAAGGAATGTTATTGTAAATAATTTTGGTCACTGAGAGCATTGTGATAGCAGTACTGATGGAACTTTTCAAGAATCATACCCACAGAAGCCAGAGATATGGAAAACATGGTTGAAGTAAGAAGATGATGAGGACAACAAATGTTGCCAGTGGTATATTACTTCGTACACAGTAAGTCCAGTTATTTAAATGTCAAACCTCATATTTTGTACAAAGTAGAAATGAAAACATGTCTTCTCAGCGACAGCAGATGAAACGTGCATGGACTTACGAGATGGAGTGTGACGCCATCTCATGACCATCTGAGTAGAGGTTCTGCACCTGGCTGTAGTCTGTCCACTCATGTGACACATAGAATGTGGCCGTAATAGGGCATCCATTTGGATTAATGCGCCCCTTCTCAAATATGTCGTGATACAGCCCTTTGTTGAGATCGTTGATAGCATCATCAAAAGTAAGCAGCACTATTTGGGGAACTTCTTCAGCTGGCAGGTCGCCTGAATCATGACTTACATGTTAGGTATGCATATTTAGACGTTCAGTCTCAGTGAACCTTGGGTATTGATATTTACATCTAATTAAATGTGAAGTTCGAACAATTAATACAAGTTTGTGTTACATGTGCTGTTCATCTGGAAAACAAGAATGTCTTGTGACAATAATATGGTGAAATTCTTGGTCAGTATAATAGAAATTATGAAGGGTTTAACTATATTAGGTTCTATTTGACTGCAAGTACTTTTCTGAGAACTCTTGATGCACAGAGTCCAACGAAAATTAACCTTAAGTATGCCATTATTATTATTATTATTATTATTATTATTATTATAATATTATCTCCTTCATGCAGGGTATTCACACTTACATACCTGAAACAAGCCATGTTTCTGGGGTATACAGTGTCGCAGCTATTCCGTGCTTACTATTCATGGTGCATATAATGCTGCCTTCAGTATTAAACTCTTTTGTGCTTCTACATTAGTACTTTCTGAAGTATGTGTGCTGTGCCCAGTGTAGTTGTTTTCTATAGCTCCTTGATTTTGTGTTTTCCTGGTAGGCTGCTCAAATATTTTCTGAAGGATTTTGAAATGGTTCCCGTTGCCCCTATTATTACTGGTGTCACCTTTGTTTTTACATTCCACATGCGCTGTGTTTCTATGTTGTTGTTGTTGTTGTTGTTGTTGTTGTTGTTGTTGTTGTTGTTGTTGTTGTTGTTGTTGTTGTTGTTGTTGTTGTTGTTGTTGTTGTTGTTATTCTGTAAGGTTCTGACAATGGTATATCAGGACTGTGCTTATTAATTTTGTGGACTTTTTCCATCATGAGTACATTAGATGAAGGAAAAAGTCCATAAAATAAATTGTTATTTTTACTGTTTATATTAATTTGGGTTTGTATTGAAATGTTGTCAGGGTTTCTTATTTAATTATTAAATTTATTAAATGTAATTTTAAATAATCCCAAGAAAAATATTTTTGTTCATACTTTGGGTCTGATTTATTTACAATTCAGACTGAAGAACGAGTTACAGCTGTGCTTAGTATGGCTTTTTCTGTAAGTATGATGTTTTCTTTAAATAACTTTTGCTTCATTATAAATTTCACTTGGTGCATTGTCATTGGATGTGTAACACAACAGTTCAAAGAATATATCCAGCAAGACAAAACTATAAAGTCAAGTACAAAAGAGAATGTGTCTGACTGGCATTGAAAGAAGAGATTGATTGACGCAAGAAAGATTTCATACAGGGAATATCAAGAAAGTTAATTTATCATAGCTGGATTTGTTGTCTATTTAGAGTTACTGAAGAAGTGTGTTTCAGTGCACACACTGTTATAGAGAGGGCGCGGTTCTTAGGTATTACACAAGACATCAGCACTTTACCTGGTATATCTTTTCCTCCACAGTAACAGTCGGGGAGAAGACATACATCTTTACGACACTTAGCAGCTGTCTTGTCTACCTGTGGTGTTGGGTATACAGGATCAGGCCTGCCAAAACAAGTAATTAATTGTAGACCAGTTTAAACCATAGCTATATTCCTGGCAGATTTTTGCCTCAATTTTAATGTGTTTTACATTTAATAGATTATATTTATCTACTGCTTGCATCTTCTGTCCTGAAAATGGAGGTAGTAATTTCCACCAAATCATTAGTAATTAGCTGCTAGACTACACAGCATCACATCTGATAAGACACAAAGTTCTGTTTCATATCACACTGCCTGGAAAAGAATTTAAAATTATGTAAGTCTAAAAAATTTGTTATTCCACGTAATCTTGCGCTAAAGAGGATAGTGTAGTGAGAAATGTTTGATGAATTCAGACTGGTTAAACCTGTTAGTAGTTAACTGTTTCAATTGGGGTACAGATTCTGCTACTTCTCAATGGTTCCAGTAGGAACACAGTCTGTTATTAGTCAACTGTTTCAATGGTGACACAAAGCCTGTTACTGGTTAACTGTTTCAGTGTGGACACAGATCCTCTTACTGGTTAACTGTTCCAGTGGGGACACAGATCTTCTTACTGGTTAACTGTTCCAGTGGGGACACAAATCCTGTTACTGGTTAACTGTTCCAGTGGGGACACATTTTCTTACTGGTTATCTCTTTGAGTGAGCACACATCCTGTTACTGGTTAACTGTTCCAGTGGGGACAAAGATCCTGTTAGTGGTTAACTGTTCCAGTGGGGACACAGATCCTCTTACTGGTTAACTGTTCCAGTGGGGACACAGATCCTCTTACTGGTTAATGGTTTCAGTAGGGACACATTCTGTTAAAGTGAGAGAGATCATGCTACTGGTCAACTGTTTCAATTTCAGTGAATGACACAGTGTGTATCAGTTCAAATACAACTTACAATAAAATATTTGATTTTAAAATAATAGTAGCAATATGAACACAATCCAGAATTTACAAAGAACTGAACGATGCAAAAATTATGTAAGACAGGGATGTATTGAACCTGTTCTTTCCTATATAATATACGGTGTAGAATAATGTGGATATGAATTTTCTTCCAAAATAGTCATAACGATGTATTAAATGTCATCATACATTCTGCTTAGTAACTTAAAAACTTGACATATATTAATAATGATCACTTATTATTTAATTTGGACTTATCTATAGACCCAGTCACAGATGCTTCACCTACCTCCTGGGTGGATATTTGTATATATCAACAAAATCCTGGGCTTTGGACACAATAGCAGTTGATGGTTTTAGAGTGGGTCGGGAACGACTGAAATAAGAAGAATTTATTAATTACATTTATCTGTTAAGTAATGTAACAGCAGATATTATAAGATAATATGTAACATACTGAAACAAATTTTCTAACAAATACTGCATTATAAGGTAAGTTCTAGCATTTATTTTAGGCTACTTAACCTGTTAAATACCTGCCCCAGTTCCTCTTAGAAGTTATCCTTTTTGCCATCACTTTTACCATCAGTGTGGGAATGCACATTCAGAACATCATGCTGGTGGCCTCATAGTACTGTATACAATATCCTATCACGAATGTGTAGAATCTTTTTATGTATGGTAAAGTCTGTCCCAGATTGTTTGCCTCCATTCCCTCCTCTGCAGAAAAATTTAAAATCCTCTGCTGGTTCAGTCCCATGGTGGTCACTGGAGCTCCTTGCCAGAAAGTACAGATTTGAGCACCATCAGAGTCATCACCCAAAAGCCTCAGCATGATCATGCCATAGATCGCACTGAGCATCTTCAGCAAGAGCTAATTGAAATGTCTGATTCCCTGTGCAACGAACTGCTCCAAGTGTTTCATACACATGCACAAGCCAGGCCATCACACCATGCGGCCACACTGGGACAGACACCCCAGTCACAGAGCTCGTTTCCAAGAAGACAAAAACACTGTGCCTGATCAGCACTAGCTGAATGTCTTACAGCAGGACAGGAACTGGGAATGGATGCTGCAGCCAAGCTACACAGGCTGTGTCTTCTTTACATCACTGCTAAAAAAGAATGTCCTACTCTGCACTGCAGTTGACAGGGCACAGATAAATTTCTGTTTTAGAGTTTTCTGTTGGCTTCCAAACATGGCCCAGAGTGGGCCAGTTGACTACCCAATGGGGTAATGGACACTGCACATCCCAGTGAGGCTATGTCAATGTAATAAATTATTGAAATAATAATTTCACCTGATTGGGGCAGGTGTACCCCGGTTCACATTTTGTTCAGTCCCACTGCCAGTGGCATATGAGGTGTCTCCACGAGTCCTTCCAGCATTATTAACTCTGTAGATCAAACAAGCACAAAATAATCAGATAGGATGTGCACACACAGGCATGCACACACACTTACATACATCACATGATCTTTGAGTACATTACAATTTATGTACATTATGTACATTAGTGTGCTGTAATTTATCTACATTTTATGTATGTATGTGTGTGGGTGGTGTGTATACTGGTATATATATATATATTGTAGGCTTATACCCAACAGATATCGACTTACGACATCCGCAATTCAGAAATACATTTCTGACATTCCTGACCCCTCATTCTGTAAGGGCTTCAGGCTCTGTTAATTTTGTCACATTTGTCCAAAGGAATTATTCTCACTGAGACCATGCAAAGTTTGACCTTATTTCTTTCATCTCCAAAAAAAAAAATCAGGTTCTTTACAGGAAGTAGTTACTGACAGCACATTTTTAACTTTGTGAAATGAATGTAATTGTGAACACAGGGCCAAAAGCTTAAGAAGAATTAAGGGGCTCTGGAAGAGAGTTTATTAAACTTTCTAAAAATTTGCGTTGGCAGAAAGACTTGACTAGAAAGATTAAGTTCATGAAATATCCCTGAAAGGTAAATACATGCAAGCATAATGCATAATTTTACATTTCATTATTATTTATTTGTTTTGTTATTGCTGTATTACTGATATTAGGGAAGCAGTAATTATATTAGCTGTTCACTGAGATCTGATGAGAGGAAATTTGTGGATGCTATGATGAATCTTACTTGTTCCACATCCTGACTGAGGGAACTACTTTACACTGACATGTCCTAGGCTGTTTTATGTAATTTTTGAGGGTTCTGTGTAGTATATGTGTACAAGCTGATCCATATTTGCACTGTGGATTTTACAGTAAACTCCTCAGTATTTTATCACAAGTGGCTGTGAAATAATTAACCTCAACTAAAGTCTTATAAGTAGAATAGTAATGAAGTGAACTGTAACTAACATTTGTAATTTTAAAGATTTATTCTGCGCAGTTACTGCAACAGACAGATGCTGAAATAATGGTATTATTTCCATTTCATTTATCTGAATTTATACTATTTTTTAAATATGAACATTTTAGAGACTTGCAGAAGTTCTACTTTACAAATTCAAGGTATGGTAAGTAACATAGTACTAAAAATTGCCATGAAATCATCGAAACATAGAGGTTGGGTTTAATCATTGAAGCATACCGCAACCTTCTGCACAGTATTCAGACAGCAAGCATTCAATGCGTAACCATAGCAGTGAGATCATCAGTTGTGTAATTACACCATTGGCCTTCATGCTTTAAAATTGTGGTGTTAATTCTGCACTCTGGCGACCAATTACATGCAGATGTGACAGTGAATGACATGACAGCAATGAAAGTGACAATTTGTGGCAGTATCTGGCAACAGTTGTGAAGTGTCACATGTTTTCTAGGTGTAACATTTCATGCATACATAAACTGTTTCGCAACTGGAAGTTTGTATATACAACATATAATTCATTCAGTTCCCACATTTAACAATATACAGCATGTGTCTGTATACCTATCAAAATGTCTTTAAGAGTTCACACTTCAGTTTAAAAGAAGCTTAATATAATGTGCACAGTTTTAATGTAAATGTTATATATATTACATCATTTTCCCACTTGAAACATTTTAGATAAATTTTCTTCAACTTACTTCGCTACAAGTGTGGAACTGTAACTTAATACTATCCATGTTCCATGCAGTAAGATAATTTTACAATGTTTATTCCAACAACTTCGCAATAATTAGATACAAAAGCATACAATTGTGTATATAGTAAGCCTCCTATGTATTTCGGCCTTTTTTGGCCATCTTCAGGGAGGTATTTGACAAAGAAAAACAGCATTGGCTAATTATGTCATAGATGTCCCATCTATGACATAATTGTTAAAATATCAGAGTTACTTCAGTTGTACACACAATTATTAAAACATACTGGTGGAATATCAGTTGGTTATTCAGTGGAAAAGTCTTGAAAATCCCACCCTTAAATATTGTTTCCAGATGTAACTCTTCCACTTGTCAACTCATATACATTATGGCCCACAAATATCACTTTTATATCACTATTTCACTAAAATAAAAGGTTGTTTTTGAACAATATTGAAGAGGAAATTTACACCTCTTTTGTAATGCACCTAATTATGGTGATACTGTTTGTAAACTGCCCAAAGGATTTTCTGTATGTTTTACTATTACTTGATTTTTTATTTTAGCCATCACTTAATATTCTAAACAGATCACAATTTTCACAAACTGGATCTGTTTCCATACTGAGATGAATAAGTTAGAAGGCATGGTCAGTTAGAATGAGATAATCCCAAGCTGTTTCCACTGCAATTGGGTGCTTCCCCACCTTTTTATCAGGAAAAGAAACCAAGTTCACTTCTGTTCAATGTAGTACAGAGTTACTGGAAACTAAATACTGCAGGACGCGATGAACTCCAACAGTTTTGTGTTGCCTATCGTTTCCCAGTGGGACAATGGAAACTGCAATTTCATGCAAGATGAAGCACCACCACATTTTGTGGTTCCCATTCATAAGTGGCTTGACAGCTGTTTTATTGGTCTTTAGATTGGGCATCAAGGGCAAAGTTAATGGCTTCCCTGAAGTCCCAGTCTTCTCCATACAGTTCTTTTTGTGGGGTTTAGCCAATTGGAAGTCTAACAATCAAAACCAAGAACACTTGATGAACTGATGCAACAAACTCAAGCTGCTTTTACCGCTGTTCGTTTTGAGGTCTCAAGGAAGAGCTTTGAGACAGAATCTTCCAGGTATCAGTAGTGTGGCCACAATGATGGGGACCCTTTTGAAATCTGACACTAATGGAATTGTATGTGCTTTAAAATGGTGCAAGAACTGTGGCAATATAGCATTCCATTTAGGAGATACATCCATTTAACTTTGTGTACTCTTATTTACTTTGCAATCAATCTGTTGATAACTTATAAAGTACAGAAGCCCATTAATACTGATTGTAATATACCACCATCAGAACCATTTAGGAAACGGTTCCCTTTGCTGATAATTATCATTTTGTTTTCAACATGTATTTATAAGAAGACATCATCAAGGAACTATAGAAGTTGAAAGGAATGAATAGAATCATATTCTTGTTTTTAGATTGGAAGTAAAATGGATATTCATGGTTACTGGTGTATGACTCATTTGTGCTGTAGTGTTTGAAATTAACTCAGAATTATGTCATGTACTACACCACTAAGCAGTGCTAGGAACCTAGACACATATGGCATCAGTTTATAACCATATACACAGCACATTCAACTTTTGCTATAATACTGTGCAGTGCTGCCTTTCTGACCACATTAATTAATGTTGTCCTTGTGATGTTACTTGTCTGCCTGTGTCATTCATATACTGACCTTGTTTATACTATTTAAATTAATACTTAATTTGCATATGAAGAACATAGTTTGTGTCTGAGTACATCATTGTCATCACTGTCACCACCACCCCACAGTATTACCCTCAGAACCTTTTCGATTCTCCTGTAAGCATTCCTCTAGTGTCTGTGTCTCTTGTCCTGCTCCGTTTTGTGTGATTTCCGTCACTTCATTTTCCACCTTGTCCTTGGTCTTCCCAGGGGTCCTTGTTAAATATACTTATATTTGATGTTCTCAGAGGGGTGCTGGTGCCTGTGTTGATGTCACTATTATGTCTTTAACTCAGAAACTTTTCCTGCAATGCAGATTGTGGCTATTTTCCTGCTGTTGGATTTCATGCCTTCTTGAGGTCTCTGTTCATCTGCAATATTGCACTGTGTAACTGGCATGGCCAGACGAAGGGGAGGCCAGCTGGGTAGCTGCCCAGGTCGCTAAGATGTCACTTGAATAATTGTAAGTATGGTGCTAGTGGAATATTCGCCAGCCATGTCCTAGGTTGATAACATTTAAAGAATACTAGTTTTAAGGGCACCAAATTATTCCCTGTTTGGGTGCCCACATGTCCTGGGCGGGCCCTGGTTATTGGGTGTTTAGTGCAGAATGTCTCAAGCCAGCATGATGGTCCCATCTTCACCATCACGCTGTCCCAAAATGTTGGCACCAATTATCCAGTGACGCAGTAAAATATCCCAGAAAAATGGACATCTCAGTTGCACCACTGCATACGCCTACAGACTCCTATTATGTCTTTGCGTCTAATGTGAAAGGAACATCTTGTTACATATAATATATGTTCAGATCAAGTGCTTCCATTTATGGTCTTACGTAATATTCCTGTCTTCCAAATTGACAGATTGTGATGTATGTGATTCTGCAGTGCACAGTCAGAATCTGGCATCTGTCACAGTCCCAGGTCAATACCTTGGAAGAAATAAAGACTAAATTCCACAAAAAAGAATCAGTCACAACCAACTTTATTTATCTCTTTATTTAGAGATTTTGAGCAACCGGTTTTGGTGTAATAGGCCATCATGAGGCTCTTCTAAAAAACATGCAGTGTTAAAACTCTCAACAGAAATGGCAGGCCTCCCCCTTCTGAAGAGTAGAGTTTTAACATTTCATGTTTTTTAGAAGAGCCTGATGATGGCCTACTAGGCCAAAACTTGTTGCTCAAAATCTCTAAATAAAGAGATAAATAAAGTTGGTTGTGGCTGATTCTTTTTTGTGAGATTGAAACATACGCCAATGGAGATGTTAAAAAAAAGGCTAAATTGGTAATAGGTTGGAGATGAAAACCAAAGCCTCCAACAAAGCGTGGTGTCTTATTATTCTGTGACCACCAGGTTCTGTTGTTGGTAGATACACGGGTGCAGTAAAATGTTGCATTTACTTAGGTGTCCATTATCATAGAAGTGTCCTGTGTTATCAGTATGCCACTGCTGGAAGTTGTTATTAATATACAAGACAATCATTTTTGTATATATTTTGAATGAATCTTATAATATTTTATTTTGACTTATAAGGCTTACTGTTTGAACCAACATTCTGTAGCTTTCCTGAATAGTGCCTTAAAACTGACCATGAATGCACATCAAATTCTATTCATCTGCAGATATATTGTCTCCAAACCTGAAGTACTAGGTACCATAACACTGCGTTTTATGTACAGTATGTTATTTTAAACTTCACTGTGGCTTTAATACAAATCCTTATAGTTTTTTGTACATAGATAATTGACAGAGGCTGGCAATTTATTGCTGCATGGAAATAGTGTTGGCTGACTAAATAACACTATTCCCAATGCAATCTCAATGTTAAATAAAATGCTCATTATGATTTTAAAAATTACCTCAACTCAGTTTTATATAATAGGATCCTACTTACAGTAAACAATCAGCAAAATGCAACAAAATTGACACAAGCATGAATTTGCTTTGTCTACAGTAATGGTAGGATTAACCTATATCTTTGTTGGTCAGTTGGTATGAAGGAGCATCTGAGAATTGGTAAACAAATTCAGTATTACAGGCATGATATTAACTTTTTCTCTGCAGTGAGAGGGGTTTTAGAAATAAAAGTGTGTGTTCAGAATGATGAAATGGTAGTGCCTACACGCAGTAGGTATTTTATAAGTCATGCAAGTAGCAACATTTGTGAATATGACTGTGTTGTTACCAGAAATTTGTTACATTTATTCAATGCAATATACAAATGTCATGCATTGAAATGTGCACTTAATTTATCGAACATTCCAAACAGGCAGGCAAGCAAGCAAAGTCAAGCAACATCAATTAAAAATTTCCCTATCCTTCCTAACCCAAGGGCCATTCAAAAAGCATTGTTGAAGCATTGAAAACCAGCTTGGCAACAATGTCATACCTGTCAGGAGCAAGGGTCGACTGACTGTCAGGGGAAGCTGGTGTAGGTCTTAATCTGTGAGGAGAAAGAGGTAGAGAAACACAGAATAACTCAAGAGTGAATGAAAAGAGTTAAAGGATTCAGTATACAAGAAAAATCATAGTTATACACTACTGGTTTAATTCATAACTTGCAATGGAATGAACTGCTTTAATTCATGTTGTTTATTGTCTCCAGTATTCAGTAAGAGTCACTACTGTTTTCTATTTCGAAAATTTAGGTCCTTGCAGTGAATCTTTCAATGAAACATGATACCAATCAAATTCTGATTATTGTGAAGTTTATAATCATAACAAAGAAGTTACTTGCAATTAAATACTAGAGAAAAATTAAGTGTCTCTCTGTACTTATGCACATTGTGCTGAGTTCTTGATACAGAAAAATGTAGTACAAATTCTTTTTGTCAGGAAGAAGAGTTGTTGGAATGTTTTGATGAATTTACATGATACTGGTGGTTACACACGGGCCACTCTGTCTTCTGGATACTGGCTTAGTAGGCACATTTCTATGATAGTGAATTGAAGTTTAAGGTAGAAGTAAACAAAACCATTTCATGAATAGTAATCACTTTTTACTTAAGTGAATAGAAGTTTTCCTTAGCACTTTAAGAAAGAATGTTTTTAAATAAGTATCTTACAATCATAAAAATCCCCTTGTTCTCCATTTTGGATCCTTATGAAGTTCTGATACTTTGCCTGATAGAAATATTATTAAATTATACCTAATTTGTGGTTTTTCGTTGCATCCTTCATTTGAGTTGGTATCTAGAGCATCAGCACAAGCAGTAGGTGTTCTTTGGCTACTGCCTCTTGACCTTGCTCTATTGCTGGTGGAAACACTTGTTTGTTGCACTACTGAATTACGTGACAGCCCAGAGTTCACATCATCAGTCTCAATCAGGCTAGCTTGGTAAGAAGATCTTGAGGTAGAAGGTGAAGGTGTTGGATTCCATTCATTTTGAGCCTTATTATATTGTGAGGATGTAGAATTTCGGGTAGAAGGAGATGAAACAGTTCCACTGCTAGTACTTTGAGATATGCTATGTGGAGTGACAGGTTCTGTTGTGTAACGAGGTGCTATATTTTCAGATTGTCTGGTCTGAGAATTTCTAGAACGGGCTGCAGAACCTCTGCTACTGGTAAATTCCTCAGATGTAGTTGAGTTACTGGATGAGGTTGGTGTAGGGTCTGACACAAGTCTTGTTCTAGGTACTGCCTCAGAAGCACCTCTTTGGTTTTGATTTTGCAATTTTGTAAGTGCCTTCAGATCAGTTCTGGAAGAATCATTACCACGTTCATTACCATGCCTTTGGCCAATACTATTCTGTGTGAAAGAATTTTCAATAACACTTATCTCAGCATCTAGTGAAACAGCTTTGGAAGTGGAAATTTTATTGTCTGCAACTGTAAAATATTCGGTAGTAGTTCGTTGAGTATTGCTGTCTTGACTGCTTGATGAATTAGGACTGTGACTATCTGATCTAAAAGAACCTGACAGTGGAGCACTGAGTGTGACTGCCTTAGAACCCCGTCTGCTGATTGCTGGTTGTGCAGAGGAATCTAAAGAAATTTGACGAGAAGAACCCCTAGATCTAGGTGACTGAGTTGGTTTGACTACTGCAGTAGAGGAAGGTTCGTGAAGAGAGAAAGCTGTAGTTAATGTTACTCTGCGAGACTTGGGCAAATGAGAATTGCTTTGCCGAGAGTTTGTGTTGGCTGCAGAAGAACTTGCTGGCTTTGAGTTGGACTGGAGTTTTGAATCTTGTAATGTGAGTAGGTAAGGTGTGTCAAAGTCTGGGATATTTGGGAAGTGGGTGGTTGTTTGTACTGGTGTTGCCTGATCTTTAGGTGATGAGGTGGTTATAGCTGCTAGCACGGCGTTGTACTTGCTGTTTGAAGTGGTCGTAGGAGCCACCCTAAGTCTCTTCTGTGGTCTGCAGAAGGACATGAGCCACAATATACATTTGAGCAAGTGTAGACTATACACCTGGCACTGCATTACATTGCTGTGTAGTGCCTCATCACTCAGCAACCATGGGGAGTATCAAGTGACTTCTTAATGATATTTTAAAATGCTAAATACTGTAGAGTTCAGCTTCCAAGTTACAAATTTTGGGGCATTCTTTATGTGACGTGACAAGATCAAATGCCTTGTGTGGAGGTCCTGTGTATGTTTTAGCTCACGACCTGAGGTAGTGGTTCCTTCAAAATGCTGGGAACTGATTTTCTCCCAGTGATGCAGCATCATATCCCGCCAGAATGGAATCCTCAACAAATTTACAGATATATTGCAAGGTTTTCACAGCAGTGTGATTAAGGATTCTGTTCTTCTGTGATATGATGCTGTTGATGGGCAGTCAGTTGCCTAAATTTTGCAGGAATGTAGTGCCTCCATCTTTAAGGATTGTGTTGATGAATGGTTTGTAGTTCTGTACAGCATGTGGTGTAATTCTTTCATAAATGTAGTAGTTCATGGTGGTGGTGGTGTTATTATTATCCGAATTTCTCACTTCCCAGCTTTAGTTGGGAAATATTCACCTATCCTGGGATGTTATTATTATTATTGTTGTTAGTAGTAGCAGTGGTAGTAGTAGTAGTAGTGGTGGTGGTGGTGGTGGTAGTAGTAGTAGTATGGCTTTTATAAGTGTTTAAGCTGCTGGGCTGTTCACATTATAAATGGCATTACCCATGAATTGTTTTTGCTTGTGCAATGTATGAGGGTTATCTCAAAAGTAATGCACAACTTTTTCAGCATGAACATATTTTGCTTTATTACACAACGAACATTAAGAACCTTCAATGTTGTCCCTTTCACGCCTTATGATACCTTCCCAACTCTCTGGTAAATTCTGTATAGCATTTAATTGTTCAGTGGAGTTAACCTGTGTGATAAGGCCTACTTGAGGTCACGGCTGCATTATATGTTTCTAAAGATTGATATTCCTTGGCCACGCAGCGCTTCTTTTAGCTTTGGGAACAGATCTAAATCAGGACTCATATCGGGGCTATAAGCGATGTCAGGCAGTGCTTCCCACTTGTAAAAGATGAAAACTCTTTATAGTTTGCGCGATATGAGGTGTTGCGTTGTCATGGAGCGGGCAGCGATTTTTCTTTTGGCTAACACCTCGCTTAAACACGGTGAACGGATGATTTCGGTATTCCAGATTCAGTAGCTATCTCTTCACAGGCCATATGTCTTGTCTTCCTCTAAAACGGTAGCGATACTGACCGCCGATGTGTTGCCTGTAGAAGTTTTCGCGCTACCGGAAGTGTCCCTTGGCTCCAATACTGTCCTGACCTGGACGAAACCGTTGGAACCAACGCGAAATTTTGCTACGATCTGATGTTAAATCACCACACACTGCACGCAACAATTCATAAATTCTGTCGGCCTACGACCGCATAAAGTTGCAATTTTTATGAATGGTCTTTGATCAAATATAGTAATCCGACCTGAAGCAATTTCATCACCCATTTAAATGGTTCTACAGGCACAATAAACACCGCCTTGTTTACTTCAGGTATGCCACCGAGGAGAGCAACGTTCAGACGTTTAGCGTAGGCGCTTTGAATGGGGAGTGCATTAACGGTGTGCATTAGTTTTGGGATCGCCCTTGTATATTGCATTATTTATCTGGCGATAGTTGTCTGTGAATTCATTTTGTGGTGTTATCTTTACTGAGTGATGGGGCATTAATCACAATATAGGCGTAAGTTGCGCAGTATGTCTAAAACTACAACACTGAAACCTAACCTAAGCATAAGCTCTGCCTCTGTGTGTACATATGTAACTCTCACTAGTCGTGTAATTAAGTCCTATCTCAATCCTCATGACTGTTTCATTCATCACTCCGTAAAATTCTGCAGAACATCTACTGTGATGTTATTCTTCCTTTGCTCTCTCAGTCTTCCAGATGGCCAAATCCAAAGTAGCTTTTCCACTAAAGTCATATGTAGATTTGTTGATCCATTACACCAAGTATATTGAATTCACTGTATCTCTTTTTCTGGCCATTGTAACTACACCAAGAGAATTGTATGATATGCATAATGTCTTGCAATATTTCTCCATTCATCTACTATTACATTTTTGTGGAATAAACTTGTAAATAGAAAATTATCTATTTTAACGTATGATGAGTATTACAAATGATAGTATGGCAGAACTTTGCCAGTTACAGTTTTAAAGTTGGTGGGTTTCATTTTGCATTAAAAAATTTCTGAGTCATACTTTACTGATCATAGTTAATTCGGCCATGATCAGTCATGGTACGGTCTGTAATTCTTCTGAATGTACTGTATGCCTTACATATTACATTTTACTGCATCACAGTCCATTTAATTGCATTTCAGGTTTTGTTTAGATTAAATTCAGGAAGAAGCTACAGGGGTCTTTATGTTGTTGTTCTCCTAGACTTTAAATCTTATGCTGTGGTGAAATGTAATCTGGAGGTCAGGTTTAGTGGAGGGGTAACTGAAAGGCATTGTGTACCCTTCCCCTAGACCTGATCTCCAGATCAGGGTTTTCCACTGGCTTATGGAGCAGTTTGCTGTTTGTGGAGATATTCAGTAATCCTGCAACTGGCAAGATCTGACTTTTATGTACATAAGACTACTGCACGTTATGTGGTGTGAATACAGGCTGACTGTAAAGTAAATACAAAAACTTAAATGGCTATATCTGCTAAATGGAATGCTGTATTGCCACAATTCTTGCACTGTTGTAAGGCCATACACTACCATATAGTGTCAGATTTCAGCATAGGCCATAGCATTTTGCACACACTACTGAGAAATAGAAGATGCAGACTCAGCATTTTGTGTTAAGAAATTAAGAGGAACAGATACATAAATATAATGAAATGGTTGCTGTGGTTCATCAAAAGAAATCACATGCAGTAGGATCTGGACTTCACAGAGGCCATTCTACTGGTCCATGACACTTAATTCACTGACCAGGAACACTGTTGTCAAGCCGTGTTCAGACAAGAAGCACAGAATGTGATGGTGCTCTGTTGTGCCTGAAGCACAGTTCTTCATAATTGTCCCAATGAGAAACACTGGGCAACATGAAATAGTCAAGAATATTCAAGCATTCAATTATTTACTTTACAGTCACCCTGTACAATAAATGGTGTCTTTCTGAAAGGTGCCAAGAATCAACAGCACTAAGGTTTGTGCCATGTCACTGGTTAAAAGTGGTGGGGAACAGCACAGGCACAATCTTGTCATATTTGTATTTTGACAGGGACTAATATGAAAAGACCTTTCATAGGCTTTGAATTGCTTTGCATTAGAACAAATGTATCAAAATCCATTGTCACATGCAGTAATTGGATGAAAATGATGTCAAATTGGAAGATGCCTTTAAACAACAAGGTGATAGGAAATTCTGTTAATTTGTATGAAAGTTCCTGTCATTATTTTCACGTGGACTGTAACTTCTTCAATTGATGTGTAGATTTACTTTAATCAATTTAATTTTACACAATTTTTTTGCTTGCTCCAATTTATGAGCAATACCTTGCAGGAGATACTGTGATGATGGTGTTGGTGGTTGATGATGCTGTAGTAACTCTTATTCTCATGGTGGTTGTGATGGTAGGAGAAGTGGTTGTTGTAGTTGTGCTCGATGATTTTGAAGCAAAATTCAACTTATTCCTCTCACTGCTGTGCATGAGAAAATTATTCCCGGAAGAAAATCCAGTTTTACTGTATTCTTGTCAACGTACAGCGTAATGCTTAATTTCAAGGGCTCATGTATTTGGATGATAAGCAATGAAGAAACATTAATGAGAGGTGACAAGAAATATGTCTCTTTTAAGATAGGTATCCTGTGAATTCTGTTCCAAAGGTGTCAAGAGTCCAAGGTTTTAGTATTAATTTTAAGTCTTAGACTTTTAAAAATTTATTTTTGTAGTGAATTCTAAGACAGACTGTACAGTCTTCTTGCCTGACCTGAGGGAAGTGCAGTAGTGATCTGTAAGAGATTGGAAACACTTGTGCCACAAAAATGAGTGAGGATTCTCTCATGATTCAGTCAGTAGACAGCTGTACTGACTGTATTATAAGTGCAGCATTTGATAGTGGAGTATTTAAGTGTGGATCTGAATAATGGAAAAGTTATATGTTTGTAGAAATGCACTTTCCCTGGTATTCTAAATACAGTCTGGAACAATGTAGAATATTTAAAGGAGAATGACACAGCATGCAATACAGGAAATCTCGTAGGCTATATGGAATGTATTTGATGGCAGGGTAATCAGCAGATGATCAACCCACTCTATGGAATTAAATGCAGGTTCTTTGTATTTGTACTTTACTTGAAGCAAGAAGTTAACAGAAATGGCCCACATTCTGTGAAGGAATTAAGGAATGAAACTTGTTCTTATTCTGGAGAGAGAGTGATGCATTGAAAGTTGTCTTACATGATGTGATCCTACATGGTCTGAGTATGTTCATGTAATGTAACAAATATGAAGTAGCTACAAATCGAGATTTCTGCAGATATTTTTAGTGTTAATGTGAAGGAAATATGGTGATCAACAATATTTGTATTTTCTTGTCTTGAAGATACAGTATGTATTTGTGTTAGAACATGTACGTATATGTATATGTAGATAGTGTAGTCTATACAGTGACAAAGCTGTGGGCTAGATGACAGATGAATCATGGTTTGATTGCTGGTAAAGGCAAGGATTTTTCTGTTCTCCAGCATCTGGGTGGACTCTGGAGTCCACCCAATCTGCTATTCAGACATAGGACAGGCTCTCTCTGGGGGTAAAGTAATCAGGGTGTGAAGCTGACCACTCACCGCCATCTAAGGTTGAGGTTAAGAATGAGTAAATAAGTAAGACAGTGCCTGCACTCATACATGTGCCTTTGTGGCATGCACAGAGACAATTAATATTATATATATATGTATATATATATATAAAACATTATATAGGGGAATGCTTATGATTCACTATATTTGTAAGTGTTCTCTTAGAAAATGTGTAGTTTGGACTTGGACACCTAGTACTTTTGTGCTGAAAACTGTGCCATCTGCTGGCTAAAGTTGTAACTTAGTTTTCTCTTTTAACATAACATACATCAGAATTACAAAAGAAGAAGAAGGGGGATGAAACAATAATAGAAAGGAGGAAAGGAGGTGAAGGATGAAGATATGGAAGAAATGATTTCCGTTTAAATTTCAGTCGGTGTCTTGCACCTGTTTATAATAAATGAGTAAAAAGCATCTTCTAAAGAGCCATTGTCTTCCAACTGTCGTGGTACACAGGAGCCCTTGAAATTAGATTGACCCACACAGTAAATGTTTGACATTTTTACTGCTTTGAAGGACTCTACTGTCCTCTGAAGACATTGCCTTCCTCCCATGCAGGACATCATTTTGTGATCTGTTTTCAGTTCACTACCACATGTCTGCTGGCAGCAGAAAATCGTTAAATAGATGCATACACTCTTGTCTTACATATCTGTGTGGATATGTGGTGATGGAGCAGAAAAGTGCCAAAATTATTACAGTGTTTGCCATGACACTGACCTTGTAATGAATGTACTGCAATGGGAATCACATATTAGAGTCATTCAGTGTCACACATCCCCAAAACCAACTGAACCTTACAGATAACATGGAAACATTAAGGAAGTTAGAACACATGTGACTTGTTTTATGCTCAAATATTTGCAACTGATGTCTCTTACTTATAGATTCAGGTAAGAGGGTTTGTGTACTTTTATATAGTTGTACAGAAACAAGTATTTTAATGAACCAAATTCAGTGTCTACCGAAACTGAGATGCTACCGTGTGTTGAGTACTGAACATTTTTATCACTAGAGATCGTTTCATTTGAATCATATCAGTTGTGATTCTTGATATTCTGTCAGTATTAAACAAAAAAGTGAGTACCATGTACAAATTTCCCATGAACATGCAGGTATTACAGAAATAGGAGCACTTACCGAGATGGCGATTTGTTAGGTTGATGGGCTTCAGACTGCTGGTTATATTGTGCTTGGTCATCCGTCTTAAGCATGGACAAAAAAATAAAATATAAGCTATGGTAAAAGTATCACATATTTTAAATATGAATGATACATAATGTAGCAATATTCAATCATCACATCTTTCATCACTTAATTCCAGCTTCTGGTAATTTTAAAGTGTTCACTGTTTATGAAGATTTGGTTTAAGATGGTGCTCAGTTATGCTTTTTAGACATTATGTGTGTACTTTAAGTTGTAAAAGTCTCATGCTTTTTACATCGATAGCTTTCCATTAGTTAAAATAGTGATACGTCTAACTTTGTCCACAAAATCCTAACACTGTGTATAAAACATTTTCTCTATTTAGTTTTCACATTTTTATCTCTGAAGTAATTTTTGTTGTTATAAGGTTGTATTACATGTGTTTGCTTATGTACTATTATCTGAGTGTTACATATTTATGATTTTATATGCATATCCTTCTTATTCATATATTATGCTTATGTAGTTGCTATTATGCAGGTTAGTCTTCTGTCAAATCTTTGTATTTCTGGAGTTTTCTGTACTGCTAATTGCAGCAGTTTCATGTTTACTAATTATGTATTTATATGTCACATATTTTTTTCTTCTTAATTATTCCTTGTACTGAACTGTCTATCAGAACTTAAGACTGAGTATGTATGCATTGACCAGTATCCTTCTGCAAACCTGTCTCTCTTTATACAGTCACTTTACTATGTGAGTGCTACTTGTACTACTACCTATTTCTCCCTTTTTTTCTTATATGGCTTGTACTTTCTCAAGCAGAAGGCTTGTGGTTTGTTTAGATATTAAGTTTTTTAAATATATTTGTGCATACACATTTTGTATGCCTGTCTAGAATTTTATCTTTGTGGATTATGCGTAATATTTTCTTTATTTGATAACCTGTTTTGTTTTGCTGTAGGTATGTTGTGTATTAAGTATATGGGTTGAAAATTGTGACTTTACACGTTTGGTTTTATGTCTGTGTGTTCCAGATGTGTAATTCTGAACTGTCTTCCGGTTCAAACTACCAAAATTATTATCCAAACAATAATTATGAGTAAAGTATTAATTGATGTCTGATGTCTGACACTGTGGAATTCTTGGTTTTCAAACCCATATTACTATACTTAGTACTTTTCTGTTGTTTTGTACCTTTTCCCACAGTGTGTCCTGCTGTCAGTGCCAATTTTATGTTTGTATTTTTGAATTAATTGGCAGCTTTCCTTAATTTTCGCCGTCAAATGTTAGCATTGCCCAGTTTTCTATTGTGTTATTATTTTCACAATGAAAAATCGTTCCCTGTTGCCATGGCATGGGATGTCCTCATGTTGCAAAGGGAGGGGATTGTCTCCAGATACGGAGGGTAGCTGCAAATGCGTTGGATAAGCAGTTGCAGGCAGCTGACAGGGGCAATCCTCCAGTTTGGGGGTTGGGCAAGGGGCTAACAACAACTCACCATAAAAACTTAACATATTACAAAATGGAATGCAGTGCCTTGGACTATTATTTTTAGCTCTGCTTAGTGTGGAATATATTTTGTGATATTTGTGCTTTTGTAAATCTGAGGTCATTGTCTATTCATAACTGAAGCACTTGCTGACAACTGTTTGTATAACTTCATTTATTTTGTCCTGAATTTCTCAGTGTCTTAAGAGGAGTCTCAAAGAAATATTTTTTCTTTTGATTAGTTTTAAGAAATTTCAGTGTAAGATGAACACTGACTATGCCTTCTATCTTGAAGATGGAACGGTACATTGGTTACCACCTACAAGATGATGTGCGTGCACTGATGCACGGACGCACACGCACACACACACGCACACATGCACGTGCAAACATACACAAATACATGCTCACTCATCCTGGTAGACACTGACTGACTGACTGACTGACTGACTCACTCACTCACTCACTCTCTCACTCACTCACAAACTCACAAACTCTGTCTCTCTTTCTCCCTGAATGTCTTATGCCTGTTGATTTGTTTGTGATACATGGTCTCTTACACATACAGTACTTAAAAAGAATGTAAATTGTAGGTATTTGAGACAGACTAGCATTATGCCTACCCTGCCCCCTCTTGAATATGTACATATTAAGGAGTTTTCCTGGTACGTAGTAGAGTGATGGTTACATGATGATGACTGCTCACTTTTTGCAGTTGGTGGGAGTCTTACCTCCATGTCTTATTTACACCTTCAAAGTGTGGTGCTTGGTCGTAGGGCCACTTTACATTTACCCTTACCTTTATTTCATGTGGCAGTGTTAAGAAGGTGTTTGAAATTGCAAGGGATGTGGGTAATGGAGAAAATCATATAACAAGCAACTTGGTGATTTTATCCTGCTGTTTACTGTTGGAGGTGTAGGTAAACAAGCTATTGATTGAGAAACATGCTTTGTATTGATAATATTGGTGAAGAAATTGTTTGGAAAGCAGCCATATGGTGGCCTGGAGTGGAGCAGAAGACAACAGATGTTTTAACTAATGTTTTAGATTATGATCTAATGCCAGATCTTTGTGTTGGCAGCATTCAGTATTTGGATCCTAGTGTCAAAGATTTGTTTTACTCTAATGAGTGTGATGGTTCCCCCAAAATACAATGTGTGGCATGACAAAAACATTCTGTGTCCAAAAATTGCACAGTAAAGTGATATGAAGAAGAACTTGTTTATACTCATATACTCAGGTGTGAGATGGTTTCATTAACATCCACATCTGGCATTCAGCCAAATCAAAGTAAAGTGTCACATTTTTCACTCACCGCCGTATTGTAGTTTTCATTGTACCGCTGTGGATCAATATTCTGCACATACACATCCTGCTGAGTGTTATAGCTGGGTTGTGCATAGGCTGCATTGGTCTGGGCCTCTTGTGGTGGTCCTTGAGGTGGTTGTTTGTAAGGACTCTGGCCTCGATATGGTGGCTGCTGGTTGTTTATGTTTGTGTTGGTTTGTCTGCCTCCTTGATTGCTGGTGTACTGACTGTAGTCTGTTGCAAAGAACATGAAACCTTTTAATTGCTTTACTGTATTTAAATATTAATATATCAAAACCAATTGTGATATTTAAAATTCCTGTAGAGTCAATTTAAATTTAATCCTTTAGTTTCACAGTGGAAATAACTATTTCATTGTGAGTGCACAAGGATTTTAATTGTCACCATTGGTTTTATTCTTGATGTAACTGCAATTTAGGATGATATTTTGACTAACTCATAAGTCTTGAGTCCAGTTATTTTTTAAAACTATAAATATGAATGTAAAATTTTCCAGTTACATGTGCTTTGAAGAACGCCTTCTGATGGTTGCAGATATGGTTCAAATATGTTGGTGTTTTAATAATAAATTGCTAATTTATGTGAATGTTATACTCTAATTTGATGATTGTGGCATGCATCAATTATGTATTTTATGCACCCTCTGTACAATATCTGTAGTACCATTTAAGGAGAATATATTTTATGAAATCTCAGAAACTCATGAACTCTCTAATGCTGCTTGTGTTTGACTGTCTGAAAATTAAATGCCCTTGGAAAACTGTGGGCCTCTACAGGTCACAACATTAAGGGTGTAAATGGATTCTGTCTTGCAAAATGTATCTCGGACATTATTCATGTTCAAAGACATATTTAATGCTTGCTTATATGGGGTTTTAACCAGGATAGCTCAGTCTGTATAGTGACTAGGCTGCGAGCTGGATGACCAAGGAATCATGTTCGATTACTGGCAGAGGCAAGAGACTTTTCTTTCCTTCAAAGTGTTGAGGCTGGTTGTGGGGCCCACCCAGCCCCCATGCAGTAGGCAATGGGGTGCTTTTCCCAGTGTCAAAGCACCTGGGGAGTGAAGCTGAGCATTGACCTGTCTATCTTGTGCCAAGTTTAAGAATGAGTAGTGCTATGCATCCACTTCCCCGTGTACTTTCATGGCATAGGGATAATTTTACTTTTACTCTCTGTATGTTAGGAATTAAGTTTTGTCCCATTTTATTGCTTTGTTTGATTTAAGCTTAATGTTATAAAATGTGAACTCATTTCTTTGGCTTACATGAAACTGATAGCAGTGACGTGAAAGGAAAACTTGAAATTGGAGATAGGACAACAGCTCCTTGGCCACCTTTGTATGTGAATGGAGAATTTGCAGATTTAATTATTTTGTTATGGTTAGTTATATCCTTCTAAGCCAATGTGGTTTTGTAGTTTTGGTAAACATGCTTTCCCCTAATGGAGTGAGTTATTACTTTGGTTGAGTATTTACTGTTGCACTATGAATGTGTACATATTTTATGAATGCCTTTCATAGACCAGTATTGGAACAACACACTCTGACAGTAGCTGGATTTTCTAGAAAATATTTAACAATTTAATAAAACACACAATTGTGCATGTGATGGGCAGAATTAGAATTTGCGCCTGCTGTACCATAAGCAGCATGATTTAACCTTTTGCATATTGGGCATTAAATCTTTAACTTGAAATCCCTGTCCTTTTTTTCGTCTCAGTTTATTTGGTGAGGTCAGTAAAACCAGCATATGTCATTATTTCTCAACAGTTCACAGTCACAGTTTGTGGGTTTTCAACAACATAAATTAGGTGTCCTTGAAATTGTACTGACAGAAAATAGTTTTTGAGTAACAACCCAACATGGAAATTGTTAATAGTCATTATTACATTATTATAAAGCTCACGATTTACAGTATTGTGTTTTATAACTTACCACCAACATCTCTGTATATCTCCACCTCTTCATCATAAATGTTGTAATATGGATCATACTGAGTAGGGTTGTAACGCTGAGAGTTGTTATACACATTTGGGCTGGCAGGTACTGCTGGCTGCTGGACATATGTTACTGGGGTAACACTTGGTTCCACCCTGCAGGTCAACACCTATCTGTTAATGTGACTTCTTTTAAAGAAACAGTTTTCCAGTTCTATTAATTTTGTTTTCAGTGTACGTAAAATTTAAATTTAGCCTGCTTACTCAAGTACTGTATCTGCCTGTCTATGAGACAAGAATGAGTTGTAACTCAGCTGGAAACAGGGGGTCACCTTATAATTGCGCGCAGAGTTAAGCATGTTCAATATAGGCATTTTCCTAAGGTAATCTTATATGCACAGTCGTCTTATATTCAGGTAGCTGTGGTATATCATTTCTTTCCTAAAACTACAAACCCTTTCTTTCTTGTTTGCAGAATTCAAAAATTGTAAAATGAGAAGGATGCAGCATGTACTGCTCAAAGACTCATCAGTGTGTCATAAGAAACAGTGTTTTAATGGTAGTTGGAAAGGCAGAGTATAATGCAAGTTGTTATGTTTTGTATGTGTATTTTCATGAATTTTGTACTTTATGCTCATTTTTTTAAAATGCACAGGTTGAAGGAAATGCACATAAAATGTACATTTGTATCAGTAGTATGACAACACAAGATGTAGGGGGTGGGGCTGCCAGGCTGCAGCCCCCCACCCCCAAAGCAGAGTTTAAAAAGCACGGATTTTGTATACAGAATGATATCAAGGTTTTACATGATTTATGCTTGAGCCTAAATCAGCCACAGAAATTGGCTGATGACCAGTATGCTGCAGTACTCAAAAATAGAATAAAAACCTACAAATATGTAGATTTTTTCTTTTTCAGTTTTAATTTTCTCCCGTAACCTAACTAGATATCAGCTCAGGGATATTGGCAGGATTTTATAACATAGTTTTTAAAATCAAACAAAAATTGTGTATAGTTGCAGGATCAGCCCCACCCAAAAAGAATTCTGAGTGCACCTGTGTGTCGTCCTGTAGTAGTAATAAATATTTTTAAAAATGTGGAACATTGTATAAAAACACACTTTAGCAACATCTGTATGGTAAAATATTTTCTTTAATAACACCAAAAAAAGGATAATTTTTCAGTTCACGTGGACTTTTAGTGATACATATCTATTAGTAAAGCCATATTCTTTATTGTCCATTGTATGCTGTATCTGATCTTATTTTATGATCTTCATTCTCATGTAGGTATATGAAATTTGTTATAAAGTCACATGTTGTAGCTGAATTGCTTTGTTTGTACAGCTTGACAAGGAGCTCAACAAAACAATACAGTCTTTTCAGATAAGTAACTGTGCAAGAATGGAGTTGGTATCAGGAACTCCATGACCTGGGGACTGAAAAGTCATACTGTAACTTAGATGAACTCTGAGAGAGATTTTGCTGGCCGCTGAAAGTGCTGAGTTTTTATAAATTGTGGAAATTCACAATCACTATGCATATAACTCAGTACTTAAATGTTGCTCTGGCTTGTGATTGTGTCTGGAAGCACCCTTATGATACACCTGTCCTTTAGTCTCACTCTACACATGATCCTGGGTTTGTGCTTTCTGTCACATATTCATAATTTGTGATTTGCTACTGTACCTTTGTGGTGCTGTGGTCATGATACTTCCCAGTGGTTTCTTGTTCAGTCTGTTGACACTATCTTGTAAGGGTCTTTCAAATGATTCACTCTGGTCATTGTCTGGGTATGCTTCAGTTGAAGTCACGTCGACTCTGGTCTTTGTTGGTCGTCTAAGCCGTTGTGGTATTACTGGTGGTTGGCTGCGCGTGGGTGAAGGAGGTTTCAATGTTGAACTGAAGGTGATGTCTAGGTCATTTGAAGGCAGTGTGGTTGTAATAATGACACTGTCAGCAGTGCTTGGCAGGGACGTCTGTGGTCTGTGGCCTCGTTGTCGCACAGTTAAACTAGGATGGTCTTTTGAAGGCCTGTGCCGTATGGTGTAGGTTTCCGGTGTAGTGTGGTCAGCAGCAGGTGGAGTGTATTTGGTGACTTGACTTACAAGGCCAGGTGGTCTGGGAATTTTATTTATTGGCCGTCGATATCTTGGTTTCTGACGAGTGATGCTGAAGGTTGTGGTAGTAGTAATGTTTGGATGGAAGGGGATTAACTCTGTGACAGGATTCTGGTTAACGCTCTCAGAACTTGGGTCAAAGTATACATTTTCACTTGAAGTTTCATACTGTGATTTAAACATTGTCTTTGCTATATCGTATATTGAATCTAACAGCTCATTTGTTGGTCTTGTACTAGTCTGAACCCCAGAATACATTACAGGTGTAAATGAACTCTGTGTGTCATATATATTAGTGAGTTTTACAGTTGTGTACTCTGGAAGAGTGGGTGTGGTGAGATCTAATTCTGAATTTGATCTGATTACAGAGTTGTTATCTGTTACCCTGTATTTTGTTTGTGCAGGAGTTGTGAGTTCTAATTCCTGCTGATATGGGACTCTGCCTTGCCAAGTGTTGTAAGTTTTCCAGTTACTGTATTGTGTTGTGCTACTTGTGGAAAGGTATTCTCGTGTTGATGTCGAAGGGAGTGTTGTAGTGTGGGTAGCAGTGGTAACTGATTTATGACTTTGTTGTCTTCTTGCATTTTTTAAATCTCTCAGTGGCTTGATGGTGTCATTTTCTTCTACGGATGCCTGAATGATTGAATAGCCCGTTTTCTTCTGTTTACTGTTACTTTCTGTTAAGCTGGTTACTGGTTCTGCTATTGGTCTCAGGGGTGTGAACTCTGTAGATTGCATGTGAGCTGCTTGATGTTGGTGTCTGTTGCTGCTGGAGACAGTTGTATGTAAGGGATGTGGTGTAGACAATGCTGAAGTTGCAAGTGGTGCCTTCACATGCAATTCTGTTTGTGTTGTCACATTCTGCTGTTGGTATTCACTGCCATCATAATAGGTGTTTTTAGTAGAAATGTCATCAGGTGTTTGGGTTGTCATAGTTTGGCTCACATAGACGTGTTCCAAATTCTGTGGCCTCTTTCTTGTAGGCCCTCGATGTATAGGTTTTGAGGCTTGTGAAGGAGTTGTGACAACTTCTGTAATGGGACGTAATGAATTTTCATTTTCTCTGCCTGCTGGAAATGTGGTTGTTACAGTGGGCTCATGTGGCCTGTGATTCTTTGCATTACCTTTGGAATTAATGGAATGAGCTCTGTGAGACTGAGTATAAGATTCTGAGGTACCAATTGTATGGGTGTTTGTTTCTGTAGAATGAATTACATCTGAGTTATCTTCTTGTATGGGGTGTTTGTAATATGTATGTGTTGGTTGCTCTGTGTCTTTTGATCCTGCAGCATAGTTTCCCTCTGGCTGCTGAGGCTGAATATGGACAGGATTGGCATAAAAGTTGCCATCATCTCCAGAGTAAAATGGCACTGTAAGTGGATCAGGGTTTATGTGACGATTGATTGTGTCTTTACCACTTTGTGGTGTGTGTGTTGTGGTGGTTGTGTGATCACTGTCCTGCACACTTTCTGTGTCAGTATATGTTGGTCTCTTTTGGTGACTATGTCTCTGATTCTCGACCTCTTCACTGTGGGTCCCTATCTCTTCATTATAAATATTTTGGTTGCGGTGTGGTGGGTAATATTCTTTTATGTATTCGGTGGCTTGTCCCTGATTCACTCTTGGTCTTGAAGGCTTGATATGGACAGGTTCTAGGGGTCTTGCATTTTCTTGTGTTCTTGGCTTTCCTGCTGTTGTGGGTGACACCAAATTTTGATATGTAGTGGATTTAACAGTGTCACTTTCAGATTCGTAGTAACTCTGTTCTGGAGGTTTTGTATTGTTGATCTCCTGATATTCTTTTATGTATTCAGTGGTTTGTCCTTGATTCACTCTTGGTCTTGAGGGCTTGTTATAGAGAGGTGCTACAGGTCTTGTATTTTGCTGTGTTCTTGGCTTTCCTGTGGTTGTGGATGGCACCAAATTCTGATATGTGGTGGATTTAACAGTGTCACCTTCAGATTCGTAGTAATTCTCTTCTGGTGGTTTCTTATTTTTGGTTTCCTGATCTTCAAAATGTTCCTGCTGGTTAGCTGGACTTGGATTTCCTCGTAACTTATCCAGATATGCATCAAAGTCAAAGTCCAAGCTTGCAAATGGATTTTCAATATCTTTGTACTTATTGAGCTCTTCATAAAACTCTGGTGGTGGGGGTGGAAATCTGTCTTCAGTTGTTGTTTCAGTATGAGAGCTTGTTTCTGGTTGGTCATTATTACTTGAATAAGGCCTCTTTCTGTCAAGTGTTTCAGTGTTATATGAATCAGACTGGTTTGGTTGTACAGATTCCTCACTTTGAGGTTGCTTTTGCCTCTTGTGGCTGGCATCATAAGTTTGTTCCAATGGTTGTTGTCTCTCTGGCTGTCTGTTTGGATTCTGATGCACGTGTGTGTTACTGTACGTTGCTTTGTAGGGTGGCTCTCTTTTTCCATCATAGGACTTTGTGTCTGTTTCAGGGGTTTCTCTGTTATGGTGTCGAAAGTCATCACTTTTGCCAGATTCTCTCTTTGGCTCTGGCTTTTCTAACCTGGGATTCCCCACTTCCAGAGCCTCATCATCGTCATCATAATATGCCTTTTCATCATAGTTCACTGGTTTTCTGTCATCATACAGGTCATCCTGGTAGCCATCACCATGTGGTTTGCCATTGTTGTATTTTGTTGATGATTTCACATTCTCATATTCATCATGTGGAATGGAGATTACATCACTATGATGTGTTGAGTCATGAATCTTTACTGCTTGTGGCTGGCTTCCATCAGTTCCTGTAGCAAAATGATCTTGAGTGCTGGATTGTAGTTGGGGTAGAGGTGTTTGATTTTGAGGTCTTTTTATATTTCTGTGTGAGTTTTCTGGTAGGTTTTTGTTAGGGAGACTGGATTGCTGCCTTGTGAGAGGAGGAGCTGTGGGCTGTACATGATGGTTGTTGAATTCTGGGTCAGTTGTGGAAGGCAAATCTAAATACAAGTCTGGAAAACCTCTGACTTTATCCTTATATGCAGCATTCACAAATCTTCCACTGTCACCATATGGACTTGTATTTGGCCTGAAAGGACCTTCAGTCGCTGACTGCTGCTGTCTTGAACCCTGTTCGTCAAAGTTGTGTGACTGTAAGTAGTCTGCATTCGGAGCTTGATGGTGCCTGTCATATTTTTGGGGAAGTGACTCTGTTGGTTGAAGTACAGATGACCACTTATGTTGTTGTTGTTGTTGTTGTTGTTGTTGTTGTTGTTGTTGTTGTTGTTGTTGTTGTTGTTGTTGTTGTTGTTGTTGTTGTTGTTGCTGCTGCTGCTGCTGCTGTTCTCTTAGGAGTTTTTGCCATGTTTGTTGTATTTGTTGCTGTTTTTGATTATACTGTGGTGCTTCAGTCTGCTGTAGTGGTGACGCAGGGGGTACAAGTTGCTGGCGAGTTTCACGCTCTTCATGTCTGTGTACTTCATCATATGAATCATGTGGAAACCCTAGTGAGTTCTGTGAAACTGGAAGTGTTCGGAGTGTTGTCACATACTTTTGAAGTGAAGGTGTTTGGATTGGGTTGGGATTGTCTGTGCTGGCTGGTGCATACTGGACTACAGGTACAGCTGTTTTAGGATGTTCAAAGAGAGAATGTGAATAACTTCCTTTTCCTGGCTGGTTGTGATTTTGGTAACTGATGTCAGTCACAGAAGGGTCTCTGGGAACAACATGACTCTGTCTGTATACCTGCTGATGAGTTGTAGGGCTCAAAATTGTGGAAGAACCTGATGGATTAGAAAGAACATCTGAGATGTGTTGGAAATTTGTAAAGGAGGTAGGACCAAGGTCTCCTATAGGAAATATGGGGTTTAGATACTGAGAATTGTGGTTGAGACTTTGAAGTAGAGGGTTCACATTACTTTGCTGCAGAAAGTTTATGTTAGGTGGAGTGAGAGGTGCTCTGTCTGTGCTGAATGGAAGTGCTGGTGGCTGCTGTGACTGTAGTTCTGTATTTGGAGGAGCTGGAGGCTGATTGAGATACTGCCTCAAGTTATAGGCAGATACAGCAGGAGTAGATGTCTGGTGTAGTCTTGGTTTGAAATTATTATTTGTCTGAGTAAACTGTATGTTAGGTGGTGGTCTCTGTCCTGAATTGAGGTAATTCTCTGGACTTCGGAAGTGTCTGATGTCGGTATTTGGGATCGGCCTATAGTTGTTATCAGATGAAGGTGGAGGGGAAGGATTGGATGGTCTGGAAGTTGGAGGTGGTACTGGGGCTGGAAGTGGGTTGTTATTGGCAGGCCCAAAAGTTTGGTAACTATTGTAGTTGGCTCCATTGCTGAGCACCGGCACAGTTAGCGATAATGTGTTCGGCTCTGGTCTGGCTAATTGCAACACTGGACCACCCTGGCCTGGGAACCTACTGGTGTTTGAACCAGAAATGAGAGAAAATAAAACTCTATCAGTTCGAATTTCTTTTTTACTTGGAATATTATTTCACAAATTATCTTTATTTTAAAGCAGTTATGGGTACACATGCTTTATAGCCAGTTATTATTAGTGTTAGTATAATCAGATTGGTGTAGCATAAATGTATTTAGAAACCATACCAGACTGTAAATATGTGAATGCAAGTGAAAGTGTTCATTGTTACGTTCTGTATGATGAAGATTTAATAAGCAGTATTATATCAGAAGTGCTATTTGCGATGAATACCAAAGCTCTGCAGCTGTCATTTATCTTGTTAATTTAATTGTTATATATTTGGAAGTTTAAACGAAGTACCAAAAGCGTAATTGAATAGATAAAGGTGTCCCTATTCATGCCATGAAGGCATATAGAGGGAGCAGAGGTACAGCTCCACTCATTCAGAACTTCAGCAGTAGATGGCAGTGAGTGGTCAGCTTGATGTCCCACCCAGCCACTTTGCCTGGAGGGTTTGAACTTTTGCTACCCATTGAATCAGAAGCTGGATGGGCCTCAAGGCTGGTCTTGGATGTTTTGAGAAGAGAAATTCCCTTACCCCTGCCAAAGATTGAATTCTGTATTGTACAGTCCGTAGCTCAGTCACTATACAGACCGAGCTATACATTCTACAACTGATAGGTTAGCCACTAAAATGAATATGGCCCACAGCTAAAATGAGTATGTGTTCTATTTTCCAGCCGACCAGTTCCATTATGGTTGTATCAGTTTGTAATAAGTATGTATAATGTGCTAAATTATTGTTATGGTGGGAAAAGCATTACATATTTTGCTGCAGTGTAGGCTGAGAGTGGAAGAATGTTTTCACTGTTCTGTGTGTAACAGAGCATCCACAAAAGCTTACTAAATTGCTGTTATTATTAAATTAGAAACTCATTAAAACGCTTTGCTTTGAGTTTATTACCATTAATACAGAGCCATTCTCTTTGATGAGTAATTAAAGATTTCATGCATTATATTTTGTTCTATACCTGTAGCAACTAAAGTGTCTTATTTAAGTGGAGATGCAATAAAGCAAGTATGTTAGCATATCTCCAGTGACCAACGTCTTGTTGCATTTGGTTGTTAAAAAGTTCTGTGCACATTCATCATTGATCTAGATTAGTGGTTTAGTATTTACAGCTGTGCTAGTTTACATTCACGAAGATGTTATTTTGTAATTCTTTAGTTACTTACGTGGATGTATGGTTTGTTATTTACATGGATATGAGGTTTGGGAAGTTCCCATTCTGTGGAGCAATAGTTTATATGTTGGGATTTGATTTTGCTAGCACTGTCATTCCTTGAAGAGTGGTTGCAAAAATATCTGATATTTTTGTTTCCATATAATTTGGTCTGTCCAATAATGCACTCATTTTCTTAACACAAAGGACAAAATGATAAAGTGATAATCAAGGCTACTGAAAATGTTGTAACAGTAACATTAGCTTTGTATTTGTGTTTCAAATTTCAGCTAGGTCACCAGCTATTGTGGCTGAGCGGGTTCATGCTTTTCCTCAGTCCTTCCAAGCAAAAGACTGTATTAGGGCATGAATACTTTTTCCAAAATAGTTTCCCGTTCGTAATTTACCAGCTATCATACCCCTCGATTATGCATATTCACAGATACAGAAACGCATCAAGTAAAAGTGTATTGTAGGGGTTTGTGACATATTCCATATGACCAATTATTGCCATTTAGGCATTGTATATTTAAAATGGTTAAAGAAAATGTTGATTGGATTTGTGATCATTACAAATTATTGGAGATTGGGTTCTTTTAAACTGCAAAACCTTCTTTTTTTAACCCAATTTGAATGTGACACAACATGGCTGACACAACAGTGTCAGCCATGTTGTGTCACATGTGCCTAAGGTCATTGGCTTCTGGTAACCTAGACAGATTGTCACTTTGTGAGTGATTGCTGTGAATGAAGAAACAGCAAATTTTGTATGTTGAGAGCATATAGTAATTACATAATTTATGTTTGCTCATAGAGAGGTACTGATGAAATACAAAACTTAAAATCATTATGTAAATGTTATGCATTACTGTGTAGATTGTTGTAGTTTTTCCATTTCATGATCACACTATGCAGTGCATCTTGTTTGTTACTTATATCTTGGGTACATTTTAAGGGTTTCAGATTTTTGGACCACTCTTCAGATATGAAAGTGTTATGGTTTTTGTAGTTGTCAGACTTTATGGGATTTATGGAACAAATAAGAACGCAAAGTCACTATTGTACTTGTACAGGTTAGAATTGATATCTGTATCATCATTTTATATTTTTACTTCATGTAACTTAATTTCACAGCAGAATCAGAATTATCACTATTCATGAAATTGTAGTAAAAGTGTTTTCACACAGTTTCTCTCAGCACGGATGGGAGGTATTAAGGTTCATGTTTATACTTTGATGCCCTGTTAAAGTGTCAAATGAAGATTGATTGTAAAAATACTTTAGTTACATTTAATTCATGTTTATAAATTGTAAATTATCTAAGCTTTCAAGGACATTTAGGTTTAAATAAGTAAGCTTCAAAGTCCAAATTCACACTTCTGTTGCTGAATAAGGAATTGAATATGCTGCTTGAAAACTTCTGTTTTTCTGCTAAGCCACTTCCCCAGATCAATTTTTACAACAGTCTCTGCAGCATTTAATCCAACAAAGTCTGATCTAATGGCAGAAGATTGTTGAATAAGACAAGTAATTGTTAATGTATAATGTGTTTATTGTGTCCCATAGGATGATTTAATGTAACAGAAAACAGTGTTGAATTTATTTACAAACAAGCTACTGAAATGAATTTTTTTCACATGCATATATATTTATAATGCAAGCACGTGAATGTCTCATAAATATTGTGAAAAACTATTAAAAGCTCTCTTATAAGAGACAGTTTATTGCAGAAATTTCATGGAGCTGTGATTAATGGGTTTGGAGAAAATGGTTTACCAGGGTACAGTTTTAGACGTTTAAGATACAGAGGGTTAATTTCCAGGCCAGGAAATAGTTCATTACATGCTGTTTGATTGAAGGTGATGTGAATACAGTGGTTCAAAGGACAAAATATACCCATATATGGGTATTTTTTGCAAGCCCCACACCGTTTTTAGCTATTGATTAGGAGTCTGCTATAAGAAACCTTACTCACTTTGAAAGACAAGAGAAATGTGAACATTTATGCAGACATAACATATGAAATTTAAAAGTTTTTAACAAAGAACTAAATGCACTGAAAGAAGAGTAGTGAGCTGTTACAAGTAATTAAGAGCATAAACTGAAGTTATCATTATGTCTACATGAGGGTGTTTGGGCTTGTGGAGAGATTATACATAACTGTGTTTTGTCATTAATGGTGGATGGTAAATCTGGCTTTGTGCATAAGCACCAAAACCATGAAGGCATGTAAGGTAGTGGAGGCGAAGTTGTATTTATTCAAAATCTTCTCATTAAATTGAGGCTTGTGGTTAGCTTAAAGTTCCGGCCACTTCACTCTTGAGCAAAGATTTTCCATTATAAATTTTATAGAAGACTGGGTGGGCTCCAGAGCCAGTTGGAATATGACGAAGAACAAATCTTTATCACTGCTGGGAATTGAATCCCGGTTATCTAGCCAGTGGCCAGTCGCTTTACAATCTGAAATATCTGGCTTATTTGGGACAATGTTGCCACATAAAAATATGTTTTAATTACATGGAAGTTACCACGGAATAGTGCCACCTAATTTTTTGTGTGATGCGCTCTATGTTTAATCAGTTTTGCGAAGCAGGGAATTTTCAACTTGTATGTAATGTTTATTATATTGAAATATTAGTACCTGGTGTTTCTATCTATTTTATTTTAAAGTTTCAACTTAGTGGTTATGGGTGTTTATCTGAAGATTTTAAATTATGAGAATTCTGTAAATTAACTGGGTTTAGGATGTTTGTGAAGGATCTGTACTGCTAATTATAGAACACTGGAAAGACATATCGTGGTTGCCACACATGCTGAGAAGCATTCATGCAGAATAATTACATTGAGACTGGAGCCATATGTAGGACATACAGACGTTTACAGTTTTGAAAATGGTTTTCTATAGTGCATGGATGAAGTAAGGTTAGGTTTGTAGACAGAATACAACAGGCCGCCTATGAGGATGTCTAGGACAGTTGAGAATGAAGAGTCATCAATGTCTCAGCTATGAACAGCTGTTACCTGTATCTTGTTTGCCGCTTCTCTCTTCTGCCATGATGTGTCTCATTGGTCAGGAGGAAGTTGTCGTCCAGAGTCACCTCGTCAAAACTAAGCAGCAGTTGGTTCAAAAAACTCTCAATTAACCACCAGAATCAAGGTTCAAGGGAGTGTCTTTTATGTACAGTAGGTGGTTTCCCAACTCAGAAAGGGTTTACACATTTTGGTATTGGCACACATTAGGTTAAGAAAGAAGAAGAGGCAATGTGAATATCTGACAAAACCTCCATGTTTTTGACAATTCCTGTGAAAAGTTCAGCAGCAGGCATGTTCATATAAAGGAACTCGCCAGTATTTCAGATTTATTCAACATTACGTTCCATATGAAGGGAACTACACCATAAAAAATTATGTCACTTCAGTATTTTTTTTATTCACAGTGAAACTGTTGATACGTGTCAGTGAAAATTCCTTGTGGATTAAATTTACTCTTATGAAAAACAAAAATTTAAATAATGTTTAAAAGGAAGCTGGTAATTAGAGAACTCAGTTTTGCTAAATGCAGTTTGTTGCTTGCTTTAGAAAGACGTGAAATGAGCTCCTTTTGTAAGTTTATGTTTTTGGGACATTATTTACTTCCTGTTTCATATATGTTTTACTGAGACAGCTCAGTAAATTAAGAAACACTAATGTAACTTCTGTAATGTTAGAAATTTTTTGAAGCTAGTAATGTTGATAGCAATAATTTAGCAATATAAAAGGCAAAGTGAGTTTGATGGAATATGAACCCACATACTATATACTGTGTATGACAAAATCCTGTTTTCTTAATGCTGATGTGTAAGTCTGCAAGTTTTTATTGCAGGTGCTTTTAGCAGTGATTATTTGCTTTAAATTATTGACCTATAACCTGCATGAAAGGGTGATAGTTCAAAGCACTGTATGTACACATACATGTTTACTCTGTTAAACTGCTTGCTTCTTATCTTAAATTTTGAAGAGCTTCATACAGATACTTAGTTGTATGGAGGTTCTGCCAGTGATTTTGTACATTATGTCGAGTTACTGTTTTTAGTTATCTGTACACTGAATTTTTTAAGTTATCCAGGTTTTATGCATCTGTGTTGCAAGGTTTTCACTGCACTTTAGATAAAGATTTCAGTCATCTGGGATATGGTGCCATTTTGACTTGTAATGTGTTACTGATGTTTCAGAGGAGCTTGCTGCATTGATGCTCCTGGTGGTCAAAGAAGTACCTCAAATGTGGAAGCAGTAAGCTCCTCTGATACGTCACTAACAAGTTTCCAATGAAATGTCGTCTTATCCCAGGAGCCTGTAGTCCTCAGATCATACTTAGTTGTGAGAGTTGAGGTTCTGACATCAGAAGCTGTGAAGACTACTACTGTAGGATATGATGCCATATAGTCTAGTAGAAATTTACTATTTTTTTGGAATTACCTGCTGCCTGTGTATTCAGGTTACTCTGAAACAATGGGGAATTTCTACCAGACAACATGAAGGCATCAAGTCCAAGAAACAGTAGTCTTCTTATGCTACATTATTTAAAGCGGGAGTGTAGCACATGACTTTATTCATTGTGGAGTACCTCGTTTTGTACCCTTAGTCATATGTGCTGATGATGAATGTCCGTTAGGGAGAATGGAAACGGTATTTTGTGTTGTATGTAGCTGTAGTGGGCTTTTGTGATACAGACAAAACTAAAACAGGAAGTTGCTATAGTACAGGCTGCATAGGTTATAGTATTAAATGAAAGTACTTGCTAGAGGCATCATTTTGTCTTTACTTTAATTCCAACAAGACTTGGGTAATATTTTAATTTGTGTAACTAATTTGTAAAGAAAGGAAAGCCTGTTCATTGTTTGCATTGTTTCACTGGGGAGACAGGATGGGTAAATACATTCGAAATTTACATATTTACATGTCAAAGGATTGTAAGTTCCAGTTTTGTAACTCTTTCATTATTTTAGACATTGAATTTCTTATGCTTGAAGATATTCACTGTAGCTTACAGATTGAGTTGTGCCATACAAAATATATTTTAAACACCTGGTACTCATAATGAGTGCTGGACATGCAGCACAATTTTTCCCATATAACTGACCCTGAAAGGGTAAAAGCCCCATCTGACACTGGTACGGGACCTACCTTGTTAATTCTGAACCGAATTTCCCCATAATATTCCTTACACTGAGTCCACACTTCTCAAAATATATCGAAAAGTGTCATTGATGTATATAATCTTTCTTGTGTGATGAAAAAATAAACTGGTGTTCAGTCATTGACGTGTGACAAACTATTATTTGACTCTGAAATTAGAGGTTCTCAGATCAGTCACTCTGAAGGGTACGTGATGTTATGTAGTCTGGTATGCATTTTCGAAAGCCCTGGAGGAACTTTGTGCCTCGATCTTCAGGGTAAAACAACCTCCAACATCTTGGTAAATTTCTATTAGACTGCACTGCATCACTCACCAGAACAAAATAATATTCTGTATTTTGCTGAGTTCAAAGGAAAGTACTGGATTAATATTTGCAGGAAATTGAAGTTAAACTCATAAACTTTTGTGCAACATGAACCCTGTCTCTGTAGAGTAAAATGTGGCCCTGTATATTAACCGTGTCTGTTTATGCATGGATGGAGCTGTAAATAAGATGGTCAGGGCAAAACAAAAATGTGAACAACTAGAAAAAAATTTCTTAAGCATCAAGTACATATGGCTTTGAAGGTTAATCACAAAACATAAACAGTATAATGATTATTATCGTGTTTCTGTCTGGAATATCCTGCAAGTGAATCTGGATGCAGAGACTGGCTGTCCTAAACAGATTATATCTCATGTTCCTCACGCTGTCAGAGGCAGAGAGTGCCTTAGAATAGAGCAGACGAGGACTGACCATGTTTGCTGTTAGCTAATCTATAATGTTCTTGATGTTTCAAAATTTTGCACGCATTTTCAACTTTGTTCTGCCACAAGCAAATGAATTCTGATTATGAACACTCTAAGAACTGAACAAGAACTGAACATTGTACAGTCAAATTAAAAATTACAGAAGTTATTTACAAAAGCTACAGCTTTGTCAATTATTCCTTGTCTTGGTTGCCATAAGGAAGCTAAGAATAGTTTGTACCAAAAAGTATCAGTGATGTTTATAATGCTGTGACTCTCAGACAGTGACAACTGAATTAATTATTGCTACATGAGAAACTGCAGCATAATTAATATCAATGAAATGGTGTTGTTACTTAGCACCTGGAGGACACTCTTTAGAAGTAACACTTATTTTATGTCACAGTTGCCCATGCTGAATTGCACCTCCAGTAAGCATCCTATGCAGGCCATTGAAACACATTAAAAATCTGTGACATTTGCACACATACTTCAGAAAGTACTAATATAGAAGCACAAAAGAGTTTAATATTGAAGGCAGCGTTATATGCTTCATGAATAGTAAGCGCAGAGTAGCTGCGACACTGTATACACCAGAAACATGGTTTGTTTCAGGTATATAAGTGTGAATACCCAGCATGAAGGAGATGATGATGATGGTGATGATGATAATAACAATAACAATAACAATAACAATAATACAATGCGGACAGACCTGTATTGTTGTTGCTGCTGCTGGGTTCCAAATGATATTACACCAATCTTCTCTCCACTGGCAACTCTGCCAGTGGGAGCCTGCAATCACATCACACCACATTTACTTTCTGTTTTGTCAAAGTATAATTTGTTAGTCTTATCTTAACATTTGTAAATCCTATAAGGGGTTGCAGCTTCACAGTGTAAGTTACTAAAATACTGATAAAAGAGTTAATTACAGTGTCTAATTGATTATTCCTTGACATAAGTTATAAATAACACGCAGAAAAGAAGGCACATATTTGTACATAAAATGAAAGCATGTTAAGAAGGTTCTGTCTGTGTGCTTTCTTTACATTTAAAACTGCTGAATGAAATTTCGTGATACTGGTATTGGCTGTCCAGATCGAAAGTTACTGAGAAAATTCAGTATTGGTTCAGATGGGTCCAGTACAGTTCCCTGCGTCATGTAGACCTCAAACCATATTTCTTAATACCTTTTTACTACAGAATTGTAGAAGGAGTCATATAATGTGAAATATAGTTGCCATAAAGATCTGAAACTTTTGTTTGGACCTTTTTGGTAAGAGTGAAAACGTAATGCAATTCAAGGAAAATTTATTTCTGACCATGTATATTTTAATATATGTTTCACAGTCATAGATCTCTATGTGCAGCAAACGAATATGAAGACTAATATTGTATGCAGAATGGAACAGGATCTGTCCCTGTTTATGACTGCCTAAGACACAACATGGATTAGAGTTAACTCTAAAGTGATTCGTCATATGTTGGCACTGCCTTTGAGGCTGTCGATGTAAGCACATTTCTCCTCTGTAATCATGATTGTGATACCTATCAATGTGTGTTAGCAGGGTACTTCATGTACGTACCGGAATTGCATTGGTGACCTGGTGCCGGAGTCCATCTCTGTCCCGTGCGACCTGCCCAACCGTCGAGGGCTGACCTCTGTACACCCTCTGTTGCCGATCATTCTCCACTTCTTCAGCTGGACCCAGGTCGTCAGCATACAGCTGGTGCTGTGAGTAATGATTTATAGTCACTGTAATGTAACTTTAATTTCACACAAGGAGGAAACGAAATTTATACAGAGTAAATCTGTGATTTTTACACGTTTGGCCTCATGTGATGTCATTGGTAAAATGAGTCAGTGTAAATAATTACTTAAATCGGAGGACCATCATTTCAACAAAACAATTAATAGTATGGATGGCATTTTCTCTACTTGACTTTTTTAAAGTTATGTAGTTAAATACTGAACAGCAGTAGTCTCAACTTCACTGCATATAAAACCGATATCAGCTATGTCTCGACCTTCGCAATCTCTTCTTGCTGCTGGCGTTGTTCTCGTTGTTGTTGTTCTTGTTGCTGCTGTTGTTGCTGCTGCTGCTGCTGCCCTCTGGAGACTGGCACAGTCCTAGAGCAGGAGGAATTCAGATGTCTCAGTGTGTTGTAATCTGTGTTACCAACAGAGTAACTAACTGAGTAATTAGCTCACTAACAAGAGAGCGTGACGATACGGGAATGTTAAAACCAAAGCCTGCTATTGAACGTTATCTCTGAGGCAGTTCCATCCACACCCATTTTTACAACTTCCTAAGTTTCATCTTATTATTTTTTCCCCTTTTTGCTTCTTCAAAGGGATAGGTTTTCGAGTTTTCTGAAGAATTTTCTGTCTGTGCTATCTGAACTACGTGTGTATGGATGTACAGGATTAGATGATTTGTAAGTTTCACAGAGATCTTTGTTATGTAAAATTCTCCATTCTCCACTCGCTGCATACATTTTAGGTCCATATATGTGGAGGGTGGCCCAAAAGTCAGTTAACTTATTTTACTGTTCATTGTACTAAACTTCTACAGACTTCTAGGCCACTCATTATATTCCCAAAAATTTGATTTTCAGACATTTATGTTCTGTGTGTATCCTTCCCGCAAAGTAAGACTAGGAACCAAGCAGGTTCGCTCAGGTGTTCGACCTTCTTAATTGTATTCGTGAGGTGCCCCGCTCGTACTTAGGGCGGGACACCAAATATCCTGTCTGGGTATCTCGTGGTTTTTCACAGTATCTGCAGGTGAATTCCTGGGTAAAGAGTTTGCAATAGGCCGCGACCATATCATTCAACACTGTGTGATCTGAGACACTTACAGGGTTTTTAAATAAGACATAAACCACGTCATGTTCTTTCATAGTAACTTGTAAAATGATTCTGTAACGTGTTTAATATTGTGGACAGTCTGTTACATAATGACATTTTGGGGTATGCCGTTCACCCTTCAGCCTTTTCTGCTCATATTGGCCTGATGTGTACGGTTATATTATATGATTGTTACAAAGGATGTAAGAATACTTGCTGTTAGGTGGGGTTTGTGTAAGTTTTGTGGCGTCCTTTGTGTGTACGTACGTACAACTGCATGGGGTAATGTTCTGTTTCAGAATTTTACAGTCACTCAGGAAGGTCTCGACCACGTGTGAACCTTAAAGCCTTGTTACTCTAGTCACATGACCCCGCCATTTATGTCTGTCCTGAGTCAGATGAAAGCGATCCGTACCCTTACACCTTTTTACTTGAGGTTCCAGTTTTTGTCCAATCAGACAGGAGTGTGTAAAGAAGGAATTGCGTGTACAGAGTTGCAGAAGCAAATCAAGTGGGGCCACTTACCTTGATGGCGACCCTGTCGGGGTGGTGTGTCTGGTCCTGGGGTCAGTCACTCGAACTGTGCTGATTGTTGCACTTTCGCCCTCAGCTCCACACCCCACATTACGAGGCCAGTCACACGTCTGGAGCTCATGGCTGCAAATATAAGTTGGGGTCAGTAATATTTCTGTGTCATAATTAATCTTCTATGATATGAAGTCCCTTTTTTTCTCGCGTTTCTTACTTCCCAGCATGCCTGGTGGATGCTAGGAGACCATAAGCAGTATGGTGTATTAGCAGCTTTTGCCCATTTATGCTTTTTCTTTCCAAACCATATATGGTTTAATGCGTAATGCGAACATATATTTGAAAACCTTCTCATCATAAGTGACTGCGGTGATAAATATCTGATACCATATTATTTTGTTTTCGAATTTGTTTTAATGACAAATAGGCCCTGGAATAATTTACAGCTTCGTTCTTGCAGCCCTCGTTTTTCAGTTAATAGATTAAAGGGCCTTGCAGAAGCAGTCCCTGTACGCGGCAGCATATCAGGGTAGGGAAAATCCACCTCCACGTTTTCTCAACCTCGGCCTGAGATAGATGTTTTTGGTTAGCTTAGCTTCACGCCCCTATTGCACCTTCGGGAAAGAGCCTGCTCTACCCTTTCTATAGGAGACTGAATTTTTGGAGACGAGATTAATGTCTTATCTCGTCGGTGAATGAAACCAAGATTCCTTGGACGCCGAGCCTGAGGCCTAATCGTTATAACGTCTGAGCTGTCTCATCTTCAACTAAGTGGGGCTTGCAGTTTGTCTACTGCAGTTTCTGAAGCGTTGTGCTTGACAAAACTCAAGACAGGGGGCAGTGCCTAGGGTAATGGTCACGTTTGGTACACCAGTGTCACAAATAGTTATTGGGCATAGTTTAAAGCACTCAGCAGTCGGAAAGTAGTAGGTCACATGTCTCATAACTAAGACTTCCTCACCTGTACATAAGTCCACCAGTACATGACTCTAGCAGGGCGCCACCGAACACGCAGACGTAGTATTGTGTGCAGTCGCTGGGGTGTGGGTAATATCCAAACTCTTCTGGACAATCAAACTCAACCGCCTGCTGTCCACCTGCGCTGATACGGGCTCTTCTCTGCTGGCTCGCACATGGCTCTGCATCAGAAATAATAATAACAGATAAAACAATAACGATGGTAATGACGACATCGATGACAACGATAATTTTTTTTTGATGGTGCAACAGCCCCTAGTGGGCCAGGGCCTCATTATCGAGGCTTCACGATCGCACTTAGACATACCACACTCGGTAGGACTCCTCTGGAATAGTGATCAGCCCGACGCGCAGACCTCTACCAGACGACACACAATACTCACAAGAGACAGACGTCCATTGTAACTACGAACTTATACTTGGGACGGCCCACTTTTATTATCACAACATTGTAATTTTATGCTAATCAACTTTGTGTATTTTGGAATTTTAATATTCTTATAGTTTAATTATTCCAATAAGGGCGACACAATACCTAGATTAGCGTGTTGGGCTTGTACTCCTTTGTTCTAAACAATTCCCTGATGATGGCACCCCGGTACCGAAACATGTAGGAGTTTTATACTTGTCTTGAATTGCATTTTATTAAGTGCATAGGTTGATTGATGTATTAATTAAATGAGTATGGGGCGTTGTGGGAATGACAGTCATGCAGAAAACCGAAATGATCTGAGAAAAACCTATTCTGGTGTAGTTTGTTTTTGAACCTGCTGTAGGCTATAGATACTGTTTCACTATACGTCGATTGTTATTTCAGCCGTAGTACTTTAGGAAGTCTTCACATCAATTTAATGTTATTTTTTTTAGAGACGGCGTGTTGTGTATCGGGAAACTGAACTAAATTTCTGGACGTCTGAAAGTGCATTTTCGGGGAATAATCCGAACCTGTCCTTCCGTCACTACTTTCAGAATGATTATGGAACCAAAGCAGCCCTTATGCAGTGGGTACTGGGGGCTCTTTGCTGACGGTAGATATGCCGGAGCACGAAAATGACTACCAGCTTCTAAACTCGGCTTCACAGCCCGTAGTAAGCTTCCGTTTGTCGCTTGAACCAGGGAAACACTGCGCGGTGGAACTCCTAGGCGGCAAGTGTAGTCTATCCAGCTGTACGCCAGTGACAAAGAAGTTGCCTACGCAGTAAGGGGCTCATGTTGCATAAGAATGAGTTGTAACTGCGGTCGCCTATTGTCGTACGATGCAGAGGATGTACACTGAGAAAACAGTAGAAGGAACAGCTGGGGACCTGCTGCTTATTGTAGTATTAAAAACCGTATCTGTTTTCGAAAACACAAACGTGTATTGCTAATAAAACCATTATATTCTCCGTTTTTATGGCTGCTGAGACGCTGGCACTTATGCCGAGACAAGCATAAGTTACTGGTACTTGAAAATACAATTCTAAGAAATGTGCTTTTTAGTGCTGTTATTTGAACGTACGTTCATTGAAAATTGTATGTCTAACAAATTGATTTTTTTGTGAGATGGGGAGGGCTGTTTTGTGTGTGAGTAAAGACAATCTTAAATTTGGCATTAGATGGAGGTAAATGGTTAGCTTCACGCCCCAGCCACTTTGTCTCCGGGCAGAGAGGCTCCAATGCCGATTGGATTGGCCCCAGAGTCGATTTTGACACTCTGGAGAAGAGATAAATCTTTTTCCCGTGCTAGAAATCGAAATAAGAATCCTCAGAACACCAGCCCGTTATCTAGTCTCTCTACTCACTACCCTATCCCTTCTTCAAATGATGATGATGATGATTATTATTATAGAGGCTTCTGACATTACTCTATATCTTACGTGTATTTGTAGTGAACGATATTCTGCGACAGGCTGTATAACCATGGGTAGTAACGGTAATTCCGTCTGTGAGCAGGCGACTGCAGAGAGCTGAGCTGTGAACGGTAACTGTAGCAGAAAATGTCAGCGTGTTGGTTTGTTCCAACACGTGAGGTCAGTTGGCAAATTATCAGACAGCAGATTGGACTTGGGTAGAATTGTGTATCAAATGCTCAGTGAACTCTGTCAGGGGTCATCATCTTCAGACTCTCACGTGACTGCATTTCGTCCCATTGTGATGCAACGTTATTAGTAAATGCGTGCGTGAATTTCCCAGCCCCGCTTTCTATGGTTTCCTGACTCCAGTGTTCCTTTTCAGACCAAGCAATTATAACACTCAACTGTTATAACTGATTAAAACATCTTTTGCGCAAGGCAGACTATGTCGATAGGCGTCTGACTATTACATTAACTCTTCTTTAAGTGTGATGCAAAGGAGGCCGAACACAATGATGATGAAACCGCTAAGGATCAGAGACAGGCGCGTCTTCTCATTGTGATACACCATTCTTTCCTACTGACTCGTTCTATCATTTTATCACAAGGAAAAGGAAGTGAATTCGGTGTAGCTGGCGTAATTCTTTAATAACTTGTGTCTGAGATTGTTATCCCTTGTCACGACATAGCACAGTTTCGCTTCTCTACTCCCTCCGCCATCAGTTTTTCGTTAACTGAATCATAATTTTACTGCTGCTTTTTAAACGCTTCCTTTTCTATAATGAAGTAATTTCGCAATTATTTCTATGCCCCTTATTTTGATATCTCAGTCGGTGTAGGGAATAGGTTACGGGCTCGACGACCGAGGGATCGACGTTCGATTACCGGCAGGGTCAAGAGATTTTTCTGTTCTCCGCAGTGTCCAGATCAACTATTGGGTCCACCCACGCAGGAGGCACGGTGCCCTATGGAGGCGCAGGGGGCATGAAACTATTTGAGTCAGCTGCATCTAGTGACGAGTTAAGAATGCGTGGAGGTGTATCTGTATTTCTGCTATGCCTTTACAGCCTGTGCTTAATTAAGTGCTGGCACGACTTTGCCTTCACTTGTCTAGACAAGTAACAAGAACAAGGAAGAAATTAAATAATGAAGGATTTCGTCATCTCGTATTACAATAATGAAACCAAGGAGAATGAGAGAAGGGAATGACGCATGTAAACACAACTTTGGTCGGAATATTCAAGTGAAGGAAACCTGCTGGAATCTCCATATAGATGGAAGAATAATATTAAAATGGACCTTCGCGCCGCAGGATATGAATTTGTGGACTGGATTCAACTGGCTCATAATATAAGTGAAATGAAGATATTTATAGATGCGGGATTTCGTTCTTGGGCTGCAGTGTAGTTGAAAACTTCGTTCTTTTGTTATTACACGCGTCGTAGGTTGGTCCGATAGGTTGTCCCTAAGTGTCGGTAACCGCCTAACAAACTACGCCGCGTAGCACCCCAGAAAAGCGAATGCTTCATGCTTACGGATTTCTGTACATAATGTTTGACCTCATACTTGGGTCAATCGTGTCAGAATTTGGTCACTGTTTGGCGAGTTGTCTATTCAAATTTGAATAACAGTTTTAAATCAAATCTTTAGGCGGAGATACTAGTGGCTGAGTAATATGTAGGTCAGTCTGCCTAACATTGTTAAACTTCTTTAATTGAATTGTGGGATGAAAGAAATTGTCAAAATGCCAACGGCACGCGCGCTGTGAGAGACGTACAAGTACTTCATTTACGCACGGTCTGTATATCCGATTTTCAGTTCACACGTATGTAATTCCGAGGTTGGCTGCTCTTAGTATACCTCTGCCGCCAGTTCAGCACTTTCATTTTCTAATTTTTCATTTTAATGTATTTAGTTCGGTCTGTATTGCTTTCATTTTTTCGTCGTGAACGTGCGTACTTCCTCCTAATCAACTTTTACAATGTCCCGTTTTTATATTTTAATTATACCTGTTTTGCTTTTGTTGCCTTCATGTTATGTAGTGTTAGTAAGACAACATTCAGTGCAGTGCAGCTGTCAGGCGGCGCCGTTACATTTGCCCCCAAGGTACGATACACTTTCTCAAAGCACCAATAGTAGGAACAGCTTATTCTCTTTACAGTTTTCAGCATTTTAACCTCAAGCTCGAATTGTCGTTATTTCATACCATCATCACATAGTCTCTTTTGCGGCATGTCCATATCCTCTTCCAAAGCGAGTTCTCCACAAAGTGCGATCCAGTGCTGACTCTTTCAAATTCCAGTACCCTCTCTTTTCCTTAGGGTCATCCAGTATCTGCTTACTTCCTCTTTCTCGTCTTCCCGTATTCCTTCAGTAACATGTTTAGAAGGCAGTTCATGCGCAAGATGTGAACAATTCAGCTAGTCTTCATCCCTTTTATTGTATGTAGGATGTTCCTTTCCTCCTTGACTCTATGTAATACTGCTTCCTTTTTTTACACGATACGTCCAAACGATCTTCCCCGTGTCGATACGTATAGTTAACTATGTCGACATGAACATTTCTTTTTACGGTACCTTATGGTCCTTTTTTGTGTATTTAACCAAGCTGTTAGCAGCTAAGGTACCTCAGATTTTAGCATTGAATGACAGGATGTTTAATGGGTAATGAATTTGAAATGCTATTAGAGGAAGTGGTTTTGGTATAGTTTGAAGTGCTATATCGGTATTTGTCAGCAGGAACTGAGGGAAACTTCAGAAGACCTCAGTTAGGATCGAAGGTCTCTGGGCTAAAACTTGGGTCTAGGACCTCCCGGATACGAGGTAGGATTGCTGTCCATTCACTGTAGATGTCGGTGTCTTGCACATAACCTTGATTACGTGTGTACGTCGTTTGGAGAAATTCATACGTCTAGTATTTTGTTAAATATTTTTTCACCTATTTATTATAGTAGTTAACATCTTAAAGCCTAGAGGTAACTTTACGTACGACCAGGTTTAACATTAAAAAATTCTAACATTAAAAAATTCTACGTGGTGCTCACATTGCGTTTATGTGTTTTGTATGGATCTCAGAACAAACAGCAACTTTTGCCTTATAAAACATTAAGAGACTGGTTTTTAAACCGAAGTGGAGAGTGTTTACAGCGCGGTACGGACTGAGTCCTTATATAAAACAGATTAACTTTCGTCTTTAAAGGGTTAATGGTTGTATTCAGTATTTTTGTAATATGTGGTATAGTTCCATGGATGTCGGCATAGAAGGTGGTTATTGTGATTGCTGTTTGATTTGGTCCGATTTTTGTCAGCAGCTTCTTTCAAGTGAGCAGTTGCTAGTATTTGTATCATGTGCGTACGGCAGTGCTTTGATGTGTTCCGTGGTACATTTCTGTTTCACAGCTTCTGACTTTTGTTCAGGAGGTGCGTGGTTCGAATCTCGGCTGAAACACCAATGTCCTGTTTGAGGTTTTCCATGTTTGTCCTCAGTTCTTGCAAGAAAATGCGACGGTAGTGCCTCAAGTTGGTCACGATGTCCTTTTCCCACATAATTTCTGGTTAATTATTTTAATTAACACCATACCATTCGACGCTGTGCAGTCCCAGATAATCGCAGAGTAGGTAAAGAACTGTAAGTACATAAATACCTTAAAGTGCCGTAGACTGTCATATTAAGGCGGTAGTTGCCAGCTTCTTACCGCGGATGCTAGAGTTCGATCCCCGTGCAATCAGTGCGGAATTTATGTTGAATAAAGTGGCAGTGGCACAGAGCTTTCCACGAGTACGTCAGTTTTTCCCTTTCACTGTTATCTCACCGATTTTGTCCTCTCATTCATCTATCGTCGACGCTATTTAATCCGAATAATGAGAGCGTCGCTAAACAAGGAGTTCTGCAAGTATTTAATATGTCCTTGCCTTCGGGAAATAACGTGTAATTTGACCCCCGAAACACCTAACTACGGCGTGCAAACTTTCCTCAGGAGGTGAAGAATTTTTTCCTTCTTTACGGCTTCATATCACGCGTTGTGCGAGGATTAGCTACGAACGCTTTATACAAAATCTACGGATTTTAAATCAGGCGACACAGGTGGTGTATCATTGTGTGTTATAAGCTTTTGACGTAGTTGTGATTAAATAGCAGTTCATGTCTCGTGTTGTTAATATCAGTTGCCCCAGAAACATGTCGTAGTATATCCCGCTCTTGCATGAACGCCCTCCACCTTGACGACCTTGCTGAAAACTAGAACGGGCTAAGCCAGGGTTGTCCAAAGTGTTACACGAATCTCACAAAATAACTGTTCATGCGTAGTTAAAATTAATCTGGTCCAGTTGGTTGTTAATACCACCTTTCTATTTATAAGCCTAATTCCGTTTTTCTGCATGTGGGAATGAACTTGGCCGTTTAAATTAGTCCTTCCCGCTAATTCCGATGAAACCTCTGAACTATGGGGTACGCGGTGGCGCAGTTGGTTGAGGCACTGCGCTACAAGCTGGAAGGTTACGTGTTCAATTCCCGATGGCGTCAGTTGGGATTTCTCATTGACTTAATCCTTCCGACTCAGCCTCTAACAGAAATGAGTACCAGGTGTATCGGGGGACGGTAAAGGCGGCCAGCGCTAGGGCTGACAACCTTGCCACCTTCATATGTTGGCTGTCTAGAAATTCTGCATGCCTGAACCTCCTAGAACCCTAAGGGCCTGTAATGGGAAAGCTTTACCTTTACCCTTACCGCTGACCTATACTTTTATTTTACAAAATATTTAAAATTTCAGTTCTTACTTCACAGAAATAACACTGCTTCTCCATGAAAAAAAAAAAGCCTCTTCTTTTCCATGGCAAAAAGAGCCTCTTTAGGGAGACAGTGGGTATTTATTATAAGGATCACACAAAGCAACACACAAAATATATTATTTCGGCAAAATGCAGTTTATTTGGCGTTGAATATTAAGGTACATGCGCTGAGCGTTATGGTTTAGAGTATTAAACTGGTCAGAATAAACTTATCTCCTTTTAACTGACGAGTTCCTAAGTAGGGATGTGTTCCTCTGTACCTAAACTGGGTGTTCGGTTTACGAATACAGACAGTCAGACTGAGCAGAACTTTCGTAGTTCACAGACGAACACTGTAAGGTGACGGAATAGACGGGCTTTTATTCACAGACGAACACTGTAAGGTGACGGAATAGACGGGCTTTTATTCACTTTACGCGTAATTTTTCAAGGTCTTGGGTCCCGCATTGAAGGAGACTTTGTATTCTTTCCGAATTGCAAACCTCTCGGTTTTACGCATTGCCGACCATCAAAATGGCGTTCAGGAAAAATTGCTGTGTCGAGTGAAATTCCTGTGTTGCGGCAGCCATACGCAATCTGTTCCTCGGCTTTAACATATTTAGTGTAAAAATGGGCATTAAGGTACTTTAAGTATTGAGAAAACTAGTAATAATTTGTCGACAAAACCCTTGAAATTAAAAAAAAAAGAAGATTAAATGGGACGGGCATGCAGGACAGCCGTAACAGTTAACGTGACAGGGAATGTACATATAACGTAACATTGGGGCCCGTTCGCATGACCATTATTGCCGTGGAAAAGCAATAACTAGTACACATGCCGAGTGTATGTCTGTATCCTTAACTATCCAGCATGCAAAGCGCGTGTGCCGTATTATGTTGTCATGTGTGGCCCGTCTGGCTGTACAACAGTTTTCCACATTATTTCATAAACGGCACGATTTTCGCAAAAAAGGTTATTGAACGTAAAAATACGTGTTTTGATTTTTTCTACAACTTTTGTGTGAAAGAATTCAGCGAGATATCATGACTTTGTATAGGCCTTCATGTAAGGTACCCGTTATTCTAGTCAGATTTTAATGAAACTTGAATTTTCTCGACAGATCTTCGAAAAATATTCAAATATAAAATATCACTAAAATCCGTCCGGCGGGATCCGAGTTGTTCCATAAGGACGGACGGACGGACGGACGGACGGACATACATGACGAAGCTAATAGTCGCTTTTTGCAATTTTGCGAACGCGCCAAAAATGGCACATTTTTTTACAGTTTTGTTTGAAATAGAATTGCACCATCTTGTTAAGACGCTGCGCGCGCACGCACGCACTACACACAAATGACCCACGAAGTGAGTATGTGTGCATGTGTATGCAGCTACATAGTAAGGATCTGCTCGATCGAGTTCGTTATTATATGCACATAGTCCATTATTGGTTTAATTAAAGAAAGAAATTTGGTTAGCATGATCATCTGTACATAGTTTATCAACTCTCTCTAACCAAGTGCTGTCACTGCAGTGCCACCACTAATGTATCTTAAGTAGGTTATTCTAAACGAACGGAAATTCGTAATTATACGCGGACAGAACGCATGGCTCAGTGTGTCTTGATAGATCATGTGTCTTGTTCACCATTATTTATTGTCTCGGTTTTGCTGCGAGGTACCTGGAGGCGATAATGAATGGCAGAATGTTTGTGAACAGTGACTTTGCAAGGCTGGGGTCACGAAATGGGTAGATGTTGCTTTATTTAATGACAGTTTCTCAACTGGTTGAGTTATATGGTGGGGGTGGCGAACAAACGAGATGTGTGTTGCAAAACGTACGCTACATTAAAGGTGATTTATTAAGAAGTTTCCCAACAGTCCTGTTTGCACCATTACCACTTGCTCGACTTAGTGATTTATCCTTTGTCACACATTTCACACTGTTCTTAATTTATAAACTTGTATGCGGCTGTTTAGAAAACGGCACAAATGACAGTGACGTTTTTTGTACGAAGGCGTCGTTAGTCACGCGTTGTGTATTTAAAGAGTGGTTATGATAGACGATTTGGTATTAAGTTGCGTCGGAGAGAAAATACAGCGTGAGACTTCATATTTCTTCGGGCACTGCATTTTCCGGTGGAAATATACTGTAACAGCAAAATTGTAGCTATCCTTCACACACACACACACACACACACACACACACACACACACACACACACCACATACCACACACACACCACACATACACCACACACACACCCACACACACACCACACCACACTCACAACACACACACACACACACACAGCGCGCCACACACACACACACACACACACCACATACACACACACCACACCACACCACACACACACACACACACACACACACACACACCACATACACACACCACACGCACACGCACGCACACCACACACACACACACTCACAAAGAAAACTGTAGTTTTGTAAATTACTGATTTAACGGAGCTGCTAATGGAGTCGAGAAATCTCAGTCGGCGAAGAGACTGGGTTTATGGGGTGCACCCTCGAGGAATCGCCGTTTGATTGCCATCAGTTCTTCGAAGTCCCCAGATTGACTCTGGTCCCGACCAGTGTTCTGTTCAACAGGTGCCGGGGCTCTTTTCTTGGGAGTAAAGCTGCCGGGACGTGAAGCTGATCATTGATCTTCATCTAGTGTCGGTACCATCAGGCAGTGCTGATGGTTCGACATTTCGGTTGTAGGCCTCTAGCACTGCACGGGAGGATGTTTTGACAAGACTGAGTTAGGAAGGACATGGAAAGACCCAGCAGCGGCCTAGTTGAAAATACTCTCCCGTCATATGGTTTGACGGATTGAGGAGCTTTCATTGTTAAGTCACAAACAGTTTTAATTGTTCAGAAATTAAAGCATACTTTTATTCCACTGGTATTTCAAAACATCAAACAAATCCAGTGTGTATGGGATATTATTTGTAACATATCTAATGCGCGGCACAAAAGGGATTACATGTATTGTGGATTATAGCGAACAAACTCAAAACGCAGGCGAAACCAAACCTAACCTTCTTTGGTGTTCAACACCCGAAACGTGGGAGTTGTCCTCGGTCTGAAAAACTTCTGCGAAGGCAGTGATACGTCTAAGTACATGCATCCTTCCTGTTATGCAAACCTGGCGTAGGCTACTAACAAAACAGCACAATAGTGCTGAGATTCAAATCAGCAAGGCGCACAGCTGTAACAGAAGGGCCAAGGTCAGTTATAGTATGAAATTGGGAACGGAAATTAGGTCCCGGAGAAGCGTATATCATTTCTGTGGCCTGTGTGTGTTTCGTCATTCAAGGTGTCTGCGAATAATAATAATAATAATAATAATAATAATAAATATAAGTGACATTGATGATAAATTAGGAGAAAAATTAATTCTGGAAATTTTTGTTGTTATGCATCGCAACAGTTATAGTCCAACATATCTGCTTGAGAAGAAGTAAAAGTTGAAGCTGTACAAAACATTGATCTTTTAAGTTGCTTTAAAAAGGGTGTGAAGTGATGCATACTTGAGGGCAGAAAGTGAATAGTGGGGCTTTAAAGCGAAATACTGGGGAGAATTTGTAAACCTCAGGATGAAGTAACTGAGCAATTTTAAGGTATTACATAACGAGTAAGTGTGTAGTTTGTATTAGCTACTTATTATTGTTAAGACAGTAAAGTGGGTGAAGTTACGATATGCTGGCGTGCAGCTAGGATAGGGAAGACGAGGAATGTTTACAGATTTGTGGATTGGAAAACTTCCAAATCGAAGAGAGGGAAGGAGGTTGTATAAGAAGGTAAAATAAATCATAGTTTGTGCGGAGGGGGGTGAGTGAAAGTGACTTAGGATCCTGTCCAATTGTGGTCTTTTAGTATTAGCGGTATTGAACTTTCGAACTCTGCTTCCAGAGAGTTCATTCGACAGTTTGTAATGCATCTGTCAGTGATTACGTAGGCCAGATATCAGCCAGGTGTGTGGTAACCTAAGCTATGCACGCTTGAATAGTCGTAGTCTTCCATGTGTTAGTGTGTGTCAAACCGTCATTCGAACCTCTAAACTACAGATAAATATACTGTATTTAATTTGCGCTCTGAATATCGTATTTCTTTATATGTTGTGAGAACTGGACCGGGGGGAGGGGGGTTGATAATAACGGTAAGTGCAATTTTGGCACCCCTGTTGCTAGATCAAGAGTCTGCTGTATCCAGTTATACAGGCATGCGCCGTGCTGTGTCATGCAGGCATTGTCCTTGGCCAGTCATCTTGATGCTGTTGCCCGGCTTGATGACATACCCACCGTATCTGCGACCCTACTTTGAAATCCTGTGCAGCTTCGAATTCTGTTTCACTTACGTGCTTGTATTCACGGTCGTCACTGAAGGTTACTGTCTTCTGGTATGTGAAGCCAGGGATCTACCCTCAATATGAAGGGGATAAGTTGTTCCTCACCGTTAGTAACTTAGCTGTAGGTCGTTTATCGAGTCGTGGTATCTGGCCGGGTGTGGCTAACAGTGTACCCATTCACCCGCTGGTCAATATCGTGCAGTACGATGTGGGCTGGCGGTTGAGGGGCTACACTGTCAGCTACGCCAGCCCAGAGCTCACGAGTCGGTGGACTTCTACCAGACTACACACCATGACATCTCGTAAGATAAGTCGTCCCTGTAAAGGCATTGAAGGCATATGGGGGACTGGAGGTACACTGCCACACATTCTTAACCTTAACACTGGATGGGATAAGTGGTAGACTGCACATCTCGGCCGTTTTAGCCCCGGGGAAAGAGTCCGTGGAAGCCATTGAACAGGAGGCTGGGTGGGCCCCCGAGCCGGTCTGGACGCTTTGAAGAAGAGAAAAATCACTTGTCCTTACCAACAATCGAATCACAATACCTCCGCCGTCCAGCCTGTGGCCGATTTACTCTCTGACTGCTTTATCCCGGCTCCAGCACATTCCAGGAAAGACAGTCTTTGTTTTACTTTCCAGGAAAATCAGTCTTTGATTTCCTAGATTTTGCAGTTGAATATTGATTGCTTTTTCTTCCCAGAATTCGTGGCAAAGCTGAAGTATAAGAATATAACTTAATTGTAACAAACAAACGTCGTAGTATAGTGATAGATGTCCTCGGAATGTTCAGATTTGTTATGGGGTACACCTCACATAAGGGTAAAAAATTTAACGTTTAGCAAAGAGCGTTACAGTTCATTACAGGAGAACCGCACGGTAATCCTGTGGCTTATCTTGACGTAAATCTAACAAATAGACAGGGAAATACTTACACACACACACACACACACACACACACACACACACACACACACACACACACACACACACACACACACACACTGTGGCAGATATTACAGGGTAAAAGCAACTTTTCTTGTCATCGCTATGAACTGAAACTGAGGAACTTCAAGGGCTGGATTCACGGACTGGATAAATTGCCGTTACATGAGATGAAATAAAGTAAAGAACTGAAAAATGTTGTCAGTATTGGCGAGCATGATGGATAAAAGAAGGAACACGTAGCAAAAGATGTAGGTCCTATGACGAAAGAAAAATAAGGGCAAAAATACGATGAAGAAATAATTTAAGAAGAGAAGTAGGTTACTTTGCTCCAATCGGCCAATTACGTAAGATCCACAATAAATTTATTCAGAAACAGAAATTATAAGCAGAATTTCGGACTTGTAATACAATCACAAATTTTCTTCAGTCAACACTGGCCTTTAATGAATGGTGAAACCGTGGAATTTACAGGTCACTTGAATGCATTACGATATGTGACGCAGAGGATACACGAGCTGATCAGTACACATTATGTAATTTGTATAAACAACATGTACATAGCACCGAGTACAGTAAGGAGGATTCGGGTTATGAAACACGTATAACCTAAATAACAGGCTTCAATACGCGAGGTAACAGCAGGTAAAGAGGAAACTGGATTACGTAGAGAAGAAGTTTTACTTCATACGAACACAAAAAAGTGGATTAACTAATTGAAGGACAAAAATATGAAGAACAAAACACTCCTTTTATCTTAGCTGTAGGTGTCGTTGATGAAAACAGAATCCTTAATACATACTGTAGGCTTACGTGTGCACCATCGTACTAGGAAGTGTAAGGAAACGCATTTCCACTATGAAAACTTAATCAGTCAATCCCCAACGCGGAAAGAATACTACCACATATGGGGATAGCTGTTGGGAAACAACGCGGTAAAATGTGTAAGAACAGAATACAGCATACAGCTTGGGTCTCCAATCCGCCGCCCGCCAGGTTGTAGTACGCGACCCGCGGCCACGTTTGTAAATAGTGTTTATACTACAAAATTTTCACACTAATTGAGGCAGTTAGGCATACTTAAGCAAATCCCTGTGTCTGTTTTATAATGCCCGCGTATGCAGACGGACACGACATACTTATCAGTCTGGAAGCCACACTGCTGCCAATTTTCATCATAAGGGTGTGTTACCAGGACCTCATTAGAGCTGTAGCGGTGTGTTACCGGGACCTCATTAGAGCTGTAGGGGTGTGTTACCGGGACCTCATTAGAGCTGTAGCGGTGTGTTACCGGGACCTCATTAGAGCAGTAGCGGTGTGTTACCGGGACCTCATTAGAGCTGTAGGTATTGTAAGTACGGTTGTGAATGTAGTGCATACTGACTTCCATTTTCTTCGTTTGTTAATTTTTCTGTTTAATGTAACCTTTCGAATATAGTCCTGCGTTCGAAGGACGTCGTCTGGAAATTTCAGTGGGTGCCGGATTACGAAACTGAGGACGCACTGAAGCACGAGAAACTAATTTAATTTATTATCTAACAAATATTTCTTTCTTGGTGACAGATAAAATCTAAAACAAAAAAAAGTCCTTGCTTTCAACTGCATTCAAGGTGCGCCACTGTGTGGAGATATGGTATTCCCATAAAGTTCAAGGTATTTGTGTCGCTTCAGTTTCCTGCTGTGCGCAGTGTCTCACCGCCCTGGCTAAACTGTACTTACTGCTCCCTGAATAGTGGGTTCCTAAACACCGCGACCTCTGACGGGACTAATGTTCTTTCCTTGAGAAGGTGACGGTGATTGTGGACGAATCCGTTTTGATTATTTTAAGGCGGTCCAATTGTTGGAAAGGGGCTATTAAATTCAACCGCCAGTCATTGCTCTCGTATCTTCACATATTGTCCGTTTCATGCCTCTCCCCTTTCCTTCCTAACTCTGTTCTCTCCTGCGTGAGCCTTTTCCTAACCCGAGGTGCGTATTAAAGTGTTAGCGCATGGTTTGTGAAAAACCTGTTACTGGAATGTGAAAATACAAAATTACGAAATCCGCGGCATTTTGTGGAAACTAAAAGATTATGCAGCATGTCATAAAATGCAGTAAATTTCCTTATTGCTTACATATATAAAATGAATTGCTGGTGGCGTTTTCTTACGTGCCTTCGGGTTTGGCAACGCAGGTATTTAGAAAGCTTCAAAACAGTGACTGGAAGTTGCAAATTTATCTTTCAGACGGCACACTTTTGAACATAGAGCTGCCCTCTGATGTAATTGCATGTAACCGTAGAAACTGCGTGAGAACTGTGTAACATACGTAAAATCATTAAATCATCTCTTGTTATCCTGTTTTGAAATGGTAAGAATCGTACCGCTTTCGATTTCCATTAATTTCGAACCAATGTCTTTTCCTCTCAGGTTACTGCAAAGGGATAAGGGATGAACTAAGACCATCTAACTGACGTGAACTGTGGCAACAGTCCGAATGTCTAACGCTGTTAATATCAAAGTCCACTGTTAGAAACTATTAAGAGGCCAGTTCTGTCTACCTTCCATCCTCACTGCTTACTTCCCTGAGATTCATCTGTCCTTCTACCCTTCTTTAGATTCTTCGGGCGACTGTTTAACAAGCGAGCTGCTCACCAAAATCTGTTGTTTGTCACTTGTGTTCAGGCTACCGTAACTTCATGTATTTCGCTGTTCTAAGAGTACTAGGTGACATGTATAAATTCTTCCTTATTTAATATCCTGAACTGTTCTCTCACGTAATAACCTGTGAAGTCCAAATGTTTCCTCGAGCAGTTTGTATTCTTCCCTCAGCTTAGGAAGTCACGTTTTAAGTCGTGAATAGGATTCCTAAGTGATCTGCAGGCTCAGCTTTGCCGAGACAGAATTTTAACAGAGAGAACGGGACATACCATGGGAACGGGGAAGACACCTTACGGTTCGAAGTAGGGAAATATCCTTCAAGTAATAAAAGCCGTCACTGAATTTTGTCATTGTGTTACACACAACGAACTTCAAACACAAGGCGACGGCTATTTTTGTGTGCTTGTTGCTTGGTTTAAAATTTTTTTGCATTTACTGCGCTAGACTTTTCCAGCAGATGGCAGCTGCCTCTCAATTGCTACCCTGGATAAACGGCTTAGAGTTTTGTTTCTGTCTTCTTTAAACAGGGCGTGGTACATACATTTTCAGCTTGTGGCGTGAGCATAAATGGCTAATACAATACCACCTCTTATCCTGTTGAAACTCATTTTAGTGCTTTTGAACTCGACAATGCAGAGGTGCCTGAATTGAGCCTTCCTTAAGTCTAACAATTTTACGTATTCTTAGTGCAGAAATAAATGTGAGTTTCTGTTCATTAAAATGTAACTTGACCTGGTAACTTTTTTCTTTCACGTGTTTAGTATGTATCTCTGACTCGTCCTACACTACACCTACCCTCTTGACGTCAGTAATCACTGCGTGGTTTCCCCGCAGACTGTCCCTGTTTTCCACGAAACCTGCAGTTGTTTCAGTGAACGTCGATGTATCTGTGTAGCTGGAATTCCCAAACTCCGATTTAGACAATCGTAGATGGAAGCGATTGGTCACCTTTTGGCTGTTGCCGATTTACCCCAAGGGACTTAACTCTCGATTCTCTTTAGGCGGAAGAATGTAGGGGTCCCAGCGTCGTTCTGGAGGTAATGGTAAGCAGGAGTGAACCGTGGCGGTCTAGTCAGCGTGCAGTCATTTCATTGTCTGCGCTGCCACAACTTCACCCATAATTCTCAAAGATAAATAAAGAATAACAAATTTACTGTTCGTGTCCATTTCACTCCATTAATTGTAAGCACATTTTACCTTTTTTGTTGTATCTGGTGACAGCTACCAAGAGTAGGGTGTGGTAAATGATCAGTACTACACCATTTTCGACAGTCAAGTAAATTCTTTCTACAGACTTCTGAAATGCGGTTCTTTGTTCTGCATTTTAAATTAGTTCGTATAATTTTTGACAATCCAAATGGGAGTGTATTTGAATGCAATGTCAATACCAAGAAGTGCACAACAGTATTTGATGTAGTTTTATTACAGGGTATCCTCCAGCATGTTTTGGCCACTTATGTGGCCATCTTCAGGGAGGTATAAACAAGAATACACTTCCAGTTACGAAAGTGTCAGAATCATTGCACCATTGAAAATAATTATATAGTCAGAGTATAAATTTATACTTCCCTGAAGATGGTCACATAAGTGGCCGAAACATGTTGGAGGATACCCTGTAGTAGAACTTCATCAAACTATTTTGCATTTGTTGGTACTGATGTTGTATTTATTTGACTAATGCACGGATTAGGACCGTATAAAATTGAGGGTGTATTTATCACACGTAACGAAACTGTCTTGTAACAGAAGTAGTATATAAATTACAACGTAACGTAAAGCGTAACCTTACCACTGTATCACCATGTTCCCTACATCTGCACAGCTTATGTGAGAGTGCATATGGGGGTTCAGTAGTTCAAGCCTCGGCGTTGCGGTCGTCGAGATGTATTTTATTCAGAAGCATTGCTTGTTGGCTGCAGGTTCATATTAACTATGCTCTGCCTCTGTTAATGGTAGTAACATGCTTATTGCCGTTAGCGAGTGGGAGTGTTACCCTGCAAAGCATTACATCACAGAAATTCCTTATAGGGCCACAAAGCCGAGTCCCGAACCGTTGTAATCTAGCGTCATGACAATCAGCCTGCAGGAAGGAGAGATCAAGTACCGCTGACTCTTTCAAACGTCTAATTAATCATGGCCAATCCCAGTGGCTGCGCGGCCTAAGGCGTCGGTCTGTGGCCGTTCGCTTGCTGGGATTGCGAGTCCGAATCCTGCCGGGGCATGGATGTCTGTCTCTTGTGAGTGTTGTGTGTTGTCAGGTAGAGGTCTCTGCATCGGGCTGATCACTCGTCCAGAGGAGTCTACCGAGTGTGGTGTATCTAAATGAGTGTGATCGTGAATCTTCTATAATGAGGATAACAGTGCAGACGTCCGTTCAAAGAAGATCGAAAATGTTGGAATCTCCATTGAAATACCGGGTGTACTTTCTTCCTCAGTTCTCACTGACTTTTTCTGGAGGATTGTTTTGAAGCAGCCCATGATCGCGAGTCTCATAGTCCTTCCACTGCCATTCTGCGTTTTCGTACACTAAACTTATCGGATCTATGAAATCTATGCAAAATAACTATCCAGACAAGTAAACGTTGCTAAGTTTCCGGCTTGCTATCTAAGTAAATACTTTACTAAGTCATCAGTTTTCTAGCTGCGAAACAACAGCTTGATTCCCTACCGAGCAACCAGATTACTAAATTAATAGCTTTTCGACTACATAAACGTCTAACGCGCTTTTTAGGTAACCAGCTTAGTAACTCAATAAAGAACTTAACAAACAGAGCAACCAGCCTGCTCTTTAATAGAATACGAACGTTCAACATCTCCAGCAACGCAGACTTCCAGTTATCATTCTGAGCCAATTCTATTTACCACCCGTCTCTACTCCTAGCTCAGTGTTTTAGACTTTAAGTTCTTACTGCGGTACCAAGTATGTGACACCGCGTGTTTAGGTAAATATGTACCAACAGGGGACTATTTTCTCCATATTCAGGGTAGAAGATGGAGGCAGCAGGTTTCTCCGAAACGTTGGTACCCATCTACCAAAGTACACGGCGTCACATGCCAGAACACGGCGATCTTGAACGATCTCAGTGTTATTCTTTCATCTTCTTTGCCTTCATCATGCAGTTGATACAGCGTTGTTAAGTAAATTACGAATCGAAATGGCTAACAGATGCTGCCCCTTTTTGGAGTAATTACGCAGGAGGTGAGGAATAAGGCCAATATAATATTCGTGTTCGCTCCATACTGGGAAAGGGAAGTAGGTATGGCGGAATCTGTGGGTGTATATGCAGTTATTAGAAGAGATACACAGATGTGTGTGTTACGATATGTGCCACATTATCTGCATGTATAATTCCAGTTTGACTGGTATTGTAATGCTAGTAGTAATTATAAGAAAAAACCGTCGTCATGCTGACAAATGCCAAGACACGGAATTAAGTAACTCCTTTGTTTATTTGCTTTATGGTAAGACAAAGGGTTTTAAACGTCGCCCGGCCAGAGACGTTCATGGTATGCGGGCTGTATCACCTGCACCTTTTCATGGTGGAATTCTATGTAATCGGTAGGTTTGCCGAGCGGAAGAAAGAGGCTTGGGATTCTGACAGAGGTTTTCATTATCTCTTCTGATCGCTGCAGGTATATGCTACGGACGTAGCTTAAAATAGGGCTGAATGACTTCGTTTCATATCGTCCTTGTTTCGTTATGCACAGCCTTATTTATGTGTACGTGGTTTGTTTGACGGCTCTGACAATAACACTCACCGCGACTGTTTGTATCGAATAGCGGGATCATCACTGAACTGGAAAATGTGTGGAAAGCATCGGTCGTGAAAAGTTTATAAGCCTCAAAAACATGGGCGATACAACCGTTAAGTTGGGACTGCAGAGAATACCACTGCTCAGTTCCAGCAGAAAAAACATAGAGGTATCGTAACTCATAACGTGTACATTTTGTGCTCTTTCTCAGCACCATATTCTCAGCCTGAAATGTGAGAGAGCAAGCCTTACACTCATACAAAACGAAAGGCAAAATTACGGTTCCGTATATCTTGATCTTTATATTTTTTGATAGCAAACTGGAGGACAAAAGGTTCTGCATCTAATGACAGAAAGTACGCTCTGACTTCCGTCTGCTTTTAATTTCTTTGTGGATGGAATTTTGATCCGATCTGAACTGCTGCCAGCATTTCAAAGGATTTACTACCAATGTTTATGTTGTGATTTTGCCCTGCATGCTGTAAGCTTTATATATTATATGAACAAAAATCCCCTGTGTAATTTCGGAAGCCATTCTAATGAAGAGCTGCTGGTCATGGCCTTCGAAACAAAATCGGGAATCAAGCCATCCCAAACATGCCATAAGTATTCAAGTTCTGAAAAGAATTGACGTGAACACCTTGCGCGGATGAAGTCACGCCGAGCAGCCCGAAACGCTGCCGGACGTAGAGGCGTCGGACGGCCGAGAAGATTGGACTAATGAGGATTGCTGTGAAACCGGAGCAGGCCGTAAGTGCTACCTTGACGCTCCTGCTGCTATTGCTGATAAATTCCGGAAGACAGTGGCTTTTTGAATTCATCGTGTGGAACTGTTGAATATAAAACTATTATAGAATAAACACGTGTGTGTACGAAATGCCACTACGTAATTCCAGAAGGCAGACTCATGAATGTGTATGTAACCATCATATCTGGTGTCAACGAAATGTCGCTTTCTTGTTCCATATTGCAGTCATGGCTGTATAAGCATAATGTACGATATGGAGAAAAGGCCACTATAAAGTTACATGGTACGTAATTAAGTTTTTAACAATTTATTTTGTTCAGAATGGTTTGTTTTATGTTCGCAGCGGCGGCTATGATTTCAGAACTGTTCCGTCCAATCTTGAGTCAGCTGTTTTACACCATTTATGTTATCCAACGAATCTTTTGCAACAACCTCCCCCTACCGATTTTATACATTTTCCTAACTCAAGTCCCGTTGTTACAGTTTCTTTAGGCCTGCTGGGAGTGGCAGAAATGCAACTGACTGAAGGATATATACGTGAAGCATGAAGTACGAAAGTAAAGTGAGTGCGGTCTGAGCATGGACTGACCCTGACTGTGTATACTGTGGGACTGGATATCCGCTATCCGAACACCAAGATCCGGTTCACAGGGGAACGCCCATGTCCTCAGGATTAACGCGGTGACCTTCTGGACTTTATTTTCAATTCAATTTGCTCTCTCACTGTGATACCATATACAGTTGAACGTTAATTTATCAATTTGATAACCTTCTGGTCATCATTTTGGTACATTTTATGCTCTCGCTGTAATACCAGATATAAAGTGAAGGTTAATTTGTCTTTTCCTTTATATGCTGTTGTCACACGAATGTCTCTTAAGTCAACTTCCCACTGTGTTTACGGCTTTAAGTAAAACTCTATATTTATACGGGCGTGAATGGATGGAACATAAGTCAGGATACTTGAGGGCAAATTGCAGACGGAAATGTTTGGACCTAAGAAAGTAATAAGAGGGTGGTGAAAATTACGCAATTATGAGCTTCATATTTGTGCTGTGCACATACGAGTAGTATAGGAGTATAGGCCTACTTAAGGTCAAAATGCGTACATGAATGAAAAATGTATAAACTTGATATTCTGTTGCTATTTATGTTAGTTACGTATGTTGCAATAAAGTGACGAGAATGGCAGCAATAAACTGCAGTGGAAGGCCTGCTGAGTCGGTACTGCAGTTCCAACTCTGCCGATGAAGTTGATAACGTAGTGCTAGATCAGGGGTGCATAAGTTTTCCAAAACCCTAAGAGCCACCTGAAGATTCTAGTCGCCAGAAAAGTGAAATAACTCAAGTTCTGTAATGAGGACCCACAAATATTAGGCGCCAACAGAAGAAATCTAGTCGCCCGGGCAACCTGACGTCCGGAATTTGTGCTTCCCTGCTCTAGACATCAGCACCGTTTAAGTGCATATTTTTCGTTTGTAAGGCTTAGAAGACCAGTTTAAACGTGGCTGCCTTTTTTTAAATTTATGTGTTCCTGATCATTGAAGTGGTAATCTGAAAGTGCCTCTCAAGGTCTGTAATGCGAATAGGCTGTAGGAAATTCACTACTTTAATGGCCTCTCAGGTTTTCTGTTGAAATTTCAATGGGCTGTGTGCTACTCATAATACAAAATACAGGCCGGCAAACATGAAGGAAAGATACATTTGGAGCAACCAGAACAGTCATATTAAGGTGGATCTTAAAAAGAGCATCATTTGGATTTGAGGCCTCGATTCTCCTGCCTTGATTTTAGCTGTTAAGGATAGACACGGAAAACTCTATTAACCTTTTAAAGCCTAGCGGTAACTTTACATACGACCAGGTTTAACAGTAAAAATCTCTACGTGGTGCCCACATTGCGTTTATGTGTTTTGTACGGATCTCAGAACAAACAGCAACTTTTGCCTTATAAGACATTAAGAGATTGGTTTTTATAACCGAAGTGGAGAGTGTTTCCAGCGCGGTACGCACTGAGTCTTTATATAAAACAGACACGCTTCGTCTTTAAAGGGCTAATCATCAATCAATCCTGAAAATGGAGAAAATGATCATTTTTTGACGAACGGAACTGGTGGTCAAAACACGTTTTTCAAATGTTATATTGTCCCGTAAGGTTCATAAGAAAGTCGCTGTTAATACACGCATTTATTGCTGTAGAAATTCGTTGCTTTTGTGGAAGCCTATGTGTTCATCATCGTGTCCGCAAAAATGCATCCCATTTTGAAACAGTTCAGCCTAGTCGCTAAACAAAACTAGAAAGAATAAAAAAATCCGTATGTCATGTGGGGCATAATGACACTGGGTTTTTAGTTTCTGGAAGTAATCTCGTGTTAAAGTGGAATGGCATATACACGTCATCACTCGCAGTCAGTCCGTTAATAGGGAAAGGCAGGCAGTGCTTACCGGGTGTGGCTTACAGGGCCTAGTTAACATGCGTGAGCGGACATGTGCTGCTGTTGCTTACCGTAATATCATCTGCGGACGTGTACTACTGTAGTTTACCGTGACATCTGCAGACATGTGCTACTGTAGTTTACCGTAACGGCCTCTGCGGACATGTACTTCTGTTGCTTACCGTAACAGCATCTGCGGATGTGTACTATTGTAGCATACCCTAACGACATCTGCGGGCTTGTACTACTGTGGCTTACCGTAACACCTGCGGACATGTACTACTGCAGCTTATCCGAGCGGCATCTGCGGACTTGTACTACTGTAACTTACCGTAACACCTGCAGACATGTACTACTGCAGCTTATCCTAGCGGCATCTGCGGACTTGTACTACTGTAACTTACCGTAACACCTGCGGACATGTACTACTGCAGCTTATCCTAGCGGCATTTGCAGACTTGTACTACTGTAGCTTACCGTCACATGTGCTGCTGTACTACTCTAGCTTTCCGTTAACGGCTTCTGCGGGCGTGTAATACTGCAGCTTACCGTAGGAACGTCTGCGGACGTGTACTGCTGTAGCTTACCGTAGCGGCATCTGTGGACATGTTCTACTTTAGCTTACTGTAACAGCATCTGCGGACGTGTTTTTTCTGTAGCTTACCGTAATGGCATCTGCGGACATGTAAATTCTACTGCAGCATCCTGCAACGGTATCTGCGGACGTGTACTGCTGTAGCTCACCATAACGATATCTGTTGCTTTAACATAAGGGCCACTTTTCATCTTTCCGGGTCGAACAACCTATTTATTAGTGGAAGAGGCTTTTCGAAATTTAATGTTTTGTACATGAATATAGGCTATGCGTGAGTCTTGCGGTTTTGGGATATTACACCGTGCCACAGGATAATTTGCTCCCTGCGTTTCGAAGGAACATAGTGCCTTCTTTATCAATGGTCTAGAGGTTTGAGGAGAACTGTCTACTAACAATAACGTATATCATAGATTATTCCTTATCGCATCCTGTCTACTATTAATGTATACAACATAGGATATTCGTCATCACATCCTGTCCAGTAGTAATATATATCTCCTAGAATATTCATTATCACATCTTGTCCACCAATAATAAACCAGTTTCTGCCTGCATGCCGCATATCACCTCAGTTGCCTCTCTCTGTCACCGTGATGGCGCAGTCCTGCGTGACCAGTACAGATTCGCACACAGGCTTTTTCAAATAAAAAGGTTTTTTTCTCATCAGTCAAACAGGAGCTGTACATGCAGTTTTTAACCTTGTGCGTTGACCTCTACAGAATGCACAAGTTTAATGTTTGTGTTATTTTTTTCACCATTTTGTATAATTTAGAGGGTTGTCAACGAATTTTATTCTTTGAGGATCTGTTGTGAGATTATTAACTATATGTGCACAAGTTGCACCTTCTAACGTAACAATAGTACCTAAGTAGGTGTTTGGTGTTGGGGGGGGGGGGGATTTGAATTTAATGTTGTGACGTACAGTCAGGGTCGGCTCATAGTGTCTTGCCTTCCTAGGCGAAGCTTAGGCTTGCCGCCCAGCCCTCCGCGATCTTCCTCGTCACAGGTTTAGAAAGGACGTATGACTAATTTATTCCTTCTTCATGACTTTTCCCCTTATTTTGCCGCCGTAGGCGTCCGACCCATTGGCCTAGTGGGTTAAGCGGGCAAATATTGTAACCTACACTTTGTGTGAAGCTGACGCCGAAACTTGTTAGCTTCCTGTAAACGTTCTTCTTTTCTTTACACTCTTCACGGTGTGACGTACGTCTCTGTGAAACTGTTGCCTGCAGATGATAGTTGAATGAGTGTGCAACGTGGGTGGAATGATATCTGGTATGGTAAACTCTAAACGTCCAGAGAAAAACCTGTCCTACGGTCTATTTGTCCACAAAAAATTCCACATGTACTGCCCAGAATGTGAAGCCAGGTGGTAGCCCCTAGCAGTTGGCAAAGAACCGCCAGGTTTATGGCACGGTAGAAAACTACTGATAGTATTCATATTGAAACACATTTGTACATAATGTATAGAGGACTTATTAAGGTATATACTCATTATTGTGCAGCATTATTCGAGTTGGGGAATTTTTAAGTAAACTCTTCAGAGTGTTATTTCTCAGTATGCAGTGCAATTAGCTTCACACTAATATGTTTGTGAATGTAAGGAATGAGAACTAGATCAAATAGATATGATAACTTTCCAAAATTAATAGAAAATATGTATACTCCTTAGGATTTCATTTTCATTACTTGTTTCAAGCAGTCAACTTTTTTGCGCTTGTTTCCGTAATAATAATGGGCCTTCAACTGACCCTCCAAAATGGTACCTTTGTTACTGAAAGGTGATTCGAAATTATTCTGTCATTCTTGCCCAGTTCTTGCGACCAGCGTAGTGACGTCTGGTAGCTGATACACGCCGCGTTAATTTGCTGCTTTTCGTCTTCCATTAGGCACGCTGTGGTAAGCTCATTTCATGCCAGGTTTATCCCTCAGGTCAACGTAACTTTGCTATCAGCGAAGACATTTATTTTGTATTCCATTACGTAAAGTAGAGGAAGGGTAATTAATTCCGCAAATATGAAGGCAAAGTCTGTTAATTTATGAGGTAGAAGTGTGCTCTTAGATCGGATTGTGCGTTCTGATGATTTTGGCAGAGTCAAACTTGGCGGAAAGAACAGGAGTGCTAGTATGTCCGAAACTAGGAATACCACAGCGTGTGTGTTAAAATTGACACCGTCCCTCCCAAGGACGAGACATATCCCCTTGTCACTCTCCCTGCTTTCTTCGTGGATGTGGTATTAGGACTTCTATGCTTTTACCCTGTCACCACGTTATGGCAGGTTGCGGATGGAAGCGACCGTCTCCAGATGTGATGGGTAGCTGCAAATATGTTGAATCGGCAACCACAGACAGCCAACAAGGGGCAGTCCTCTAGCTTGGGGTTTCGGTGAGGTGCTAACAACACCACGCCGTAAAGGACTAGCATATTATGAAGTATTGTCACAGCGTCGTACGTGGACGAATCATTTGTAATGAAATAGGCATTGGGAACCGGACATTTGCAACATGTTTCGGCCGATGCTCGACCATCTTCAAGAAAATATATTACATAAACTATTGGCAATTTATTCTGGCTTCACATTAGTGTCATCTCTGCGTTAACAGCGGGATGTTCTATGAATACACGTGATTGAAATTATTGTTTCGACATGTGGTCAAACTTAAGTGTTAGGTCTGTGTTAGCTCCATCAGTCTAAGCTTGTATACGATAAATATGATAGGCGAATTTCAGCGTTTTGTAACGTGTAATTTTCTGTGATGACTGATTAATAACTCCCTGCTGAACCCCGTATTTGAATTTCAAGTACTTGTGGACTCTGCATGAGTGTTAATTAAGCAAGTGATATAAAAGCTAAACAGTGGTCAAAATATGTTGAATTAAACTCGCCATGGATTGAGACTATTTGAGATATTTTACACCTAATAGTATTTCAAGCGTGGAGGTTTTATAAATTCATTCCCAGTCATGAAGCAGCATTTTTATACATTCGCCTATATTAACACGTGTCTCCCAAATTTAGAAGAGAATTGACCGCAAACCAATCAAATATTTTAAATACCTGTCGCCGCTAGTGAAAGCACAATTGCTGAAAACGACTGCGCTTGGGCAGACAGAGGCAGATGCAGAGCTGAACTGGTTTTATCTCAGCGCCACAAAAACGCCGCATTTGCAGTGTACACTAACTGACGTGTATTCTGTCGTTTCAATTGAAGTAACAAATAGACCGCAATAATTGACTGGACGGAAAAGACGCACAAATATCACAGTCCTTGAAATTAAAATCCAAAGAAATGAAGAACACAGTGATAAAGGTGGAGCAGTAAAAATGTAGATAGAATGCTCGACTGCTCACTGTGAAGACACAGCTGGTAAATGATTTACGAAGAAGACAGAGAAGAAAAGAAGAAAAGTACGTTGAGTATAGAACTTAGAAGACTTGTCTACTGACAAAAAACAAGCAGAATAGGAGGAAGAAGAAGAGGAAGAAACGGAGGTGGAAGAATGAATAAAGAGAAACGTGAAAATTGATTGTGGAAATATAGGAAGAAGTAATAACATATAGGGAATGATATCTAATTATTGAGCTAAAAGAAGAATTAATGTCATATAGTTCATAATCCACCAAGCGGAGTAAGTTAGCCGGTACATTGACTAGACTAAGGGCTGAAATACCGAGGCGTTGTCATTCATTTCCCGGCAGGGACAAGAGATGTTTCTTTTCTCCAAAGTAAGCAAACAGACCGGCTCTGGCGCTCACTCGTCCTCCTATACAATGGGTATGTTGGCTCTTCCCTAGGGGATAAAGCGGCCGAGGCGTGAAGCTGGCTATTCACCTCATTCTAGTGTGTTTAAGGATGCTTATTCTTACATTTTTCTTCATTGTTTTCTTTTTTCTTTCTTTCGCGCCTGGTAAAGAACACCTAATAGCGGATTTCAAAGTGTAGGCGTATCTCCGTTTGTAATTACGGCACAGGTGTTCTTAACATCATCAAGATTCAGGTACGATTTTAGTCCTTTGAGCAGGCGAAGAAAAGTGGAAGTACTTTCTAACCAATGCTTCTTAATATCCGAAAGAGTATTGCTTTTCTTGAAGGTTCCCAGGCTTCACCCGTTCGTCATAGTAAGAGGAACATGTAAGATGAAGATGAATATGGAGTATTGGTGAAATTATATATACAGGGGAAATCCGAAGTATTCGTAGAAAAACCTATCTTAGGGCAACTTTGTCCATCACGAATCTCACATGGAATGGCCTGGGATCGAACACGGGCCTTCGCGTTAAGAGGCCATGTTTGCTCCTATCGAAATAACATAAAGCTTCAAGTCGTACCTCACAGAGAATACAAAACACCCCTGTTATGAAGTTAATTCTACTAAAGCTGTTCAGGACCATATCGTTGTTGATGCTTGGAATCAATTAAAACTAACAAATAATGTCTGTGGGCGAAGTTGTTGGTTCGTTGACGTTAAACCAAGTCTCATATTTGATTACCATTGCCCGTTCAAGTGTTACAGAGATCATGTAACAATGCTGCTGTTATTAAAATTTATTCTACAGTGAATGGGTTTGAAACTAGAGACAGAGACGTATTTTATTAAAATCACGCATCGTTACTGGTGTTTGTGTATAGGTTGTAGTGATTTACAGCCAATGGTAAGGAGTTTTGCATTACAGAACTGGGAGCCGAAAGAGAGCAATTTCGATGCAATGGCTGTAAGGCAGGTATTGTTAATATGGAAAGTTACGGAGGAATGAAGCATGAAATGAAGTTTTTGTGATAAGAAGTTCAGAGCAGGGGGGTCCATTATAACCTCGTGCCGATCTCCTTGGTTAGAGTGTCTGTAATGTCCTTTCACTCGCTCCTTCATGGCTGCCTTACACGCATACAATTACGACACGATTTTTGCATAATTGACTGGACCGGTGGAATTTTACAGCACATTTTATAGCTTTTCGTCCGAAACGGTTTTAGATTAGTTGAGCTAAATGTAAAGGTTCAGGGAATGCGTTAAAAATAGTGGCTTTTACGTTCGTCCAAAGTAGTCTAAAGAGATACTGTGCCCTTATGTTTCGCTGCACAAAATTTTATCAAAATATGACCATCTTAGTTCCGAAATTTTATTTACTTTATCTCAAAACGGCGGTGTACTTTAATGTCATTGGAAGGAATGCTTCACGTCCTGTGGTCGTAGAGAGCTCCTAGTCCCACTTCGTCAAACTTAGACCCTTCTTTATTTTCCACCCTGGCTTTTAAATTCAGTTCCGAACAAACGGGTGGGTATCCGTCTACGCAGAATTAATGTCGACCATAGCGAACCACCAGACACTGAAGAAGGAGTTGCTGAAGGAGGTAGAAAACGGAGGAGGAGGGGTGGATTCGGAAGGACGAGAGGAAGATTAAGAGGAATATGTACACTAATTTTTTCCGGCTTCTTCAAAGTTTCAATAGAAGAAGAATCGAAGGAAGAGGTTTTGGAGAAATGGAAAGGACTCGAAGAAAGAGGGTAGGAGGAAGAGTGAGAAAATACTACATTCCACATCCATATCTTGTCTTTCATAAGACTGTCACTTCCTAGAAATTCATGAATTCTGTGTTCCTTGGATGTGAAAGATCTCCTTCGGGATGCGTAACGAAAGAACTTTACCGCTGCTTACTTTGCAAAACAGTGGGCAGCGAAGCATGTAATATTGTGCGGAAACCAAGTAGCGTGCAATCAGATCATCGAGTTTTGACACCGCCTGCAATGAATGCCAAAGCGTAGACAAATTTGTACGCATTACTCAATCACTTCATGCAGGCACCACTCCAGATTTTCACATTTTTACCGGTTGAGTGGTAAAGGAATGCTTTATTTAACCACCTGGATCTCCAAACCAGTGGTGTAAAAGTTGACGTTACAGGCCGAATGCTGCAGGAACAAATCTGACTTCTACCCACACAAATCAGTGCTTTAAATTCTAATGGTTGCTCTGGCCCCTGCACCACTAGATCTGACATTAGAAGACGCTCCATTTCACGCATCGAATATACGTTTTTCAATGACTGCCCTAGACAGGGTGTATGCCCATAATCAACAGTATCCGCTTGGACTTTATTGTGGACATGCTTAGCGTCAGCTTGGAGCTTGGAATTGGTCTTTAAATGCAGTTTAGATTAATTTTGAAGTGAAAAGCTTTTATCCTTATAGCGACAGTAACACATTCATGGCTACATAAAGTTACCCCCTGCGGGTGGAGGCAACAAGGAAGCCTAGCAGGCGGAAAATATTTAGTGTTTATTCAAGTTTTAAGTATTTTACGGTCAAGTAATTTTAATTTTAACTAAACATGTAACAACCTAACAAACACGGCATTTAATATAACCATAAGGCTAAACAAAAACTTTAATATATGATTTTCTTTAAGACGACACATTCCAACTGTGTTATCAATTACATATATATTCAGTATACGGTCATACACAACTTTACAGTACAAGGTAATCAGGCAACATGTTTCGGCTTATTTTTCATCCCTACTTCCAGTTGTAAATATGCACTAAAGGTTTTAAATTAAGGACTGGTTATGGCTTGAAAATTAAGCCGGAACATGTTGCCTGATTAACTTGTAACGGTGTGTATGACGGTATATTGAAGATATATGTAATATATGCAATGAACTATTGTAAGGTGTAAGACTTCCATATCAGATTGAATTGTTCTGTAATGTAGGGTTAATTTTATACGTTTGTATTGCATAATGATTTAGCGTGGCCATTGCTTTGGTAAAAAGTCGAAACGTGCGGCTAGTATTGCAAACAAAAAGGAATTTGGGTATCAATAACGTTGTGTCACTGCGTGAAAAGTGCTGTTGGAACAATCTCAGTCAGGGTGGAGTTTGTTCTGACCAAGATTCAAAAACAGCCCCTCGCCAGTACAAGGCTAGGCTTTATGGAAATTCTTTGCGCTGCGCCTTTCCAGTGTTACCGTGTGTCGCAAATCACCGGAATGTTCCCGGCGTGATCCAAAGGCTGCTCTGTATCTCTGACAATAAGGATAGTCGATGGAGTTGCAACTCCATGCGCATGGTCTGTCTGTCTGTCCGTAAGAATCGACTGTTATTCTGAGGGCGCTAAGACTTGCAGGGGTTGTGACTATAAAGCACTTCTCACCTGTACGCATTACTAAAGCAGCAGTGTACTGTGCCAATCTGTCACAAAAAAATTAACACTGTTTACAAATTTTTGGAGCATAAAGGTGACTGACCGCCTTCTCATTCTCTCCCTCCCACGTCACAGTCTTCTACTTCATAACAAGCTGCATCTTTACACCGTTTTAATCTTCCATTTTTCTTTTTTTTTCATTCTCTTATTTTACTTCGCCTTTTTGCATTTTTGTCTATTCTTTTTCCCTCTTTTGTAACCTTTTAAAACGCAGTGGCAACCGTGGGCTGTGTACCGTTTACTACAACATTTAAAAGCTCTGCAAGTGTTGTGCACAGGGCAACTTTACATTTATTTTACTATCTGCTGCTGCTGCTACTACCAACACCACCACGAACACAACCACCACCACCACCACCACCACCACCACCACCACCACGAACACAACCACCACCACCACCACCACCACCACCACCACCACCACCACAACCACAACCACCACCACCACCACCATCACCACCACAACCACAACCACAACCACCACCACAACCACCACCACCATCACCACCACCACAACCACCACCATCACCACCACCACAACCACCACAACCACCACCACCACCACCACCACCACCACCACAACCACCACCACCATCACCACCACCACCACCACCACCACCATCACCACCACCACCACAACCACCACCACCAC